>CAUEEP010000741.1:0-377500 GCA_958450365.1 Mesorhabditis belari | reverse complement strand
TGTACTGAACTTTTGTAAACGTACAATTCTTATAAAATAACCCCTAAAAATTCAACAGTTTCTTATTACTTTATTTCTAAATCCATGTTTTACAAAAAATTATTACTATAATTTGGATTAAAATCATCAAGCACAAAAGAAGATCTCTAGAGGAAGTAAAGGAGTGAAGAAAAGTGAGGAAAAAGTGAAGAAAAGTGAAGAAAAGTAAGAAGAAAATGTGTATCACTGGGAATGGCCAGAGAAAATTCGCATTTATCTATCAAAATTTGAATTCAAACGTAACCGGGCACGCTGAATCGAATAAAAAATAGTTTCAGCAATTGATTTTCCGCTATTTTTCGCTCCTTTTTGCTATTCTTGTGTATTTAATGACAAAGGAAAACAAATGAAAGCAAGCTAAAATATGCTTAATAACGATAACGTTAGCGTTATTGATATGCTAGCTTGTTTTGAAACTATTTTATCAATAACGATAACGTTATTGAAGTAACGATAACCCAAGCAATAAAGACATACATCGGGATCTTCATCATTATTCTCCTGCTTCATCCCAAAGTGGTCATCCAGAATAAACGCTTCAACCCATGCCTCGTGCTGATTTGACTCTTATGCATGGCTACGCTGGCTGCGCTGGCTACGCTGGCTACGCTGACTACGCTGGCCAGCTGCGCTTCCTTTACGCTGGCTACGCTTGCTACGCTGGCGCGCTGGCTACGCTGGCTACGCTGGCTACGCTGGCTACGCTGGCTACGCTGGCTACGCTGGCTTTGCTGGCCCTACGCGGGCTACGCTGGCTCGCTGGCTACGCGCTGTAGCTGCGCTGGCCTACGCTGGCTACGCGCTGGCTACGCTGGCTACGCTGGCTACGCTGGCTACGCTGGCTACGCTGGCTACGCTGGCTACGCTGGCTACGCTGGCTACGCTGGCTACGCTGGCTACGCTGGCTACGCTGGCTACGCTGGCTACGCTGCTTCCGCTGACTGCACTTCAGCTACACGCTGGCTTTACGCTGGCTTCTTTGGCGCTACGCGCTGGCACCACCGCCGGCTGCGCTGGCTACGCTGGCTACGCGGCAGCTGCGCTGGCTACGCGCTGGCTACGCTGGCTACGCTGGCTACGCTGGCTACGCTGGCTACGCTGGCTACGCTGGCTACGCGCTTTACGCTGGCGCTCTGGCTACGCTGGCTACGCTGGCTACGCTGGCTACGCTGGCTACCTTGGCTACGCTGGCGACGCTGGCTACGCTGGCTACACTGACTGCCAGCTACGCCGGCTACATGGCTCGCATGGCTACGCTGGCTACGCTGGCTACACGCTGGCTGCGCTGGCTACGCTGGCTACGCTGGCTACGCTGGCTACGCTGGCTACGCTGGCTACGCTGGCTACGCTGGCTACGCTGAGTTCTAAATAAAAAAACTCTGCAATAAGCTACCGTAAATACTGTATGTACCCCACCCCCATGGCGGCGGTGCGGAGCGTCGCGTAGCTCTAGCTTCCGACCAGTTTTTCTCGACACTGGTTTATGCTACAATGCTCGTTTAGGTATCATAAAGTAGCTGAGGAATTTAGGGCTATTTTTTTGATATCTAAGCACGCATTGTAGCCCAAGCCAGTGTCGAGAAAGAAGCTCGTTCAAAAATAACCCTGAATTTCAGCTATTTTTTGATACCAAAGACGCATTTTTTGAAAGTACGGGTGCTTTGAAAAAAATGAAATACCCAACAACTTACGACTTCACGACCACGCGACTGTACGAGGGGAATGGGGTCCAATTACGGTATTTACGGTATGTCTATACCTTATCTTTCTAATAATCACTGGGGATTCCGAGGGTGCGACGAGAACGATTTTAGCTCTCTCTCGGCCCGAACGCTGAGTTTCGTGGAATTAGCAATTGGATGCCAATTGTGCTCGTCCCAAAAAATCCAAAAACACTGTTGTCATTTGTCAAAATCCTCTTTTTAAAAACAAGGCTCTCAGCCAATAGATTGAGAAAGCCAATGAATTGAGAAGCTAATGAATTGAAAGCCAATGAATTGAAAGTCATTGAAAGCCAATGGAATGAAAACTAATCAATTGAGAAGCCATTGAAAAAAAATGATGATCGTCAATCAATCAATTGAAAGTCAATAAATTGAGAAAGCCAATGAATTGACAGCCAATAAGTTGAAAGCCAATCAATTGAAAGCTAATCAATTAGAAAGCCATTGAAAACCGATGAATCGAAAGCCAATCAATCGAAAGCCAATCAGGTGAAAATCAATAAATTGCGACCAATCGATCAACCAATGAATCGAAAGCCAATGAATTGAGAAAGCCAATGAATTGAGAGTCAATCAATCAAAAAGCCAATCAATTAAAAGCCAATCAATTGAAAGCCAGTCAATTCAATCAATCAATTTCAATTCCTAGTCTACCCTTCTTATCCCCACCAGATCTCAATAAAAACTTTTTCAATAGAGACAAAAGAGAAAGGATTCAGAAAGGATTCAAGAAAGGATTAAAGAAAGTAAATCATTGAAAATCGAAGCGTTGAAAGTATTTTTATTGAATTCAGCGTGCCCGATTATCGATAAATCCAGGTTTTCATAGAAAAATGCAAATTTTCCGAGGCTCCGCCGATCGTTGCGATAAAACCGAAGAAAAAAAAGGGTAAGTATGAAGGAAAAGACGGTAGAAGTGGAAGGAAAAAAAAACGGAAATCATCCGATCACAAAATTTCAAGCCGATTTCAGGGCTGAAATGATGACCCGTTTGAGAGGCTGAAATAGACAACTTTTTGTTTTTGGGGACAAGTCAATGAAAAAGACACGAGAAAGTAACATACAAAGTTGACGAATTTATAAATATCAAATTAAGCTCCAGAAATAGTTTCTTCTAGAATTTAGAAGCTTTAGCAATCGGTGGATCCCGAAGCGAGCAGCGTCTCATCTTGTGTCGGTGAGACAGGCTGCTATAAAGTAATTTCGTTCCCTGAAATCGATTGTTTGAGCAAGAGAAATCAGAAGAAATTTTTTGGGTTTAATTTGAAAAACAAAAACTCTTCAATACCTAACAATTGCTCAAAGTTTACTCTTCTTTTTATTTTCTTTTGGATTTGTAAACTTTTGGAAACCTTTTAAACTTTTAAACTTTAAACTTTAGGCAACTTCAAACCTTTAAACCTTTAGCTTTCAAAGCTTTTAAACTTTTAAACTTAAAACTTATAAACTTTTAAACTTTTAAACTTTTAAAGAAAAAAAGGACAGTAGAAGGCTTTAGTTATAAGCTAAAAAGTTGAAAAAGATCGAAAGATGGTTAGGAATTTATAGCATTCTAATTTATCGCATTTTAAGCCCAAACATTGCTATAACTAGGGCACGAAATAAGTTGAAATAAGTTGGTTTCGATTGGGTTTTGATTGATTTTTGATTGGGTTTTGAATTGGGTTTTGAGTAGATTTGAATTCCCGGTTTTGGATAAGGTTTTGATTAGGTTTTGAGTGGGGTTTTGATTCAGTTTCGATTCGGTTTGATTAGGTTTTGATTAAGTTTTTGATTAGGTTTAGTGCAAGGTTTTGATTAGGTTTTGATTCAGTTTCGATTAGGTTTTTGATTAGGTTTTTGATTCGGCTCAGGTGAGATTTCGGTGGAATTTTGATTCGGTTCCGTTTCGGTTTCGGTTTCGATTAGGTTTCGATTAGGGTTCAGATTTGGTTCTCTATCCTTTCCCGATCAGATTCCAATTCGAGTTTAAAAGTTAGAAAGATAAGGGGAATTCGATTTATTACGGACAATTTCTCGACCCAATCTTTGATTTTGATTCGTTGAAACTCATGACTTTCAAATTCAGATTCAAATTCAAATTTTTCAGATTCAACTTTCAGATTTAAATCAATTTCATTTCAACCTTCAACTTTGAATCAATTTCATTTCAAATCCAACATTGGAATCAATTTCATTTCAAATACCAAATCCTTTCAAACATCCTTAGCGCACTATGTGGGGAGGTAAACTTCAGATTCATACTTATCAAATTAGATATAAGGAATATTCTTATATCAATTAAGATCTAAGAATATTCTTATATCAGTGAGATAAAGATAAAAGTAAATGCAGATATCCAGTAAGATCTGAGCATGTTCCAATATCAGAAACTAGATAAAAGGAATATTCCTAAAACACCCATAAACTCACATTGGCAAGGACTCTCTCAGCAACAGAATTTACAGCAAAGGCGATCGTTGGGTAAATTGATCCTCACTCATAAAATCGAATAAAACCGGCACAACGATATTGAACAAGGACAAAACCTGAAGAGAAATTTAGAGTATAAAAAGTTTATAAAAACTAGATCTATACCACTGTACACCTTTTTAAAATTACGATAATCGGATTGTCTTTTCCAACATTTAAAAAAAACACTTTAAAAAGGTTATCAGTACTCCATCAGCAACCCCAACTTTGAGCTCAAATATCTTAGCTTTGGGTTATCCAATTTAAACATCTTTAATATCATTAGATGCATAAGTCTTTCTCTATCAGTTGATATAAAAACTAATTAAATTGAACCGCCCAGCACCGAGTTCTTTTAAGCTCAAAGTTAGATTGGCAAAGAAGGCGTTCCCAAAGACCTTTTATACGTGCCCCGCCTTTTTTGCCATTGATAATCTAGCTTTGAGCTGAAAGATCTCGGTGTTGGACATCTCCGAGACGGTCAAGCATCTCCAAGACGGTCCAATTCTTTCAAAAGCCATTCCAAAAACTCCTTACTCACTTCCGAGAGAAGATCAACGTTCTCTTCGTCATTTATCTCCAAGATCAGCTGAAATCCCTCTCTGAATCGACTTTGGTAACGATTTCCCACCTCTTTCACAGCATCAGTTTCCCATCGAATCCCGTGTAAACCCATGTGGAACAGTCGAGAATGACCACCTGCAATGGTGCTTCTTTTTTCTTCTTTTTCTTCTTTCTTTTTCTCACTCCACCTCGCGTCACCAAGTGGGGTCTTTTCGGGAGCAGACACGTAGACTAAAAAGTTGATTAAATAAAATGATTTTTTCGTATTCTCTCTAATAGTAATTTTGCTTCACTGTTTTTTTAACCCCCCCTCCTGGACCGCAATACTATTAGAGGATGCACTACTATTAGAGAGAATACAGGATATGATTCTATTGATAAAGTTGATTAAATAAAATGTTTATATGATTATTCCGATAAAGTTGATTAAGTAAAATGATTATAAAAAGTGATCCAGGTATTACTCAAGTAGATCCATTTCTGCTATAGCCTTTGCTTTGCGCATCTTACTTATTACCACCACCGCTACGCGCGCCTCTTTTGCTCCTTTGCTTAGCTGTGCTGCAGCTGCTTTGGAGATATAAAGCGCTTTCTGTTCTGTATAAAAGTTCTGCCCAGCTTCAAAAGCAGTTCTAAAGAGATCATGGCCGAAACTCCATAAGATGGATTGTTACTCCAGTCAGAAAAACAAGGTGGACTAGATGAGACAAAAAGGCAAGCTTGACTAGTTTGAGATGAGTAAAAAGGCCAGCTTGACCTAAAACAGATGGAAAAAAAAAAAAAAAAAAACAAAGAGCCAGCTTTAGGCTAAGATCGAAAACAAAAGGCCCCCCCCCCCAAAAAAAAAAAAAAAAAAAAAAAAAAAAAAAAAAAAAAACACACACACACACACACACACACTCTCTCTCTCTGTGTGTGTGGGGGGGGGGGGGGGGGGGCAAACTTGACTAGATGGGACAAAAGGCCAACTTGACTAGATGAGACAAGGAGCCAACTGACTAGATCAGACAAAAGGCCAGCTTGACTAATTGAGACAAAAGGCCAGCAAGGCTAGATGAGACAAAAGGCCAGCATTGATCAGACAAAAGGCCAGCTTGACTAGATCAGACAAAAGGCCCCTTTCATTCAGATGAGACAAGAGGCCGGCTTGACTAGATCAGACAAAAGGCCAGCTTGACTATAGATGAGACCAAAAGGCCAACTTGACTGAACCGGACAAAAGAGGCCAACTTGAGCTAGATCAGACAAAGAGCCAGCTTGACTAGATCTGACCAAAGAGGCCAGCTTGGCCAGTTCCGACAAAGAGGCTAGCTTGACTAGGTCAAGGAGACAAGGCCTGGCTGCCAAAAGTAGATCAGGAGATATAAAGAAGTAGATCACTGGGTCCTCGCTATTCGATTAATTTTGCTTGTCGCTATTCGATTAATCATTAAACTTGGAAATGAGCTGGAGAACTGATAAAATCCAAAGAACACTTTTCCAATGAAACAGTAAATCAGAGTTTCTCTATTTTTGGTATCTTTTGCTGTGGTTATTGATAATCCCACACCAGCGACATTTTACGCGTGTTGTACGAGTTTCTACAAGGATTCTAGCAACTTCTACAGATTTCTTTCTACAGTGATCTACATTGTCTACAGTTTCTACAATTTCTACAAGCATCTCTACAAGGATAAGGGCCTCTAGTGCTTAGCTAAGGGCCTCTAGTGCTTAGCTAAGAGCCCATGATACTTCTATAGAAATCCTTATACAAGAAAACATGCTTCACATAAATATAAAAATGTTTATATGAAAGGATAGCTCCATACGGAAGGTGTGCAAATTGATTTGCTGAATTGCGTTCTGGAGATAAATCCTCGAAGACAAAGACAGTCAGCAAAGGCAGACAGACAAAAGACAGACAGACAAAGACAAAGACAGTGCAGCAGTTCGGCTGAAAGTTTCTTGAAATCTTTCAAACCAACAACCGAAGCTTTCTTTTTCAGTTCAGATAGCGGATAAGAGTTATTAGTTGAGAATATAAAAATGTTGAAACATTTGCATAAACTTGAGTTTAAATCGAAATTCGGAACTTGGTTCTTTGATGAACAGACAGGGAGACGGAACATAACAGACATGGAGAAATGTCAACTAATCAGAGAATGCTTATCCAGAACCATCTCAATCAGCTCATCTTTCACGATACGGGTTATTAGCTATTCTCTAGAATAGCTAATAACTAAGCTAATAATTACGTTATTTAGTCACAGATCAGAGTTTCGGTCTAGTTAGAGTGTTCAGTCTCCAGACTGTCTCCCGGATTACCGATATCCAATCTAGAATAATAGGATATTCAGTGTAGAATAGCTGGATTACGTTATTGAGTCACAGATTAGAGTATTCAAGGTCCCTAGATCATAGCATTCAGTCTGGATTAGAGTATTCAGTCTAGACTGTTAGGATTACGGCATTCAATCTAGAATAGGATATTCAGTCTAGAATAATAGTTAGATTACGGTATTTAGTCACGATACTTGAAAATCTCGCTTGGATGGGAGATGATGACCGATCCAGTTCTGATCTTGCACCTTTTGACTACTACTTATTCCTTTGATGAGCAATGAAGCGGGCCAATAAGCGCTTTGATTCTGAAGATGGTGTGAAAAAAGGGATTGATTAGACGGATCAGATCAAACGGACGGATGGCGAATCAGATCAAACGAACGGATTACGGATCACATCAAACAGACGGATTACGGATCAGATCAAACGAACGGATTATGGATCAGATCAAACAGACGGATTACGGATCACATCAAACAGACGGATTACGGATCAGATCAAACGAACGGATTATGGATCAGATCAAACAGACGGATTACGGATCACATCAAACAGACGGATTACGGATCAGATCAAACAGACGGATTACGGATCAGATCAAACAGACGGATTACGGATCAGATCAAACGAACGGATTACGGATCACATCAAACAGACGGATTACGGATCAGATCAAACGAACGGATTACGGATCACATCAAACAGACCCGGATTACGGATCAGATCAAACAGACCCGGATTACGGCTCACATCAAAACCAATCAAATCAATCAAATTAAAACCAATTTTTTAAGGAAACAGGCTTTCGATCTTTGCCAGTGAAATGGATCCGGGATTTAACAGAAATAAAATGAATTTAACATCCTAGGTTTTCGTGCTTTGATTTACCTCTTGAAAGTGTGCTGAATCCTCGTGTCGAATTGCTCGCTTGAAGCGCTCAACATTCGTGAAGATCAACAGGGCGTCAGATCTGTAAGGTAACTTTAGAGATGCTTGATTCTTTGACCTGCAAAAAATCAAGAGGATTCGAAAGGCAGGACCTTCGATTTCTGGGATTGATTCTACCGTTCTAGAGTCAATCGTCACAAGCACTCAACCATCGCACACTTGGCTTTGTAGTGTACTTCGTGCTGGAAAATTAGAAACGCACTCTGTCTTTTTACCTGATAACGGGAACAATTGGCGGAATAGCGGCTGAGAAACGATTGGCCACACGAAAATCCCCACACGGAAGACGACCCATTTCATTCATTGGAGGCCTAGAAAAGAGTTTAGTTTTAAAGAAGCTAGAGAAGCTAGATTTTACAAATCCAAAGCTTTATTTTGTTAGATAATTCCGAAAATCGAAAGTTAGATAGTTTTTTAACTCAAAAAACCCGAAAAAAAAAAGCTTTTTTGAGAACCTAAAAAGAGCCAGCTATATTGAGACCAATGTCACTGAAATTGGGATTGAAAATTTGATTTAAATAAAGACTTTTTCCCCAACCATTGAGTCCGGGCAATGACACTGAGGACGGCGAGGACGACGCCAGCAACGAGACCTTCAACTATATCATAGCCGAGTACGCAAATGGCCGTGATCACCCAGATTGCCTAAAGGGAAATTGAGGATTGAAGGAATTGATCGAGCATGATGATCGAGCTAACTCTAGTCTAACTATTCTTCTAACAAGGGAAAGGCCTTTCGAAGCTGGCCTTTTGAAGTTGGCCTTTTGAAGCTGGCCTTTTGAAGTTGGTCTTTTGAAGCTGGCCTTTTGAAGTTGGCCTTTTGAAGCTGGCCTTTTGAAGTTGGCCTTTTGAAGCTGGCCTTTTGAAGCTGGTCTTTTGAAGCTGGCCTTTTGAAGCTGGCCCTTTGAAACTGGCCTTTTGAAGCTGGCCTTTTGAAGCTGGTCTTTTGAAGCTGGTCTTTTGAAGTTGGCCCTTTTGACTCAAGTCCAAGTCCATTTTATAGAGTCGGGCATGATCTCGAGTCTGTTTTTAGTTTCGCAAAGCTTCGCATAAAGCGCGAGATATCCTTTCGGACTCCTTAAGAAGCCGAACAACTGCTTCGGTGGCCTAGTGGATAGTCTGCTAGACCACGGAACCTATGACACTTTTTGCCTGAGGTTCGAGGTCCCACTCTCGTCAAACCATTTTTTGCTTTTTTAGAAAACTGTTCCCCTACGTATTTAGCATGAATAATAGTGTTGAATTTATGCATTTGTAAATTTCAGAATAAGTAGGCAAGCAGTTTGTTCGGAAAAATAAAAGGTTTGGCGAGAGTGGACTTTAAGCTGAGGGCAAGAAATGTAACAGCTTCGATTGTCTGGCCAACTATCCACTAGGCCACCGAAAAGTTGTTTTCAGGCGGTGTGTGGCGGCTTGTTAAGGAGTCCGAAAGGATATTTGGCGCTTGCAGCTTTCTACAAAACTACAAACGGATTCGAGATCATGGCCGACTCTAGAAGATGGATTGTTCTCGAGTCAAAAGGCCAGCTTCACTAGATCAGCCAAAGGGTCAGCTTGACTAGATGAGACAAAGGGCCAGCTTAGCTTCCTTTTCTGGGATTTTCCCTTCTAAGAGTTTGAAGTAAAACGGTAAAATGATCGTTAAAGCATCGTTTAGCTCAGCATTTCTAAAGTAAGCTGACACTTGGAGAACTTGTAAGCGTCGTAGGTAGGAGAAACGACAGAATACGACAACTACCGTAAGTCTGTTACCCTATAGTTACAGTATGCTAGATTAGAGTTGAAAAACAGATGCCGATTACCGTAATCAAGTCCACATTACTGTATTCTTGTGAAATTTCGTTAAAAAAAGTTTCAATATTGTTAATAAACTTAAGAAATATTGATTATAAAGTACTGTTTGGTTAGAAAAGTTCGGTACATGTACATGTGGAAATGTACATGTGGAAATATGTACATAAGGAAATGTACATGTGGAAATGTACATGTGAAATGTACAT
This sequence comes from Mesorhabditis belari, assembly GCA_958450365.1. Taxonomy (NCBI): domain Eukaryota; kingdom Metazoa; phylum Nematoda; class Chromadorea; order Rhabditida; family Rhabditidae; genus Mesorhabditis; species Mesorhabditis belari. The sequence continues at coordinate 367,452 of CAUEEP010000741.1, read as the reverse complement.
ATGGAAATGTACATGTGGAAATGTACATGTGGAAATGTACATGTGGAAGTGTACATGTGGAAATGTACCTATGGAAATGTACATCTGGAAATGTACATGTGGAAATGTACATGTGGAAATGTACATGTGGAAATGTACCTATGGAAATGTACATAAGAAATGTACATGTGGAAATGTACATGTGGAAATGTACATGGAAATGTACATGTGGAAATGTACATAAGGAAATGTACATGTGGAAATGTACATCGGAAATGTACATGTGTACAATTCGTATGGAAAGTAAGCAAGACAACTTACCGCTTAACGTTTACTTACTCGTTTAACTTACCGCATCAATTTTTGAGATTTTGTACAACGGTCCGACTTCGGTCACTTTCATCATCAAAGATCGCAGTGCCACGATGACAATTGAGCTCAAGACACACTAAAACATTTTCATTTAATAACATTTATTAGGCTTTTCATCTAGCTATCTATTTTCAATTTCTTTTCAATTTCTTTTCAATTTCTTTTCCATTTCTTTTACCATTGGAAGATCCTCAAGAAGTGGGCCCAACAACCAAAATGACAACCAATGTAATTGACGCTGAAATGACACCAGAAATCTAAAAAATGAATGGTACGCTCGATTTTAAAGCTTAAAAAGGCGCTTTTAACAAAAAAGGAATCGCTTTAGGATTTAAACCTAATTTATTACGCCTTCTCAACCCAGCCCCCTGGCCTAGTGGCTAAGAGCCCTGTTTCTCACACGGGAGTTAGAGGTGAGGCAAAGGGTTCGATCCCGCCAACTAGATCTTCGAATTTTTTGCAGATTTCTGGGTTATTTTTCAATTGCTATTGAAAGTTTTGACTGGTTTTGACTGGTTTTGACTGGTTTTGACTGGTTTTGACTGGTTTTGACTGGTTTTGACTGGTTTTGACTGGTTTTGACTGGTTTTGACTGGTTTTGAATGATTTTGACTGGTTTTGACTGGTTTGACTGCTCTGACTGCTTTGACTGCTCTGACTGCTTTGACTGCTTTGACTGCTTTGACAGGTAACAAAATTTGATACAAAGAGTGAATTTGGTTCAAAAACTTGAGACTTTCTAATCAAAAATTGAAGTTGGGACTCAAAATTCAACTTTAATTCAACTCTAATTCAACTTTTCTATCTTTTTGTTAAACCCTTTAGACTTACTTGTGATTTTGCGCCCGAAGCCTCATTGACAAGGGTTCTTGAAAGGGAGCAACTTGTCGGGAAAACATTGAACATCGATGAGAAAACAGATACAGTACCCAAGGCTAAAAGCTCCTGAAAAGATGGGGTTTAGCTTTATTTCTTTTTTTTCTAAACCCTCACTTGATTTGGATTTATTGTGTATCCATGCTTTTTCGCGAACATTTTCCCCATTGACACAGTGATGGCAAAAGCGACGACAGCAATTGAAAGGCCATAGGAAAGGAGGTGAGGGAAGAGCTTGAGATTTGGGAAGTGGAATGGAGGGAAACTGAAATCGGGAATTTATAATGAATGTTTTCTCAATTTGATTCAATTTTGAGTACTCGAATGACTCTTTGAGATTTGCTTTGTGCTGTTTAAAGTCTAAAATGATTGATATTGAAAGCGACAACAGCAATTGAAAGACCATAGGTGTAAGAAATATACTTTATACTTTGATCTTTATAATCTTTATAATTTCTCTTTCTTGCGAGACGGTGTATCGGTGTGGTTCAGTTATTAGAGCCTGAGCCTGAGCCTAAGCCTATCCCAAAATCGACTTGTCAGATCTCAAATTCCAGACACGAGATCGACCTGAAAATTTGCCAGGATGCTCCTCTGGGAGGCGCAAGCACAACACCAAACGGGTGTCCCTTAGCTCCGAGAACTCGATGAGATCCAAAAAATGGGGGTTCAGCCCAAACCCAAATACACTTAGTGCTAGGCGCTAGCCGCTAGCCTTCGCACTAAGTCCAAGCCTGAGCCTAAGCCTAAGCCTAAGCCTAAGCCTAAGTCTGAGCCTAAGCCTAAGCCTGAGCCTCAGCCTGAGCCTAAGCCTAAGCCTGAGCCTCAGCCTGAGCCTAAGCCTAAGCCTGAGCCTAAGCCTAAGCCTGAGCCTCAGCCTGAGCCTAAGCCTAAGCCTAAGCCTAAGTCTGAGCCTAAGCCTAAGCCTGAGCCTCAGCCTGAGCCTAAGCCTAAGCCTAAGCCTAAGTCTGAGCCTAAGCCTAAGCCTGAGCCTCAGCCTGAGCCTAAGCCTAAGCCTGAGCCTAAGCCTAAGCCTGAGCCTAAGCCTAAGCCTGAGCCTAAGCCTAAGCCTGAGCCTAAGCCTAAGCCTGAGCCTAAGCCTAAGCCTGAGCCTAAGCCTAAGCCTGAGCCTAAGCCTAAGCCTGAGCCTAAGCCTGAGCCTGAGCAAACTGGAGCAACCTGGCACTATCACAATTACTTCAACACTTGCGTGTGAAAAAAAGGAGCCCACGATTGACTCAAACTGACCATTATCTGACTAAATAATGGGTTTTTAAGTACACAAGCTACGACAAACGGACAACTGAATATCGTCTAGTGACTGATTACGGTAGTTTATCCATCAACTTTGAATTTTAACTTGCGTATTCAATTTTGATTAACTGCAGAGCAGTGGCAATTCGCCAAAATAGGAAAGGAGAAATAGGGGGAAAGAGGGAGAAAGTTTGAGATTTGAGAAGTGGAATGGAGGGAAACTGATTCGATTCGATGATTAGATCTTGTAGAGTGTTATATTGATTTAAATCTTGATTTAAGTCTTGACTTGATATAAGTCTTGACTTATATCAATTCAAGACTTTAATGCATTGGATTTAGTGCGTTTCAACTGATAAGCACAAAGTACACCTTGTCGATAAAGAATCTCTCAATAATCAAAGCTTATTGTCTCTCTAAATACTTCAATACTTCAGAAAGCCTTCTATTTATGAGCGTTCCTTGATAGTTCCTTTATAGTTCCTATTTAGTTCCTTTAAAGTTCCTTTATCGTTCCTTTGATCAAGCTAATCAAATAAATCACTTTCAACCATTCTAGAGATCATTCGATCAAGTTTCCCGTTTGTTTAGCTTGAACAAAGCTAGATCAAAGCTAGATCAAAGCTAGATCAAAGCTAGATCAAAGCACTCACCCAGTTGGAATGTCATTGATAATGTTGACCTTCCATTTCTCGTGAATCTTCAAGAAATGTGAGAAGATTGTCACACTCACTAGCTGAAATTTGTCGATTCCTTTCGATCTTTTGATTCCAGACCTTTCGATCTTTTGATTCCAGCTTTAAATCCAATTTTAGCTTCAACTTTTCCTCACCAAAATGAGCTCCGATGGAAATGGGATCTTCTTGAATGGCCAGTATCGATCCGAGAGAAATCGCGATCCCAACAGAAAAGTGATTGATGTTAATGAGATCAATAGCACTTTCCAATTGACGTGATCGAACTCTTTACAGATGTCGATCAATTGCTGTAATGCGGATTTCTATTAATTGTATAAGCTTTATAGACTTACATAGATTATCATGAAGAATTCGGAGTCTCGATTGGGGACTTTTATCCCAAGCAAAGCTGGCAGCTAAACACTTCAAGATTATGCTAGTTTTGAGACGATAGCTTGGTGGATATATTAGGTTGGCAACTAAATAATGGCCCTCGCCCTTTTTTGATAAAATCTTTTAATCTTTGCGTTTAATCTACCCTCGCTTGTTGTTAATTGAATATTACTGAATTTCTGGTGCATTATTATACGTTTTTTACTTTCCTTGATTTGATACTTTTCAAATAATTTTGTTTAGAAATGGAAGATCTCAAATATCGAATGCGTGTCTGTCTCTGGTACGACTACAAACAAGACAAAACAGCTGCCGAATCCCACAGAGATTTATTGCGAGTTTTTGGTGATGAAGCTCTTTCCGAAACACAATGTAAGAGATGGTATCGACGGTTCAAGGAAGGGGATGAAAGTCTTGAAGATGAGCCTCGCCAAGGACGACCCGAACTTCTGCAGAACGATATTTTGGAAGCAGCTTTAAAGGAGGATCCCAAGTCAAACATCACGCGGGCTAGGGGATCGATTGGGCTTTTCGCATACTGCAATCGAAAAGCGATTTCATGCATTCGGGAAAAGTAACCGCAGTGGAAAGTGGATTCCGCATGAATTGAGCGAAGAAAATAAGGCTACTCGTGTTATCACAGCTGGAATACTACTAAAACATGCGAAAAAGGGAAGCTTCTTGGGTTCCATTGTCACTTCTGATGAAAAATGGATCTTTTATGATAATCGAACGCGAAAACGACAGTGGCTTAGCACAAACGAAGACCCAAAACCAACTCCGAAGCCGGATATTCACTCAAAGAAAACTCTCCTCTGTGTGTGGTGGAGTTCTCGTGGGTTGGTGCATTTCGAGGTTCTCAAAAGCCGGCAAACGGTTAATTCCGAACTCTATTCGTCACAACTCCCGTGTGAGATCAAGCAATTCGCTCTCAAGGACTCGAACCCTCTTCAATTCATTTTCTCCATGATAACGCAAAACCACACACTGCAAAACTTACAATGGAGAAGATCGAGGAGTTGGGCTGGAATGTTCTTCCTCATGCGCCATACAGCCCGGATATGGGGCCTAGTGATTACCATCTTTTTTCGATCGATGCAACACTTTCTAGCCGAGAAAAAGTTCAATGACCTTGACGAAGTCCGAATTTCAGTGCAGAATTTCTTTGACGATCAACCAGAAGAATTTTTCAAGAGAGGAATCCAGTTGCTCCGTCAAAAGTGGAAAGAAGTAATAAAGAATGACGGAGAATACCTTTTGGATTGATGTTGATATTTGTTCATCTTGTTAATAAATTTTTTGTTTTTACTGAAAGGGGCCATTATTTAGTTGCCAACCTGATAGTTATCTCTTTTAGATATAGTTAGTTATCTTCTCAGCTAGTTAGTTATCTTCTCAGCTGGTTATCTTCTCAGCTAGTTAGTTATCTTCTCACCTAGCGATCTTCTCACCTAGCGATCTTCTCACCTAGCGATCTTCTCACCTAGCTATCTTCTCACCTAGCTATCTTCTCACCTAGCTATCTTCTCACCTAGCTATCTTCTCACCTAGCTATCTTCTCACCTAGCTATCTTCTCAGCTAGTTAGCTATCTTCTCACCTAGCGATCTTCTCACCTAGCTATCTTCTCACCTAGCGATCTTCTCACCTAGCTATCTTCTCACCTAGCGATCTTCTCACCTAGCTATCTTCTCACCTAGCTATCTTCTCACCTAGCTATCTTCTCACCTAGCTATCTTCTCAGCTAGTTAGCTATCTTCTCACCTAGCGATCTTCTCACCTAGCTATCTTCTCACCTAGCGATCTTCTCACCTAGCTATCTTCTCACCTAGCTATCTTCCTCAGCCTAGTTGGCTATCTTCTCACCTCGCGATCTTCTCACCCTAGCTATCTTCTCACCTAGCTATCTTCTCACCTAGCTATCTTCTCACCTAGCTATCTTCTCAGCTAGTTGCTTATCTTCTCAGCTACCCAATAACTAGTTACCCCTTTTAGATAAACCTAGTTACTAGTTACCTAGTTACTCTTGATATCTTCTTTTTCAATGTTTACTTGTGATCTAGCTGAATGGATGGCTGCTCCGAACATGAATCCATTGACAACCGCATCCGACATGTAAGCAGTGAGGAACTCGAGACGGAACAACCACATGATTAACTGAAATTCTCCATTTTGGTATTGATTGCGAAGAGTTTTCGAGAACCATCTTTAAAAGCTCAATGTTGAAGCTTTCACATTGAGCTTACACTTTTTAAACTCTATCTACTGAACGCTTGAATAAGAAAACAATGAAATGTTTGTTTTCTCGAAGGATTTCAAAAGCTTATAGACTTTACAAGAATCAAATCTTCTTTCTAGAGGCTGTAGAAACTATGTGAAATCTAGAAATCTAGAAATCTAGAAAGCTAGAAAGCTAGAAAGCCTAGAAATCTAGAAGTCTTGGAATGCAAGCTAGAAATCTAAGAAACCTAGAAACCTGGAAGTCTAGAAAGCTAGAAAGCTAGAAGCCTAGAAATCCAGAAACCTAGAAAGCTAGAAACCTAGAAACCTAGAAACCTGGAAGTCTAGAAAGCTAGAAATCTAGGAAACCTAGAAATCTAGAAGTCTAGAAACAATCGATTCTCGATTTAACGACTCTTGATACAATGATTTTGAAATTCTAAACGCTCCTTTGGCTTCTCCGTAGCTGCCCAACCAACTGTTGACATTTCAGGGCAGCTAATTGAGTTCGATCCCCGTGAATTCGAAAGTGCTATTGATCTCATTAGCATCAATCACTTTTCTGTTCTAGAATCGTTTAAAATCGAGATTTTCCTCCCGAACGAATCGCTAAATCGAGAGTCGATTGAATTAGCATTCTTGTCATTGCCATTCTCATTCTCTGCACTCCGTAGCTGCCCAGCCAGCTCCGTAGCAACCCACCAGCTCGTAGCTCGCCAGCTCGGCTACCCAGCCAGCTCCGTAGCTACCCAGCCAGCTCCGTAGCTGCCCAGCCAGCTCCGTAGCTACCCAGCCAACCTGTATAATCCCAGTTGTAAACGATAAAGCGGCAACGATATCAACAGGATGAAGATTCTCAATTCCTTTGTATTCAGTGGATCCATCGGGAAGAAGCGAGGTTCGAGCATGGCCGATCATCATACAAGTGATACTGAATACACCTGGAAAAGGAAAGGAAAAGTCGACTCTGGGAAAACGTTTTATTTCATTGGCCTTTGTTTCAAATTACTTTCAAATTACTTTCCATTTCATTTTACTTAATAACTTTTACTATAATAACTCTATTTTCTTTCAAAAAATCTAATTCTTGATCTCCGAAAAGTGCCAATTTTGTTTTGATCTCTCACTCTGACTGCTCTATTTACTTGTCCCAAAAGAAATAGCGAAAGTCAAGTCATGTTTTTCTGATCAAACAAAATTTATTAATTCATTTAAGCTGTCTATTTTTTCTGTTTTTAAAGCAAATGATTTTTGAAAATTTACCAATGCTCGTATGGAATCCAGTTCCCAAAATGGCGTAGATGAGTGGCGGGAAGAAAGAGGCATAGAGACCGTAGACTGGGGGGTGAGGCCAAAACGGAGTAGGCCATACCTGAAGAATGAGAATGAGATTGAGAAAGTTGAGAAAGAGAAAGAGAAAGAGAAAAAGAGAAAGAGGAACCGACCAGGCGTCCGGATCTGATCCGAACGTCCGAATCCGGCCTTTGATTACCTTGTGGTCAGATTTGGACGTCTGAATCCGATCCGGACGTCAGTAGCTGATCCGGACGTCCGAATCCAGCCATTGAATATCTTGTGGTCAGATCCGGATGTCTGAATCCGATCCGGACGTCAGAATCTGATCCGAACGTCCGAATCCGGCCTTTGATTATCTTGTGGTCAGATTTGGACGTCTGAATCCGATCCGGACGTCAGAATCTGATCCGAACGTCCGAATCCAGCCATTGATGATCTTGTGGTCGAACTCGGACGGCTGAATCCGATCCGGACGTCTGAGTCTGATCCGGACGTCCGAATCCAGCCATGATTATCCTGTGGTCGGACCCGGACGTCTAAATCCGATCCGGACGTCAGAATCTGATCCGAACGTCCTAATCTGATCTGGACGTCAGAATCTGATCTGGACGTCCGAATCCGATCCGAACGTCAGAATCTGATCCGAACGTCCTAATCTGATCTGGACGTCCGAATCCAGCCATTGAATACCTTGTGGTCGGATTCGGACGTCCAAATTCAACCACACTCATTCTGGTCGGATTCGGACGGATCAGATCCGAACGCCTGGTTGCATTCGGACGTAACATATACATAAAGTGCTCAAATCCTCTATAAAGTACATGTTTACCTTGTGGCACATTATAGATGCCCACAGTGACGCCAGCAATGATGTCGGCCATCAGATTTCGCACCTTGTATTTGGGAATCCATGAGAGCACTGGGACGCGTCTTCTGGCGGTTTTAAGAAGGCCTAAATCTTGATAAGAGACAAATAATGAAGTTGATTTCACCTCGCTTCGAGCAAAACGATCGTGTGTACTGTTTGGAGAACTCGAAACCCTGTCTCCACAACGGGATCTCCTCGTCGATTCGGAAGCCATTCTCCCGATCGAAATCCGCCTAGAAATCTTGGGGCTTTTGGTTTGTTTTGTTTGTTTTGTTTGCACTTTTGTTCCGACTCTAAAAAAACGAACATTTTTGTGTACAAAAAAAGCTAGAACACATTCGATTTGAGTGGTTAAATTTGAGATTTCATATTTCAAAGTTCAGATTTCAAATTTGACTCAATTTCAACTTTCAGACTTCAAAATTGACTCAATTTCAGCTTTCAAATTGCAGCTTTGACTCAATTTCAACTTTCAAATATCAAAATTGACTCAATTTCAATCTCAGACTTCAGCTTTGCCTCAATTTCAACTCTCAAATTCAACTCCTCATTTCCCCATTTCCCCCAAAGAAAGTTCACACTTTTAGACTTAAACGTGATCTTTTCTCATTCTTTTTGCTGGGGAACCAAAAAGTGATTCGCAAATAAATAAACACGACAAATATTTCCCCCGCTAAAAGTGTTTGATCTGTTTGATCTGTTTATCAACAAACATTTTGTCGGAAAAGAATTTCTTGAATTCATTTTTCTTTCTTCCTTTCTTTCCTTCTCTCTTTTCCTCTCTTTCTCTTTCTTTTGCGGACATTTTCTTCATTTTCCCAGTGCCACTCGGTACTCATAGAACACGGTGATCTTTTAAAAAAAAAATAAGGGAAATTTCCTCAATTTCTTGAGGAAAAGTGAAACGTGAGCGTCTGATCATGGTCGGGAAAGTTATTGCATCAGCCGTGTTGGCACACACGTGGATTTTCGGGGGTGAACATGCGCGAATTGGATACGGTAAGAAAAGAAAGGTCAGAAAGATCAGAATCGAGCAAACGGTCAAAGGATTTACAAAACATTTGCATTTCCACGTTTGTCAATAGGTGAACAACGGAAATTCAGGCTTTAGTCGACTTAAGCGTCGACTTAAGCATCGTCTTAAGCGCTTTAATCGACTTCAGCGTCGTCTTAACCGCTTTAATCAACTTAAGCATCGACTTAAGCGTCGTCTTAACCGCTTTAATCAACTTCAGCGTCGACTTCAGCGCTTTAATCATTGTATTAGTTTTTACGCTTTAATCAACTTCGTCTTTAAACTTAAGCGTCGTCTTAACCTTAAGCGTCGTCCGCTTTAATCAACTTTTAACAAACGGTTTTCTTATCGTTTGATAGTATTTTAAAGGCTCTATGGTGAAAATGGAGAAAATGGAGAAAATGGTGAAAAAAACATTCGAAAAAGACGATTTTAAAGGGCTTAAGAAGTGAATTTTCGCTGTGCATCGATGAAGACGAAAATCTTCATTAGTATTGACAGTACCGGTATGTACAGTACCAAAATAATATCAATCCCTCCATCTTCAAGCTTCAGTGCAAAAAAAACCCCATCTTCAACCCCTTTTTTCGGTTTTTTTCGGTATGTAAACGTGGGAGTTTTTTGAAATTCAATGAAAAAGTGAGAAATTCATTCCGAAAGTTGAAATTTCCAGTGGTTGAAAGGGTTGAATTGAATTGAATTGAATTGAAGGGTTGAAATGCTTCAAAAACTAATCTCAACTCAAATACAAAATAGATCATTCGCTAGATTTTGAATTAAGCTTTCAGAATGTATCTGGTATGCTTCAGAATGCTTGAGAATGCTTGAGAATGCTTGAGAATGCTTGAGAATGCTTCAGAATGCTTCAGAATCCTTCAGAATGCTTGAGAATCCTTCAGAATGCTTGAGAATGCTTCGGAATGCTTCAGAATGCTTCAGAATGCTTCAGAATGCTTCAGAATCCTTCAGAATGCTTGAGAATGCTTGAGAATGCTTCAGAATCCTTCAGAATCATTCAGAATGCTTCAGAATGCTTCAGAATGCTTCAGAATGCTTCAGAATGCTCCAGAATGCTTCAGAATGCTTCAGAATGCTTCAGAATGCTTCAGGATGCTTCAGGATGCTTCAGAATGCTTCAGAATGCTTCAGAATGCTTCAGAATGCTTCAGGAAGCTCTAGAAGGCTTCAAGAATGCTTCAGAGTTCTTTAGAATGTATTCGAGGGGAACTCTCACGTTTACATACTGAAAAAAGGGCTTGAAGATAGAGTTTTTTTTGCGAGGGATTGATATTGCTTTGGACGGTACTGTGCATTCTGTAGAAATTTGAAATGTTAAAGGGATTGGGTGTTTAGCTTTGGTTTTTAACTTAAGCGAGACTGGAGTTGGTCAAGGCTTATGCAGAATGGGAATACCTAGGCATGGGGATACCTCGACCTATCCCCATACCTCTGCAATTGGTCAAGGCTGGTAGATTTAGGGCTTAAAAGTTTTTTTTCATGATGTAAACTATCCAATTGGGCTCGTTTCACAAGCGCTGATCTATCAATCTCAAATTTTGGCAATTGCAATGAACTTGAGTATGGCTTAAACTCTAACAACTACAGCTAACAATCTAACAATTACAGCTAAGCATCAAGAACCACAGCTAAGAATCATGAACTACAGCTAAGAATCATGAACTACAGCTAAGAATCTAACAACTACAGCTAAGAATCAACTACAGCTAACAATCTAACAACTGTCAAGTAAATGAAGCTCAAACCTGTGTCTATTTCTAACCAGGGAATTCCTTGAAGTTATTTCAAAAGTGATCTGATTCCGAGGAACACCCCTGGTTGAACTGCTGCTTTTAAAACTGCTTTCAAATCCTATCTATCAAAAGCCATTTTTGAGATATAACCCTGCAAATTTTCGACCAATTGCGCCAATTGTACCGGTGAACAAGCTAAGCGTTCGCACGAACAGGCCTACTTAAGGCGTTCGCACGGGCCAATCCCTGGGCCTCAATAGCCTAGTGGATAGTGAGTTAGCTCGTGAGCTTTCTTTGATCCTGGGTCGAATCAAAGAAAACCGACCATCAGTCGATCAGCCTTTAGAAAATCTTCGAAAATCACTCTTTTGATCAGTAAGCTCTTAAATAATATGATAATATAAGTTTGATGTAAAAAAAGGTGAATAATTGATCTAACAGCCTATTTTGGGGATACTTTAACGGGTTCTCTGGTAAGAAACTCATCGCTTCCACTGGACTGACATCTCGTAGTGAAAGCTCATTGGTTTAATCAAGGATCGAGGATCAAGGACAAGGATCTAGGATCAAGGATTGAGGATCGAGGATTGAGGATCAAGGATCAAGGATCAAAGGATCAAGGATCGAGGATCAAGGATCGAGGATGAATGATCAAGGTCAAGGATCATGGATCAAGGGATCAAGGATCGAGGATCGAGGATCAAGGACAAGGATCAAGGATTAATGAAGAATTTTCCGATCAGGTCACCTCAAATTGCAGATTTTTACCCCCAATTTGTATCAAATATTGTATTTTACCTCCAATTGATTTCTAATAACAAGAATGAGCCTGATTGCAGTAGCAAAACGAAAACACAATCGTAGTGCCTTATTATTGAAAGATCATGGCCTTTATCATGGATTTAATAGTTATTTAGCAGATTACAATAGTTACAGTCAACAAAACAAGTTACTAATTACATTACTGTACATTACTGTCCATAACTGTACATTACTGTCCATAACTGTACATAACTGTACACTACTGTACATTACTGTACATTACTGTACATTACTGTAATTACTAATTAGACGACACTACCAATCTAAAGCCCTATTTATTTGTGCTACAGTATAAATCAAATATATTACCGCTGTTTGCTCATCGCAATCTATCAAAGTCATTGAATTTAAGAGATTTTGACTCAGAAATTTGAAGCAGAAAGATCTTTTTGAGTGATTGTAATGAACTGACCTGATTCATTGCCTTTCTTTCACTTCGAATCCTCTTCAACACTCCGATAACTCAAATCCGATTTTTCCCCAAAAAAAGCCGCCTTTTCCTCTTCTAAAAATAGATATAGAATCGCAAAAATCTTTAAAGAACAATGAAAAAAAAAAGATGAGAGAAAAAGAAGAGAGATGACATTTAAAGGAAAGATGATGGGGAAAGTGAAGAAATGCTTGGAAACTATTGGAAATGGTTGGAAATCGTTGAAAATCATTGGAAATCATTGGAAATCATTGGAAATCATTGGATTGTGTTGGAAATCTTGGAAATCGTTGAAATCGTTGAAATCATTGGAAATCTTGGAAATCATTGAATCATTGGAAATCATTGGAAATCATTGGAAATCATTGGAAATCATTGGAAATCATTGGATATGATTGGAAATCATTGGAAATCTTTGGAAATCGTTGAAAATCATTGGAAATCATTGGAAATCATTGGAAATCATTGGAAATCATTGGAAATCATTGGAAATCATTGGAAATCATTGGATATGATTGGAAATCATTGGAAATCTTTGGAAATCGTTGAAAATCATTGAAAATCATTGAAAATCGTTGAAAATCATTGGAAATCATTGGAAATCATTGAAAATCGTTGAAAATCATTGAAAATCATTGAAAATCATTTCCAATGATGATTAGAAAAAGAAAACAAGCAGACAGCTTATTTATTAGAGAAAAAAAGAACGAATTTGGCGAAGAACCTGGTTGAAAATGAAGTTTATGAGAGGTTAGACACAAAAGGAAAACACAGAAACGCTTGAAGAACTTGTTTTTTGGGGGTAATTTGGGGAAAAGTTGGGGAAAAATTGTACCAGCATTGTGCTCTGATCATGGAAACACAGCCTTTTCGGTAGACTGTTTGAAGCTATTGCAAAATAAAGCTTAACCATGCCAGAAAGGGTGTGTTTCTATGTGGAAGTGCTCGCTTAGATTAGGCTTTTTTTGAGCTTACTTTGGGCACTAAGATAAGGTACTTTTGGCACTAAGATAACGCACAAACGAACCCTTTCTAGTGCACTGAATTCTTGGTTTCTTTTGCAGAACTTGCCATCTTAAAACTACAAGAATTGAGTGCACTAGAAAGTATGCGTTTTCACTTTTGTTAAAGTTTATACCGTAAATACTGTAATAGTACCCCACCCGCATAATGACGGTGCGGAGCGTTGCGTAGCTCTAGTTTTGAATGAGTTTTTCTCGATACTGGTTTATGCTACAATGCGCTCTTAGGTGTCAAAAAATAGCTGAAATTCAGGGCTATTTTTTGACACCTAAACGCGCATTGTAACATAAACCAGTGTCGAAAAAACTTGTTCAAAGTAATACCACGCAACGCTTCGCACCGTCATTATGGGGGGCACTATTACAGTATTTACGATAGGTATACTGTAGATTTTGGCGACTAATAGCGATTAGACTAATGCGCAAAACTGGGTATTTATATAAGTACTGTGAAAAAGACGGTAAACAAACATGAAAAAAATCCGCGAAATTGGGAAAGGGTAAAGACGGTCAAGAAAAGTGATCAAAGAACAGTTTCAAAAGAAATTGAGGCACTTGTTTGTTAAAAATGTTACGACTCACGGTCTAAGGACTCCAAAAAGCAAGCACCTTCTACCTGGGTCATTTGCCAGATCGAGAGCGATTACGCGGCCGTACCAAGAACGAATTTGGAAGCCTCGTTTTTAGACGATTACGATGCACGGCTTACGCTCTTCAAGGAAGCGACTTCTACTAGTGTCATTTGCCAGATCGAGAGCGATTACACGGCCGCACACAGAACGGATTTGGAAGCCTGGATTTAAATTAGACGATTACGACGCACAGTTTACACTCTTCAAAAACCAAGCACCTTCTACTAGGGTCATTTGCCAGATCGCGAGCGATTACGCGACCGCACAAAGAACATCTCCCCAATCATTTACATAGAGATTCTTTTGCTTTGTATTAGGTTGGAAAGAAAGTTCTCGGAAAAATTTTGGAATCAGAATTTACAAATTTACAAGAGCAGGGATCAATTTCAAATAAAAGCGGATGGTCAAAGAACAGTTTCAAAAGAAATTGTGGCACTTGTTTGTTAAAATCGAAAAGAAATTGAGCACTTGTCGTTGTCGTTTGTCAAAATTGTCAAATTTGTTACTTCTTTGTTAAAATCTATTAAAAATACGGCTCTTGCGTAGTTTCCGGGTATTTGGAATAAAGCCGAGTATCTTGAAAGGGTCATCACGCTTTCAAGGCCTATAACTTTGTCCAGAGATCATATTTTTGTTAACATTTTATATCATTGTACAGAGGATATTTCAGGCTTTCAAATGATACCAAATAGAGCTTGATTGGATTTTTCATTCCCATGCAAACAAGGCGACAAGACACCCGAGTTGGCTAGGCCTCATTTGCTCAGAGTTAGCTGTGATTTTCTTGGACTGGATTATCCAATCAAGCTTTATTTGGTATCATTTGAAAGGCTGGAATGTTCTCTGTACAATGATATAACTTTGTGGAAACTTTGAAAGGATATATTTAACCAATTTCAAAATTTTTTAATGCAAATTTTAATAAATTATTTAAACACGAGAAAAAAATTAGTCGTAAGCAATAGAAAAGATCAAAAACTAGATGAAAACTAGATGAAAACTAGATGAAAACTAGATCAAAAACTAGCTCAAAGCTAGCTCAAAACTAGCTCAAAACTAGCTCAAAACTAGCTCAAAACTAGCTCAAAACTAGCTCAAAACTAGCTCAAAACTAGATCAAAACTAGCTCAAAACTAAATCAAAACTACAAATCTCACTATGCAACTAGTATTTTATAGCAAAAAAATCAAATTTAACAATTGCAAAGCCAAGCCTGAGTCAACTCTTTGATCGGTTTAAGCAACGCTTTAAGCAGCATTCACCAATCACCCCCATCGATGTCACAAGCGTTCAAATGGGCTTTTTGGGGTCATTTAATCAATGTTTTTACGGGGATACGGAGAATTTAATGACCGATTTGATGGCCATCAAATGATGAGCTCCTTCTTTTGATGAGCTCATTCTTTTCCCCACTTTTCTCTTCACTGATTTCCGTCATTTCCGTGCTAATAATTTTTTGTTTTTTTTTTTGAGTTCTTTCACTCAAAAAAACCTCTTTTCACTTCCCCTTTCACCCAGCCGAAAAATCGTAAAATTCAAACCCGTAAAATTCCCTCACAAACCCGGGGAAAAATTTCTGAAGCTGAAGGTGATTACAGATTTGAAAAATGTAATTCCAATTTTATGATTGTTTAGAAATTTGATTCAGCTGTTTACTTGAAATCCTATTTTATTGTTTTTGGAACTTTTGATCAATTCTTTCTTTCTTTATTTCTTTCTTTCTTTCTTTCTTTCTTTCTTTCTTCTTTTCTTCTTCCCCCTTATCTTTCCCTCTTTCTCTTTCTCTTTCCGCTGTACTGGATAGCTCAATGGTTAGAGCAATGGTCTTGAGCATGGTCTAAAGGAAAAGGTCGAGGGTTCAATCCCTTCTTGGGAAATCTAGTTTTGTTTTGTTGCTTAAAGGCTTACTTTTAAGAGGAAAAAAGCTTCAAATTCTGCTGCTAATTGAGATCTTTTCATTGTTGTTTATACGTTAAAGCATCTGGATTTTTATCTAGAAAAAAGTTGTGATTGTAAATTTGGCTTTTCTGGATGGATTGTGTGCCAGAAGGTTTGTTTTAAACCTTATTATAGCTGGTAAGCTGGGGATCATCTAGAATAGCTATCATCTAGAATAGCTATCATCTAGAATAGCTATCATCTAGAATAGCTATCATCTAGAATAGCTATCAGTCAGAAGAGCTATCATCTAGAATAGCTATCATCTAGAATAGCTATCATCTAGAATAGCTATCATCTAGAATAGCTATCGGCTAGAAGAGCTATCAGCTAGAAGAGCTATCAGCTAGAATAACTATTAGCTAGAATAGCTATCATCTAGTATAGCTATTATCTAGAAGAGTTATCAGCTAGAATAGCTATCATCTAGAATAGCTATCATCTAGAATAGCTATCATCTAGAAGAGCTATCATCTAGAAGAGCTATCATCTAGAATAGCTATCAGCTAGAGCTTGATGGTGTGCGGCGGGATCAGTCCAACCGATTGGTGTTGATCGACAAAAACCTCAAAATTAACGCTCAAACATATCAAACATGTTGACAAACAACATGTTCACAAACACGTCGACTTTATCAGTATCATAAAAGTTTTACATGTAATTTCTTTTAGCATCTTATTAGGACTTTACTTTAATGGCCGATTTGATGGCCATCAAATGATGAGCTTCAACATAACAACAAATTCTGGTATTGAAAAGATTTAGCATCAAAAATTCCCGCTAGAAATTCATTTAGATTTTATATTTTTATTTAAACAAATCGATATGCTTTTAAATTGAAGCGAAGAATCGATTCAAGTGAAAGGGAACAATTTGTGATTCTAGATGATAGCTATTCTAGTTGATAGCTCTTCTGGATGATAGACTACAATATACTCAATAAAATCTTTGAAAATTCCACCCAAACACCACGAAAGCAAAGTCCCAAAAATGAGAGACGGATCTGCACAACTTATCAGTCTATTTTTAGAAAATTTTGATAAATTTAGAGAGGGAAACCCTAGAAAAACGCAATGAGAACAAAACTCAGAGAAAGCGGATTAAAAATTTTTGTCAATTTTTGTCTAATTTTGTCGAATTTTGAGCCAAAGAAAGGGGATGCCTTTTAGAAAACACAAAAAGAAAGGAATACAAATAAACTTTTGAAAAAAAGATTTGCATTGAATGATTCAACAGTTTTTTTTGCTCTTGAAAAATAAAGGAGCGACTTTTGGAGAGAAAAAAAAGGGAGAAAAGGAAATGAACTCGAGATGCCACAAATAACAATTGATATCATTTTTTGTAGAAAAAAATTTACAATTTACATTTCGTAGGAAAGAGTAGGGAAGAGTAGGAAAGAGTAGGAAAGAGTAGGAAAGAGTAGGAAAGAGTAGGGAAGAGTAGGAAAGAGTAGGAAAGAGTAGGGAAGAGTAGGAAAGAGTAGGAAAGAGTAGGAAAGAGTAGGGAAGAGTAGGAAAGAGTAGGGAAGAGTAGGGAAGAGTAGGAAAGAGTAGGAAAGAGTAGGAAAGAGTTTACATTTTTAAAGTTTACGTTACTTTTTGAGATACTTTAGATATTAGAGATATTTTAGAGAAACTTTTGCTCACAAAAGCGAAAACCCATTCTTTTTCGCACACTTGAGACGAAAACACATTCTTTTTTGTAGTTTTTTTTTGTGACATTAAATTCTTTCTGTTTGAGGATGTAGAATTGATAGAAAAACACCTAATTTCTGTTTAACAGAATGTAAAATTTGTAGTGAAAATATAACGAAATGATAAAGTTACTTCAAAGCCGCGAAACTGGTTCAGTCACCGATCCTCCCACTTTAGGTCCGATTTAGAACCGATTCTCATCAAAACCCAAGAATTCGAGCACAACAACATACGGATTTAAATTCGACGATTTGGAAGCCTGGTTTTGAAATTAGACGATTACGACGCACGGTTTACGGTCTTCAAAAAGGAAGCACCTTCTACTAGGGCTATCTGCCAGATCATGAGCGATTACGTGGCCCTACAAAGAACGGATTTGGAAGCCTGGATTTAAATTAGAAGATTACGACGCACGATTTACGCATTCCAAAAAGGAAGCACCTTCTACTAGGGTCATTTGCCAGATCACAAGCGATTACGCGGCCGCACAAAGAACGGATTTGGAAACCTGGATTTAAATTAGGGTTACGACGCACGGTTTACGGACTCGAAAAAGGAAGCATCTTCTACCAGAGCCATTTGCCAGATCACGAGCGATTACGCGGCCGCACAAAGAACATCTCCTCAATCATTTACATAGAGATGCTTTTGCTTTGTATTAGGTTGGAAAGAAAGTTCTCGGAAAAATTTTGGAATCAGAATTTACAAATTTACAAGAGCAGGGATCAATTTCAATCAAAGCGGATGATTAGAAAGTTTCTTTCGAAGGCATAAACTCTCTTTGCGTGTACGTTATAGGCAAATTTGATTTGGAGTTGATTTGTTAAAATTGATGCTTTTAATCAAATGCTCATTGAATGAAATACGCTTTTTTTTTAAAAATGAATACTATTCACAAAAGATCACAAAAGATCCACAATGGCGATTCAAGTGAAAAGTATGTAGAACGACATGTCGTTCACAGCATTTACAGTAGTTCAAAGCATTTACAGTAGATGTAAATCAACTGTCTTCCACTATTTCTTGAGTTTTTTGATTTAATTAAAAAATAAAATCATTTCTTTAGTATTAGAAGAATTAGTAATTAGGTTGAGGAGAAAGTTCTGACAAAGCTGCGAAATATTCAATTGTTATGCTGGTTTTTCGCGCCTTTAGTGTTGTACCGATCTTGATTTTTGTAATTCCAGATGAGTTTGCAAGAAAAAGAGCTTTGAGCGGCTATTGCTAGCACTTGAAGAAGTTGAAGAAGCTTCCCAAGGGTTCTTTGATTCGAAGCAG
Source organism: Mesorhabditis belari (assembly GCA_958450365.1). Taxonomy (NCBI): domain Eukaryota; kingdom Metazoa; phylum Nematoda; class Chromadorea; order Rhabditida; family Rhabditidae; genus Mesorhabditis; species Mesorhabditis belari. The sequence goes on along the minus strand of CAUEEP010000741.1, from coordinate 348,936 downwards.
AAGGAGTGGTACTTCGATCAGAACCGAAAGCTTGCAGATCGATGGCAGAAAGTCGTAGGTAATGATGGATTATAATGTTGGTTATACTTTCATGGATAATTGTTCTTCTTTTTGTTATTAAAGTGCGAGTAAAAATTGAATTTTTCGCAGCTGAGATAGGCATTTTTTCTCAAACCTAGTATTGGGTTGGTGAATTAAAAACTGCGGGACTTTGAACTAAAATTTATTTAACACAAAACCATGAATTGATTCCAAATAATTCCATTATTATTGACGACTTCTGCCCATTTTACAGGCAATTTGCGGATTCCTCTTTCGCCGTAGGATTTTGGTTTTGAATCGAAAAACTTTTCGAGCCAATTTTTGACTGCTTCTTCCGAATCGAAGTGTTTTCCCGCAAGCTCATTACTCAGCTCATTACTCAATAAATAGTAATCAGAAGGGGCAAGGTTCGGACTGTATGGGGAATGAGCCAAATGTTCCCAAACCAGGCTGTTTATTTTAGAGCGAGTCAGTTTTGCAACATGAGGGCGCGCGTTGTCGTGGAGGAGAACGATCTTTGACTTGGAGGGCCTATTCTTCTTCAGGGATTCATTGCGGATTCCTCTTTCATAGTAGGATTGGTTTGATTTGATTTTGGCTTGTGTGTGAGACAAGTGTGAGACTCAAAAATGGAGGACTGGAGATGTCCGATAGAGAGTTTGAGCACTTTCTTCAAAAGAAACCCATTTTGGTGTCAATAGAAAAGTTGTAGAGAATCAAAAATGAGGCTGATAGCCAAATTTCCAAAAAGATACACTTAGTAGTTTCGCTTAAAATGCAAATTTTGTGAAAATTCGTAAATTTGGCATTTCTTGAAAATCAGTTTTTGAATCGGCCTGGAAATTAGGATATAAGCTTGATTTTTGATTCTCTACAACTTTTCCATTGACACCAGAATGGGTTTCTTTTGAAGAAAGTGTGAGAACTGGGACGTATGACAATAGCCGGCAGTTTTCAATTCACCAACCCAATAGATCTAGAGTAAGAACAAGAGCTAGAGCTCCTAGTCATCAATTCACGAACCCAATAGTATCCATTCATTTTGAAATCTATTCATTCATTCATTCAATTCATTTAATTCATTCAATTCATTTAATTCATTCAATTCATTTAATTCATTTAATTCATTCAATTCATTCAATTCATTCGAAAAATAAAGCAAACAAGCGTGGAATTTATCAGAAGACAATCAAAAGCTTCTTTCATAGAAAAAATATTTTGAAATCAAAATTTACCGGAAACATTAATCTCTGAAAGTTATCATTTCATAAAAATGAAAAAATTTAAGCTGACACATCACTTTTCTTTTTTAGATTGCGAAGGCATAGAAATCAAAGGCGTTGATCTTTTTTTTTTAATGTTTTTGATTTGCTTTTTCATTTCGAATCTCAAACTGGATCTATGATTGATGCCATTTGAAGGGAACAAAAGAAAAAAGAATGAAAAGAAATGGAATGAGGTGATTTGAAACGATCGATCGGATAGATCAGAGAACAAATCAAAGGACAAAGAAAGGACAAATCAAAGGACAAAATGAAAAGGGGATGATGAGTGAACTGGATGGCTTGGAGAAAGTTTGGGTAAAATTTTACAAGGATCCACGTTAAATTACAAGTGATACAGTAAGACGGTAAGATTGATACAAAATCGATTCTAACTGCCAACTTTCGGAGAAGACGCCAATTGGTTGCTGAGGGGGAAAAGCCCGAACCCGACGTCATGTGCATGAGCCAAACGTCAAGCCAAACATCAAGCCAAACGTCAAGCCAAACATCAAGACGTTAAGCCAAACGTCAAGACGTCAATCCAAACGTCAAGACGTCAATCCAAACATCAAGACGTCAATCCAAACGTCAAGACGTCAAGCCAAATGTGCATGAGAAGTTTAGGCTCTCGGTGTTCTGGGTTTGGAAGAGCTTATCTACTGGGAACTTTTAGGTAGCAAGGCAAAAGTTAACTAAATCAAAGTCAGTCTACTCAGACAAGTCAGTCAAATCTTTACTAGAGAAAAGAGCACAAAGAGAAAACTAATTCTACAACATGATAATGCTAGACCACATGTTTCGAAGATGACTCGTTCTACACTAAACTCATCTCGATGAATGGTGATGACCCATTCGACATACAGCCCTGATCTTGCACCTTCTGATTACTTATTCCGAGCGATGAGCAATGATTTGACAATTTGGATTTGGCAATTCCGAAGATGATGTCAAAGAGTGTGATTGGTTCGCATCAAAAACAAAAAAATTTTCGACGTGAGAGGCATCCGGTCTTTGCTAGTACAATGAGCTCAAATCATCCAAATGATTGCATGTAAAATATTGGATAAATCAGTTGCTTTGATTTTTAGCGATATTTTGATGATTATTTTGATTAATAATATTATAAGGATCATATTCAATATCCGCGATAACTCATCTCAATCTGGATTCTCGGGCATTTCCGTTTGGCCTCCTCTTCGTCCGACAAACTGTCTTCTCTTTTGGCGTTAAATTTCTAGCAGATCGATTCGCTAACTAATTTGTCCAAGCTTTGCCAGAGAAAGACCTCAACGACAAAATGAATCCTTCAACATGATGATGCTAGACCGCATGTTTCGAAGATGACTCGTTCTAAGCTAAACTCACTTGGAAGCGAGGCTCTAATCTTGCAGCTCTATATAGCTCTGTTCAGCCCTGATCTTGCAGCTCTATATAGCTCTGATCAGCTCTGGTCTTGCAGCTCTATATAGCTCTGATCAGCTTTGATCTTGCACCTTCTGATTACTACTTATTCCGGGCGATGAGCAATCTCTTGGCGAACAAACACTTTGATTCCGAAGAAGAGGTCAAGAAATTGCTGACAGATTGGTTTGCGTCAAAGCTGAAGATTCTGTACAAGAGAGGCATTCGACTTCTACCAGTAAAATGAGCAAAAAAACATGCAAAAAATAATGGCAAATATCTCGCATCATTTGAAGTTGTTGATTGAAGAAAAATTTGATTTTTAAAAACGTGCCAAGTCAAGCCACCAACCCAATAACTTTGATATTTCCTATGATCTTATTACCATCGCCAACCTACGCTTCGCAGACGACATCGTGCTCGGCGCCAAGACACCAGAAGAAGCCCAACTAGCTAGCCCAACTAGCTAGCCCAACTAGCTAGCCCAACTAGCTAGCCCAACTAGCTAGCCCAACTAGCTAGCCCAACTAGCTAGCCCAACTAGCTAGCCCAACTAGCTAGCCCAACTAGCTAGCCCAACTGCTAGCCCAACTAGCTAGCCCAACTAGCTTGCCCAACTAGCTAGCCCAACTAGCTAGCCCAACTAGCTAGCCCAACTAGCTAGCCCAACTAGCTAGCCCAACTAGCTAGCCCAACTAGCTGCAACTAGCTAGCCCAACTAGCTAGCCCAACTAGCTAGCCCAACTAGAAGAAGCTAGAAGACCTCGACCGAAACAGGAAACACTGGATGACAATAGCAAGGGATAGAGAAATGTGGAAGCAGGTTGTGATCTGTGAGCAGATTGTGATCTATGAGCCGATTGTGATTCAAAATAAGAACACCCAAGTGCGAAGACAGGTCCTGGTCGGCACTTTTCCAATATCGGGGAGCGCGTCGGGTTAGTCGTGGGGAGCGAATTCAGGGGTTTTCCCCTTTTTTTTTTCTTTTTTTCGCGTGCGTTTCTCCCTTGGTGCGTTAGTTCGACGCCAATCGATTACTCGTCACCGGCGGCCATCCAGTCGGATTTGCAACGGTATGGCAATTGTGAAGTTCTGCCTCAAGGAAAAGATCATGCTGGGTATTTTAAGTCACTTTTGTGATCTAATATAAAGGTGTGCGAAGAACGGGTCAATTCATTTTTTTGGGTATTTTTAAATATAGGACACCCAAGTGCGAAATTCTCCTGTTTTCATTCGCCCCGATTCGGACAGATCCCATATGAAAATAATGATCTTATACGCATAATCTAACAAGATTTCTATGCAAATTTTGGTCTAAAAAAACAAAACAAACACCTCTATACAATCTAATACTATTTTGTGAATAAAAAGTGTTAAATATTGTTGTTAAACATGTCAAAAATGGGGAAATTCCCGGGATTCTGGGTTCACTTATTTGACAATAACAAAAGCTGGTGGGAAACAATCAAAAAAAAGAGATTTTTGAGAAAATTAGATATATCCTTAGGATGAATTTGACAAAGAAGAGAAAAAGTTTTCGATCAGCTGAATATCATATCAAGAAAAAGAAAGAAAACAATGAAGAAATATAAAGAAAGAGAGAAAGAAATTAGAGTGGAAGAGAAGAAGAAGAAGAAAGAAAATCACTGACATTACGTAAAAAAAGCAAAGAATTAGGATTTGTGCAAGAGAACAAGAACCAAGAGGAACAAGTGATTGAGGGGGTTTATCTCAAAATGAGATTACACGCGAATTGGCAGAAATGGGCAAAATATAGGGAATAGATTGGAGGGAAGCCCTGATTGTGAAGATCCGTTCAGATTTTCGCCTCTTGAACTTGAACCCTTATCCCAGAATCGATTCAAACTTTTCCCCAGGTCAAAGTGTCACCCGGAAATCTTGAATATTTGATTATTTGTTTAGAATCGGTTATATAAAGTTTAAGAAGTTAAAGGCTTGCCTGAATGATTTGGATGAATTGGATGGATTGATTGGTGTCTTTTGTGGTTGTTGGTGGTTTTGATTGTTATGAATTGGATAGATTGATTGATGAATTGATTGTTATAAATGAATAGATTGATTGTTAAAGCTTTATTGTTGAAAGCTGTTTGCTTAGGAGTAAACGGACATGGACTAGAATTTGGGTTAAGTTAGAGTGGATCCTTTTGATATCCTGCCATCTCTAACACCCCGACAACCCAACTCCTCCAACGTATTAGAGGGGAGTCCCTGTGGAATAACCGATCTGAACTGCAGTTGCATAGACCCGGAAGATATGTTTCTTTCTTTACAGTACGATAAGACGAATAGATTACAAATGAGTGAAAGGGGGATGAAGGGCCTCAGAGGCCAATTGAGAGCCTCACTTGTCCTCCTAGGTAATCCCAAGGGCCCCTCTCGGCCTCCTAGGCGCTACTCGGCCTCCTAGGCCCTTCTCGGCGATGAATGGGATAAGCACAGGGGAGAACACATTTACATAAGAATAGACAAATCATTCAATAATAATAGTAACTAAAATATCAGTTTGGCTCGGAGCTGACATAATTGCACGGGGTACAATTTGTGCTCACACTGTAAAATTCAGGCGCAACTTCTGAGCAATCCAATAATAACTTTCTTCTGTAAACTACCACTTCTGGCGTTCACAGCACACCAGAAACTTCATCATCTCAAAAAGGGAATGGCCAGAAGTGGAGGTGATCATTTGGAATAAGTGATAACTTCATTCAATAGATCGCATAATGAATATTGATGACTAAAAAGATTAGCTGCAATTCTACAACGAGAAATGGGGTTGACAAGTAGGAAAAATGACATTTGACATCAAAAATGACATTTCGATCCTTCTTTACGAAGCTTTTTACTTTAAAACTTTTTATTGAATCATTATTTTTGAATAATCTCTTTTAAATGTAATAGAAATAGAATGAAAATAAAAAATAAGACTAAACTAAAAAATAAAACGAAACTAAAACTTTCATCAATTCTAAAAAACATTGAGCAATCTAATAATAACTCAAATTTCTCCTAGCCACACAGAATCATCGAAAATCATCGAAACGATCACTGAATTCAAGTTCAACCACAGTTATTAGAACAGATTTGAGTGTAAGCTCGCGTTTTATTCGCTCGTTTTTAATAGGGTTCAATCCGCTGACCATTAGAACGAATGGGCATCAAAAAATAGAATTTATTTCCCGGTTTGAGGCTTGAGCTTGTTCTTTGGTGTAAAAGTTGTGCTCAAAAATCGAAACACACCCTTTCTGGCACCTTCAATTTAGCACTAAGCTGTTGCTATGAGAAAAAGAAAAGAAAAGAAATGAGAATCTGACGCGGAAAGTTTGTGTTTCCATTTTCCAATACGGTTCCAATAGGGTTCCTATTTTGATCTAAAAGGTTCCAATAGGTTCCAAAACGGTTCCAAAACGGTTCCAATTTTGATCTAATACGGTTCCAATACGGCTCCTCCTTTGATCCAAAAGGTTCCAATACGGTTCCGATACGGTTCCTATTTTGATCTAATACGGTTCCAATACGGCTCCTACTTGGATCTAAAAGGTTCCAATACGGTTCCAATACGGTTCCAATACGGTTCCAATACGGTTCCAATACGGTTCCAATACGGTTCCTTTTAAGGTTCCAATACGGTTTCAATACGGATCCAATACGGTTCCAATTCGGTTCCAATACGGCTCCTATTTTGATCTAATACGGTTCCAATACGGTTCCGAAAAGGTTCCAATACAGTTCGTGCGCACACCAAGCAAGCTTTAAAAACGGATTTGATTGCTTTAACTTGTCAAAAACAGAATCACAATTGTGTCAATCGATTGTCAACCTCAAAAGCTTTAATTGATTTTTAAATTTTAAAGAAATCAATTAAACAATTAACTTTTGTTAATCAATTACACTTTTGAATTTGGAAAGATCAAAAGATCACTTTTCTCACTTCATTTCATAAATAAAAATAAAAAGAAAAGAAAAAGAAATGAGAATCTGACGCGGAAATTTTGTGTTTCCATCTTGTGCGCACACCAAGCAAGCTTTAAAACCGGATTGCCTTACTTTAACTTGTCAAAAACAGAATCACAATATTGTCAATCGATTGTCAACCTCAAAAGCTTTAATTGATTTTTAAATTTTAAAGAAATCAAGAAATCAATTAAACTTTTGAATTTGGAAAGATCAAAAGATCACTTTTCTAACTTCATTTAAAAAATACCGACTGGGGCTACCAGTGGTGAATTTATCGCATACAGAATATATCAACACATATAACGACAACAAATACTAGGCTATATCTTAATAACCCCACGTCACGACAGACGGCCCCAACCCTAAGCTCAATGGGGAACTAATACTTTTGGTGGTGAGGGAAGATGACGATGAAGGAGTGGCTTGTCACTTTTAGAACTGGGGCACAAATCCACCGACTGCCCTCCAGAAAACCTCTCCAACCCGAGGGGAATGAAGGGTGACCATGTCGCATGTGGGCGACCTCGACCTGATTAGTGACACTTACCAGTCAGCCATCTTTTCATAAATTTTCCCTCAAACCGACAAAAAAAAATAATTGTTTTTTCTTTAAAAAATCAAAACAAAAGAATATTTTTTGGAAAAATATGATGTAATTTTTTGGCCGATTTTCATCGGATCATTGTCTTTTTGCACTTTTCAAAGGGATGTCGAGGGTTTGAAAAGGGGAAAAGCAAAAGAAAGAGCAAAAGAAACGCCAAAAAACGGGCCCGAATGATTCACATTTGTGCAGAAAACGAAAAAGTTCATTGTCTTTGTTTATTTGATTTTCAAGAAACGTTTTAATAGGGTTTCATTGTAGTTTACAAGTGCTCTTTTCACAATTCGAAAGTTTATTTCCATTTACAATACTCGAAACATATTTATACAATAAAATTTGGTAAAGCTTGGATAAATCGAAAAGTTGATATGCTACTTTATTACAGCTTCCGCTACAGTATCCCTTAAATGCTTTCATAGCCATATAGACTCTGATGTAGCCATAGAGACTCTTGCTACAGTCCCCTCAAGTCTAGCTACAGTATAGCTACAGCCTGCTACAGTCCCCCCCAAGTCTAGCTACAGTCTGCTACAGTCTGCTACAGCCTGCTACAGTACCCTCAAGTCTAGCTACAGTCTGCTACAGCCTGCTACAGTCCCCTCAAGTCTAGCTACAGTCTGCTACAGTCTGCTACAGTCCCCTCAAGTCTAGCTACAGTCTGCTACAGTACCCTCAAGTCTAGCTACAGTATGCTACAGTCTGCTACAGTACCCTCAAGTCTAGCTACAGTCTGCTACAGCCTGCTACAGTCCCCTCAAGTCTAGCTACAGTATAGCTACAGTCTGCTACACTCTGCTACAGTCCCCTCAAGTCTAGCTACAGTATAGCTACAGTCTGCTACACTCTGCTACAGTACCCTCAAGTCTAGCTACAGTATAGCTACAGTCTGCTACACTCTGCTACAGTCCCCTCAAGTCTAGCTACAGTATAGCTACAGTCTGCTACACTCTGCTACAGTACCCTCAAGTCTAGCTACAGTATAGCCAGAGTCTGCTACAGTATACAAGCTAAATGTTTTGCCTAAATGTCTTACAAGCTACAGTCTAGCCAGTTTGAAGAAGCAAGCCAATTATAGCCATATTATATACTATGTTTAACTCCAATAAATGACAATCCGATGATCAATTCAAAGTTGTAATAAAGGAAAGAAATTAATGGCAAAGAATTTGGAATCGAGGGAATTGAATCCTTGACCTTTTGCTTCTGCTTCTGCATCTGTTTCTGCTTCAGCTTCTGCTTCTGCCTCTGCATCAGCTTCAGCTTCTCCTACCACTGAGCCATCGGTACCTTCTTTGCCCAAGAAGAAATAGAAAGTCAAGGAAGAAGAAAGGAAGAGTGGGAATAGATTGAGTTGAACTGTTGACCCTCTGCTTACCGGGCAAAGGCTCTACCACTAAACTATTGACGCCATCTTTCCCCAAGAAGAAATAGGAAGAAAGGAAGAAAGGAAGAAAGTTTAAAAGCAAATCGTCAATGCGCAAGTAGAACAGGATAATGATGAAGTTTAATCAGTAAAGCCTTGATCATACGAAAGAATAACTAAAATAGAACATTTTAAGTTTTTAATAGTTTTAAATCTAAGCACAAGACTCGAATCCATGTTCTGATGGTTCTTTTGTTCAAATATCATTTGGTCCTTGATTTTTCTCGTTTATCTGAAAAGTTAACAGATCGAATAAGAGGAAAATAGCTGAGGTGACCTTTTTGATTGGGAAAAGATTGTCAAGGGAAAACATATGATATGAATGGAATGGAGAACATGAATGGAATTGGAGAACAGAGACAAATAAAAGAGTTCAGAGAAAAGATAGAAAGAAGGAAAGAATGTTCACTGAAATGATTGACATTCAATTAGTTTCCGTTCAAATAAACAACAAGATTTGATTGAGCAAAAAGAATGTAGGGAAATAGAATTCAATGTAAATATCAGATGTTTTGATCGGCGAAGCGATCGGCGAATGTTGCAAAGATCCGTTTGATGGACTGAAACCAGGACTTGTCCTTTTAATGCTACGTGGGCATCGGATCCCTTTGATATATGCAAAGCTAACAGACACTTATTTTAACAACCAACAATTGTAGTTGTAAGTTGATACAAGTTGACAGCATTTTCTCAAGATATTTGGCAATATCTCACTTAACTTATTCTAATTCTAAATAACTTATTATATGCTCTAATTACAGTACACTGTCTACAATGCTCTAGTTACAGTACACTGGCTACAATGCTCTAATTCTATGCTATAATTACAGTACACTGGCTACAATGCTCTAGTTACAGTACACTGGCTACAATGCTCTAATTACAGTACACTGTCTACAATGCTCTAATTCTATGCTCTAATTCTATGCTCTAATTCTATGCTCTAATTACAGTACACTGGCAACAATTGTAGTTGTAAGTTGATAGTACGGTACAATGGTTTGGCATTGTCTAAAATTGATTCAAAAGAAAAGTGATAAGCTTTTTAAATTATTAAAATAAAAATCCAGTGGGTGACCTAATTGCGGTAAAAATTGATTGTCAATTGATTGTCAATTGATTGCACAAATTTAACACTAAGCTGTTGCTATGTTTTGTGGTAAACTTGGTACCGGACTTGGTACCAAGTAAACGGTAAACTTGGTAAACTTGAACGATGAGTAGAAATCCTTTATTGAATGCCGGATGAATGGGTGTAAAGGTACAACCATTCGGTGGACAGAACAAGAAACGATCACTGAATTCAAGTTCAACCACAGTTATTAGAACAGATTTGAGTGTAAGCTCGCGTTTTATTCGCTCATTTTTAATAGGGCTCAATCCGTTGACCATTAGAACGAATGGGCATCAAAAAATAGAATTTATTTCCCCGGTTTGAGGCTTGAGCTTGTCTCTTGGTGTAAAAGTTGTGCTCAAAAATCGAAACACACCCTTTCTGGCACCTTCAATTTAGCACTAAGCTGTTGCTATGAGGAAAGAAAGAAAAGATTAAATGATATGTCGAGTCGATATTGTCGACCCAAGTGGAATGTTCAAAACCGGCCTAATTTTATCTAACGGTAACAAATCCCCATGTTTCATTGAAATCCGGATCACAATTACCGGGAGATTTGGTTCTGGCATGCTTTTTTTTGAGTCATAATTATCGTTGAACTGGATTTATACAATAACTGTAAACTCATTGTAAACATAAAGTCAAAGTTGAACTTTATTTTCATAAGTTTTGTTTGAGTGAAATTAATCGATTTATTTTCTATCGGTAAAAGATTACAACAAATTACAGGAAGCAGGCGCTCAACAAGAAAGACAGAGTCCGAAAAACTTTAAATACCAATCGACAAAACTTCAGATCGATAAATGCGCGATTAAACCAAGAATGAGATCACAAAGCTACAAACAGGATGATTTTAGGTCTAGCGGCGTTTCTTCTCGTCAAAGATTCGAGGCGAAAGTGTTTTGCTGCTCCATATCCAGGCCATCAAACCACTAAAATAGTACATTATATTTGGAAAGTTGAAAAGGGAATAGCAAAACTTGTTAGGACAAAATCAAAATGTCCTTACCTATTTGAAGATATCTTGCGATTGATCACCGAGATCCTGGGTTTTCGTGGTCGAAGTAGTTGTCACTGTTTCAGCGAAAGACGTTGATGCTGCTGGTGATGGAATCTAAACAGTGAAAAAGTTAATTACTAAGTAGTTTTACGTTAAATCAACACTTGCAATAAAAATTTGCAGCCAAATAGCGGAGAACTGGAGTCTTGAGGCTGGCACTGCGACGTTTCGGTGTTGTTTGTACGCGATGACAAGGAGCCGAATCCGTGTTCCACACACAAACATTCATCTACATAACAGAGTTCGTAAATATGTTGAATATTTTCAAGCTTTATCCACCTCATAAGCACTCGAGCAGGGCGATCGCTCAATGTCATCACCAATATTGGGGTAGCCGGCCGATCGAGTGGTGTCTGGAGAAGATGCAAGGCTCGCAATTGTCCATTCGTTGGCGGGTCGACATGTACTGACCATCGTATGTGTAGGAGATGATCGACGGGCTTCTTAAAGACGTTGCGGCGGGTGCAAGTTCTAAACATATGCTTAACACAATAATCAAAACTAAATAAACCGTTTTGTTTGAGACCCGGAATTCCTAGTTGGCGGGCCACCATCGCCAAACTCAATGATAAAAGTAAAGATTCAGAAAAATTTAAGATTACCGTCGCAAAGTAGCTTCGCAAATACGGAGCTGCGCATCAGTGGCATCTTTTCCTGCCTCGAGTGCAGTAAGTTCCTAAAAGTAACCTTTTAGACATGGGTTAAATTGAAAGTTTATTTTTAAGTTAGCTAAATAAATTTATGGATATTATGCTTATCGAGCTAAATGCTTATTGAGATAAATAAACTTGCCTTAAACAAATCCCTTTTTCAGCATTGCTTTTCGCATTTCTCGACAACCTTCTCGACTTCTTCACCAAGCAATTGACGCGAGTTGATTACATCAAGGCAGATTTGGCTGAAGTAGATCTCTTCGTCGGCGGTTCCTAATAGATGAATGAGTAATTACAACACTAACTAAACGAAAAACACGAAAACATTAACTTGAAGAAACCACTTTCAGAGAATCTTATTTCACATTAAAATCTCACTCGAATTGCAGTCGTTTCATTGTGAATAGTGCGTAGCAGAGTTCATGCACCATCAAACGCGAAATCTCGACATTCTGACGCACTTTCTCTTGTGAAATCGCTTTCAAATCCTAAATAAATAAATTACATAATCGTAAAAACTTAGCAAATGCTACTCTTGAATTATTTTTTCGCCAATAACTACTTTATTCCATGTACTATAGCTTTTATATTATCAAAGAACTCTAACATTCATAATTACTGCAGGTCGAACTAGTATGTTTACTCAAAGCTGCAGGTCGAACTAGTATGTTTACTCAAAGCTTCCAAGAGCTAGTAAAGTTTTCTAATCACGATAAATTGTACCATAACGGGCTCCATCTTGCGAAGAATGTCAGGTGGGCAATTCTCGGCTGTGCTTTCTTCGACTCCCCTTTAGAGAAGTCAAATCGGCTTGCAATTTTCGGCTCTAAACTCAACAGTTCTTAAGAAGCTGAAAGAAATGCCCACATTTGATTGAGTCGTTGAATCTCGGTCGCCTTCTCATCATTGTTTCGTCTAAATAAAAACTATAGTAAAAAATAAACCGCAAGGCATTTCTTTAAAAACGTTTGGCTATAATCGATTCAAACACTGCTAGGTAACACTAGTATGTCTTACTAGTGTTATCTAGCAGTGTTTGACTTACTTATAGTAATTTATAAAACTTATTACTTATAGTACTTATTACTTATAGTTGTAGTACTTATAAAAAAGTAGTCAAAGTGAGTACCTAACAGGCAAAATAACCACTTAAAACCTTAGCCGCAAATACAAATTTGGCAAAGGATCCTTACTTTAACTCCTGAAGTTGATCACTCAACGTGTTGAGGCGGTGCTTTAGTGTCGAAGCTCGCCCACCGTCTTTTTGCACTTCTTCTGAAAAAAAAACAAAGTATATAGGTCAATAAAACAATGCAAACAATGCATAAGGAAAAACAAAGGAAAATATGGAGTATACGTATTGTATTTCATACATATTAAAATATGGAGTATTTCTAGAATAGCATTTTTGACTTATTTAGCTAAGACGCACCCCAAGGATGCTAGAAAAACAAAAAAAAAAAGTGTCGCTCAGCCACATTTTCAGGAAAATTTCAAGCAATGTAAGCATTCTCTATTATTTGGCCCATTTTTGGCATTTTTGTTTCTTCTTGTTTTCTAAAAGTCATCCTCTTTTGGATAAACTACTGTAACACCAAAATTAACTCCGTTGTTTCATTTTTCATTTCGTTAATTGAATAAACAAATTTTTATGTACTATTTTACTTGAGGTGCACGAGAAATAAAGCCTTTATGGAAAACTCCAAAAGAGCATTGGTTAATCTACATTAAAATCTTTAAATTTGGCGCTGTTTTGAACGGCGCGATTTGCATGGGCGCTGTTTTGAACGGCGCGATTTTTGGTGGGCGCTGTTTTTGGCAACCGACGCTGTTTTGAATGGCGCTGTTTTGAATGGCGCTGTTTTGAACGGCGCTGTATTGGCGGCGCTATTTTGACTAGGTCCCGAAATTCCATTCCTCCTATTTTTTTTTGTATTTCAAATCTAAATCTTCCTTATTCCCGCTTTTGTCTTATGTTCACGCTTGAAATTGGATCGCACTCATTGAGTTTTTCCGTATGGTAAGGTGTCTATAGAATCAAAAAATCTTTGGAGAGTGTTGATGGAGAAATCACCAATATTGAAGATGATGATAGTGTTTATGATTTTGTTCTGTTGAGCTACTGTCTGCCTTTCCTGTTTCTTTTTGTTAAATATACTAATATTGAAAATGATACTTTTGATTGTTAAATTGACGTTCATGTTTCAGATCAACCAACAAGCCACACAACTCTTTAAGTTCTGTTCAAATGTTTGAAATTGAAATGAAAAGAATGTTTGAAATTTCCCAGAATTGCTAGCTTTGAAACTTATTTTTTGTTTTTCAAAAGCAAAAGAGGAGCAAGGAGTAGAAGAGGAGCAAGGAGCAGAAGAGGAGCAAGGAGTGAAAGGAGCAAGGAGCAGAAGAGGGAGCAAGGAGCAGAAAAGGAGCAAGGAGGCAAAGAGGAGCAAGGAGGTGAGAAGGAGCAAGGAGCAGAAGAGGAGCAAGAAGCAAAAGCTTTTTTCCGCCAATTGAGCTGTGGATTTATCGCACCCAGGGGTTTTTGACTATGCTAAAATCGATTGGTGATGGTTGCAATACAAGATTCTCGCAACTTTTAACAACATTCACGACTAATTGCAGATGAAACTAGCGTCATTGGAAAAACGAGTTTCGATCTCGTCAGAAAAGTTCGAGAAAGGCCACAAGAAACAAACGGATGCAGCGTTTCTTAGTTTCTTGACCACTTAACGTTGTTTGCTTTCGGAATGGGTCGCTATCGCTTCTAGGCTCAATTTGCGCAGGCTGAATTCAATTTTAATCGATTCAGCATACCTCAAAAGCCCCTAGCTGCAAAAAATTAGCTCATTTGGTGAAAAAAATTGTCCCTACCCAACCACTATAGCATCCACGGGACTTACTAGCATCTAGGCAAAAAGTAAACACTTTTTCAAAATCACTCACCAAAACGAATAAAATTCGACTTTAAACACTTACCGCTGACGGGTCGACCACCTTCCATCAACGGGAGTTGTGAAAAGAAAAATTATTTTACTCGTTTCGGATCATCAAATAAGTTAAATGTAAATTTTGCGCTTTAAAATACAAATTTTGTGTTTCATGATGCAAATTTATGATTCGACTTTTTAGAAAGCATCCATGAAGTACATCGAAAGTACAAGAATGCTGATCGGTGGCTGAGGTTGGAAGAATTTGAAGAGAGAAGGGGAGAAGAAGAAATTGAAAAAGAATTTGAATTTGACTTCTCACTTCAAAGTGAGTAGTCAACTCGAAAGTTTAGCAACTCCAAGAATAACTCTAGAGGAGAAAGTGGAGGGGTTAGGGATGCGAGCAGTAATGGTTAAACAATAGACCAACGTTACTTTTATACTAGGCAATATACAGTAGTTGGACAATGAAATATCATATTTGAAAAACGATCGTCATTTTCGCGCGTCTGACTCCCTTGTATTTGAGTTTAAACTATTAGTGTTATACATTTTCTGAAAGCTCTTTTCAAGGGCTACATTGGTAATATTCTTATTTAGAAAATACGGCAAAGACAAGGGAGTTGGGCAGACGCGCGAAAGTGACGATCTTTTTCAAATATGCTATTTCATTTTCCAGTGGGTATCTAAAAAGATGCTATTCTTGTAAGCTTACTTGCTATGCCCTTGATTGTGCAGTTTAGCTCTCGAACACAGATAGTTGATTCGATTGTAGCCTAGAGCATAAGAGTTAACAAAGCTTCGATTATCAATGTATCAATGTTGAGAAGCTCGGTTTCACAAAGACTCGTGCAGATTTCGATAGACAAGTCTAACGCCAGCTAACTTCTCGCATATCTTTTGTTTTTTTGGATTTTAATGATAGCTGTTTGATGTTAATAGTTAAAAGCAAACATTTTTATGAAAAATAGTTTAAACGAAACTTGTATTTGAAAAAGAAAACAATTAACTTTGCAAATCCAAAAAAGCAAAAGAAAAGTAGGATGGCGGACTCGAACTAGAGGGTCTCTGCTTCGTATTCTATCCCACGCCACTAGGACCACTTTCCAAAAACTTCTGGGAAATCTGCGGATAACACGAGTGATTTTGGACTTCCCATACAAACTTTGCATGCTTATAACTTTTTGACAGAGTGTCTCCATAGCAGAAACGGAAAGCAGCTTCTGAATCGGCGTTGAATTCTCCGCGTCGACCGATCTATGGCTTATTTCATTTAGCCATCACATCCAGTTGAATTCCACTTACAAGTTTTCACAATTGAACAAGAGCTGGGCAAACAGAAAGCTTCCAATTCCATCTTGTGTTATACAATTGATCTTAGAATCAGATTATAGTCTCTAGTTGAGTATTCAGGACAAGATTATTTACAACACATGGCATCAATGGCATTTTAAAAGTTTTTGTCTTTAAGTACTAGGTTGGTGCAAATGAAATTTCGGTTTTTACATAACATTACAAGTCATCCAAAATTTTTTAGATAACAATTTATTTAAAACAATAAGCACCATTATAGTTATCTATGACATCCCTCCAACGTTGCTTCAGATTGCGGATCCCCTTCTCAAAGAACGCTTGATTCTTGCATGCAAAGTAGTTGGTCACCCAATTTTCGACTTCTTTTGCATTCTTAAACTGGCAATTCTCAAGGGAATGTTGAATGGTTCTGAAAAGGTGAAAATCGGAGGGTGCTAAGTCTGGACTATACGGCGCATGTGGTAAGACCCTTCCATCCTACTTCTCTGGTTCCTTACAAGAGGTTTTTGCCGTGTGAGCTGGAGCATTATCACGGGAGAAAGTTGATAGTTGAGGGATTTAGGCCTTTTTCGGCGCAAAATTTCGTCAACCTTCTTGAGTTGTTGAATAAAATAAGATGGAATCCACCTGGTTTTTCCGGGCTCTAATAATTCCAAAATGGAACGTCCATTGTTATTCCACCAGCAAGACAACATCACTTTCTTTGCGCCCATGATAATCCGGCTTTGGAGTTGGAATTGGCGCTTCGACCTTGTCAAGCCATTGTCTTTCGAGAAGTATTATCAAAGTGAATCCACTTCTCATCCATCGTCAAGATATTCTCAAAAAAATATGGCTTTTCGACTTCTGGAGGAAGATATGGCTGGATTCGGAACGCGTGCTCCCAGGATTCTCGTAACACTCAATTGATGTGGAACCCATTGTCCACATGAGTTGTCTTCCAATTATTTCCAAATGGCGTATAATTGTTGAATGATCACATTGGAGATGTTTGGCAAGTTCTTGTCTTGTTTGCATTGGATCAGCTTCAATTAATTTGTTTCAATTCATTGTTATTGAGATTGTGGCACGATGTCCAATAGTGATTCGTCTTCGAAGAGATTCCATTACCATCTCGGGATGGGAGCAAACCAGACAGGCATGATCTTTTCGGTGATAACTCTTTATCCAAAGAAGGAACAGAGATCACGATGTGAATCAGCAGCGTTTTGCCCATTTTGAAGTCATAGAGAAGACACGTGCGCAGAACAATACTTTTGATCCACCATGATCTAAAGCAAAAATCAATTAAAAAGCAAAGCTCAAATTTTGAAAAAATGCGAAAATAAAGTAAATATCCAAGAGTACAAATGCAAAAAAGAACATCAAATAAGCTCTTCAGATTAAAAAAATAAGAACATTTTAGACGATCGAAATTTCTTTTGCACCAACCTAATAGCACGTTGTTTTGGACGAGTTTTCATAATTTGGTGGCAGGAATTCAGTTCCTTTATAGTTCCTTTATACTTCCTATTTGGTTTCTTTTAAAGTTCCCTTTATAGTTACATTATAGTTCCTTTATAGTTCGTATTTGGTCTATTTAATAATATAGTCTTTATATTAGGTGTGTGAAAAGTAACTACGTTTTTAACGCTTAAATATAAAAGACCATAAGTTCTGTTAAATAATTTTATTCAACGAAGTAATCACCATTCGAAAGAAAAGCATTTAAACGTTCTACAAGTAAAGACATTCCACGATAATAAAAATCTTGGATTCCAGAGGCGAAGAAAAGATCAACCTCGGCTTTGACATCTTCTTCGGAATTGAACTGTTTATTAACAGAGACAGAGATACAGCGTGACAGCCAAAAAGTTAGACAGAGACAAAAAATAAATAATAATCAGATGGAGAAAGGTCTGGACTATAAGGTGGATGTGGTAAACCTTCCATCCAACACTCTGGATTTGTAAAGAGACATGTGGTCGCGCGTTATCATTCATGCGGTATCCATCGGTCCAACTTTTTGATAAAATTCATGGCAGCCCAAGCGTTTCCCTTACGGTTCACCCAACACAATTTAATGTAAGGCCTATTTCTGAAGAGGTTGAACGAGGGTTTTCGGAGAAGACAGCGTCTTATTTGGTCATCAGATGCAAATAAAAAACGTGGATTACTTTTTCTACACACCTAATAGTTCGTATTTGGTCCTAAGAAAGATAATTCACAAGGTGAGTACAAGAGTACAAACTAAAAATGGATATTCGTCATCAAAGAGATCAATCATGAGAAGCGAAAAGAATGTAATCGAAGATTGCGTTATTCATTTGTCTGCTTGCTCCTGGCGCTGGAGGTTGACGACGCTGCGATTCACGGTTTGGCTGAGATCCGTAGCCACCATATCCACCACCGCGACCGCCGCCATATCCAGAGCGTAGCCACCATAGCCCTGTCCTCCATTGAAACGGACCTCTCGCATTCCACGAATCTCCATTTCCATTTGTCGATTTTCAGCTTTAATTCACATGTTTTGGCAGATGATTTTGCGTTTTGCCCGCAATTCATTTCCATGAGTTTATTTCCTTAAAACAATAAAACTTTACATAACCCGAAAGCTTTAGCAACAAAAAAAGGCAAAAAAGACAAAATTAAACAAAAAACTGTGGAATGCAAAAATCACTGAAGAAAAGAGAGAAATTAGGCCAAAAAAAAACAAAAATATTTACAAACAGAGATTGGGAATTGATAAATTGTCTATTTTCTAAATTCTAATTAATCTTTCATTTTTATTCTCGTTTTGATGATTCGACAGTGATTCCGAGCGGAATTTGAAGAAATCAAGCGCCAGATCTATTCTTGTGCTTGTTGTTCTTGTTTTACTCTTTCTTGCTCATCGTAAACACTTCTTCTAGTGTACTCATTTTTTTCTGGATATCACAGAATTTCTGGAAGATTGGATGATGCAGTGTTGAATTGAAAAATTCGGATTTGGTAAGTTTTAGGACTGGATGATTTTGCCAATAGCCTCCGTAGCTCAAAAAATGTTCTAGATTTTTAAAATGTAAATCCTGGATATCACAGAGACTTTCTAGAAGATTGGATATTAAAAGTTCCATCTGAAAATCCAGATATGCTGTAAATTAAGTTTCATTGTGAGTTCTTTTCTACAAAATGAAGAATGAATTGTGCCAGGAAGGGTGGATTTCTATTTACTAATAAACAAGTCAATTAGTCGGTAAAAAAGCATGTAAACCAAGTATCCTTTCTGGTACACACTTGTTTCTTCATTTTCTCAATTTAATCCACTCTTGCTGTTGCGTAAAAGGTGAAAAATAAGTTTAAAGTTTAAAAATAAGTGCAATTAGATTTTTGTTTTTATTTTAAAGAACTCAAGTTTTAATGTCGCTATTTATTCCAACTCCTACTCTTTACAGTAATCAAAGAAATGTTAAATAGTTGGCTTGATGGAGATTGATATAGATCTATGGATAGAGATCGAAAGCCTACAGCTTACCGAAAGCCTACAGCTTACCGGAAAGCCTACATAGCTTACCGAAAGCCTACAGCTTTTACCGAAAGCCTACAGCTTACCGAAAGCCTGGGTATAGCTACTGAAAGCCTATAACTTGTATAGCTTATAGCTTATAGCTTACAGTTTACAGCTTATTAGCCAATAGTTTACAGCTTACAGCTTTATAGGCTTGGCAGTGAAAGCCTACAGCTTACAGAACGCTTACAGCTTACCGAAAGCCTATACAGTTTACAGCTTACAGAAAGCTTACAGCTTACAGCTTTCATGCTTCATATTTACAGGAATGCTTACAGCAGCTCACAAAAAGCCTACAGCACACAAAAAGCTTACATTTGGATTGATCTCATCGAATTTCTTTGGTACAATTTCATGACAATGATCCGAAAGGGCATCAATCTGAAATAGGAAATCAATTTCACTAATTTAAATTTGAGGAAAACAAATCTAACAAGCTTCTTTTTTTAAAATTTACCTTGTAATATTTATAAGTATAAACTCACTGATTCAAATTTGGTGGAATCAACTGCCAAAAAAATCTCTCGCAAAATTCGCCTGAATCATCGAAACGTTTCGATCTAAAGTCTTTTCAATAAAGAAATTCATTTTCATTTTCTTTACCTTAATCATAAAGTTGTTTATGGAATGAGAAAACACAACAAACGACTGGGATCTGAATGGGAAATGTTGAGGACTGAAGTGATTGATTGGATTGATTAATGGGATTGGTTGATTGATTGATTGATTGATTGATTGATTGATTGGATTGGATTGGTTGATTGATTGATTGGATTGATTCATTCAATTGATTCATTGAATTGATTGAATTGATTGAAAGAAACTTGTTTACATGAAAAAAAACTGTATTTGGGATGTTTCTATAAAATAAATGGGAAAATATTAGTTTCACGGGTAAGGAATTTTCATTTTTAATATGATCTAATCTTAATATGATTCACCTTTAATATGATTCAATCAGAATGCTTACAGCTGGGGGAAAGCCTAAAGCTGTTTAAGGTATAGGTGAATAAGTGATTCCAATTTTTAATATGATTCAATCTTATCAATTTATGATTGTTTATCAGAAATTTCAATTATTTATTTTTACAAAAGATCGATATTGAACTATAAATTAGAAAGGAATTAGAAAGGAAAAATTAGAAAGGAAAACAAGATTTTCTTGGGCTAGACAAGGTTGTCCAATAGTAAGCTCTAGCTCTTACTAATCTTACTATATAGCTAGCTAGAGCTAGCTATTACTAATCTTGCAATAATCAGCTGGCATAGAGTCAGTTTTCACTAATCTTACTATAGCACCTAGCTGATATAGGAAGATTACAGTCTTTAATGCTCAAAACTTCACTTACTTACCTTGATTGGTGGGCAAGAATGAAGGCTCCTTTCTTGAACACATAATAATTTCGAGCCGGGATTTCGCGTGCTCTTCAGGGAACACCCAAACTTTCCTCTGAACACTCGGGTATAACCCTTGTACTGATCACTTACGGAATTCGACCGGATACGGAACTTGACCGGAAAACGTGAATTTGACTAGTCTCTACTTAATCTCACACTTGATTACTATGTTTGTTTTCTTGTTTGTCTGTTTTTGAAGTATTGTAGTTTATAGTAGACGAATGACTTACCTGTTTAAAACGTTTTGGCTTAATTCACTTTTAAGAACTGCATTCGTTTCCCTATCTTCTTAAATAGTAGTGCATCATGATGTCGTTTCAATTGCTCGAAATCTCGAGAACCGCTTATCAGAATCTATCGATGTGTGGGTCGGAAAATGCAGCTTCACGATGAGATCTAGTGGGGGATTTGAGGTTGAGCTTCTAAGAAAACTTTGGATGTCGTGAAATGGCCATTAACTCGGCTAGCCGGGGTGCAGAGAAAACAAAGGATGCTACTTTCTTTCATTACTTCTTCCTTCATTACTCTTCCTTCATTACTCTTCCTTCATTACTCTTCCTTCATTACTTTCCTCATTACTCTTCCTTCATTACTCTTCCTTCATTACTCTTCCTTCATTACTCTTCCTTCATTACCATTTCTTCATTACTATTCCTTCTAACAAGATCCAGGTCTTTTATTTTCAATCCACAAAATCGACCGGTCAAAAAAAGTAGATAAGCGTCCGCCAAATAAATGAAAAATTTATTTTTTTGTTAAAAACTATTTTTAAACGATAGCCTTTAGCTCTAAAACGTACAATAAACATGTTTAAAAGTAAAAATTTTCTTTTATTTTCTTTCCCTGACAATCTCCCAATAAAAATGAACGTGGTCCCCGTTACAATTTTTTCAAAACATTTTTTCCCTTTCCTTTTACAAAAAATAGCTCTTACATGTTTTTAATTCTATTGCCAAAGCTAAACTACTTATTCAAGACTTTCTTACAACTTTAGCTAAAAAAATGTTTCAAAAAGTTGAAATTTCATCTAGAACTTTCTCTATCTAAAACTTTCATCTAGAACTTTCTCTATCTAAACTTTCAATTAGAAAGATCTCGAATCGAAATTCATCTCCTTTTTTTTATGCTTTCCTTCATTATTTAGCCTGGATTCTTTTTATTGAGTTTAGTTTTTGTTTTTCGTAAGAGAGTGAGCCAAATTTTTCAAATTCCCTCATAATTAGCTTATTTTTGGGGATTTTGTTGAAAAATTTCAAAAGAACTAATTTCGTTTGAGAAATTCAAATGATTAAAAATAACCTTATGTTCCTTGATTGCCAATGGTGTTTCCTAATTGAATGGTGTTTTTCGATTTCTCCTGAAAATAGAATACAAAGATTGAATCGGAAATCGAAATAAACACTTTCTAGCATACCGGATGTTAATAAAGCAAGAGAAAAATGGCAAAGAATTTGGAAACAAGGGAACAAACTTGACGGTTGCTTCAGCTTCTTCTTCTGCGTGGCTTGCTTCAACTCAGCTTCTTCTTCTGCTTTTGCTCTGCTCAGCTTCAGCTTCTTCTGGCTTCAGGCCTCAGCTACAGCTACAGCTTCTGCTTCAGCTTCTTCCTCTTGGCTTCAGCTTCTTCTTCCTTTGCTTCGGCTTCTGCTTCTTCAGCTTCAATCCTTCAACTCAGTCTCTTCTTCAGCTTCAGCCTCTGCTTCAGCTTCAGCCACAGCTTCAGCCTTCCTGCTTCCAGCTTCAGCCTGCTTCAGCTTCTTCTTCAGCTTCAGCCTACAGCCACAGCCTAGCTTCTTCTTCTTCTTCTTCTGTCGCTCTCTTCAGCTTCTTCTTCTGCTTCTTCTTCTACTTTTCTTCTCTCTTGCTCTCTTCTGCTTCTCTTCTGCTTCTCTTCACTTCCGCTTCTCCTATCACAGATCTATCAGTGTCTGCTCCAAGAAATAAGAAAGACAGGAAGAGAAAGAAAGGAAGAGAAATCTATAAGGAAGAGAATGACAAGGAAGAGAGGGAAATAGGTTGAGTGTGCTAGGAAGTGTGGGTTTTTTCGCTTTCAGCACAAAGTACACCAAGTCAATTAGGATTCGAAAGTTGCGGAATTTACTTTGTTGAATCGATTTATGTAGATAGAATGACACAGCCAGGCGCAAATGTGGAACCCCAGGCAACCATTTGAGTGAGGATTTTAGAATGACCAAATTCTCCGGCCACGCATAGGACATTGCTGAAAAGTGGTGGCTTTGTGATTCTATTCAATTTATGCTATCAATTTTTGATAAATAACACTTGAGAATTTGCGATATTTTCCTAAAAATGAGGTTCATTGTTCTTTCTTATTCTATTAGTCTTTTTTATTTATTATCTATTCTATTATCATTATTTTATTATATTATTATTATTCTATTCTATTATTATTATTCTACTTATTATATTCATTTTCGAACCCCTTAGGAAACGTTTTTAAAAGACTTTTAAGAACAAGCACTTGCTTCGGCCTTTCTTTATTTCTCCAATGACTCATTAGTGAAAGATTTCTTTTTTTCGTCAAATCCTTTCAGACTACAATGATTTGTTTTCAATTTCCTCGCATCTTTTCTTTTGATTTGTACTTCTCTCATCAAAAACTCTCTGTTGAAAGATGAAGTGTGAGAAAGGCTTTTTACACAAAACCACTTCAAAATGCTAAATGTCAAACTCCAAAATTCGGCTTTATTTTCCTTTTTCTTTCTCTGAACCTTGAACTGGTAGTTGTTAGAAATATAATGAAGATATTAAAGCTCAAAAAATTCAAAACTCATAAATAAAAGCTTTTAATAAAATGGCCGAGGAAGTTTTGATGAAAGTCTATGATTAAAGAAGTCTAATGGATTAGAAGGCTAAGGATTCACTAAGGCTAAGTGATTAACAAGTCTGTGATTAACAAGGCTATGACTAACAAGTCTATGATTAACAAGTCTATGATTAACAAGGCGGAATTAACAAGTCTAATGATTGACATGCCGATGATTAACAAGGCTATGATTTGATGAATTATACAATGCGTTTCACATCAATACGTTCTACCAAGAAAGTCGCAATATCAATCTCAATCATCACCAAATCAATACCGCAATATCAATGTCGCAATATCGTCCAACCCTTGACCATTCGTGCTTGAGCAAAAGCTAAGCTGCCATCCTTGTGTCTTGTTTCAATGCGGGCGTTTACAACTTGTTTTCAACGATTTGTGGGATCGTTTGAAGAGGTCGCCAAGATAGCTGGACTTGGAAACACAATGCATCAGCTCCTCCATGACATCATTGATCGACTTCCCGTGAATCGTATTGGCGATATGCCGAACATCTCGATCGTTCAGCTTCTTCTTGTAGTTTTTTCTTTGTGCCATATGCAGCAGGATCCTTCAAACAATTTTTCACAACAGAAAGTGTTTTCTTTGATTTGTTTGACGATCGAGCTTGGGATTTGCTTGACGATCGAGTTCTCGATTTGCTTGGCGATGGAGCTCGGGATTTGCTTGGCGATCGAGTTCTCTGATTTGCTTCGGTGACTAAGCTCTTGATTTGCTTGGCGATCGAGCCGTTGATTTGGTTGGCGATCGAGTTCTTGATTTGCTTGGTGATCAAGCTCTTGATTTGCTTGGCGATCAAGTTCTTGATTTACTTGGCGATCGAGCTCTTGATTTACTTGGCGGTTTAACTCTCTCTGACCATGATGCTTGGCGATTTGGCTTTTTCGTAATTAGAAAGCTTGGTTCCTCTTGCCATTTTCTAAAAATTATAAAATAATTGTAGTAAATAAAAAATAAGATACAAAAAGATTTATAAAAATGAAAGTGAACTTATTGATGTGAAACAGTGAAAAATCGCTTTTTAAACTATGAAAATGTCTGTCTAAATGTGCAAAAATGTTAAGTAATTTGTTGAATTAATCTAGAATTTTTTGATGCATTTCTTTTCAACTAAAAAAAGAATTCGAAAAACAATAGCATGTGGTACTCAAGGATATGGGGACAAATGAAGAGCACAAGGACTGCCGCTTATAGAGTGTGTTCTTGTTGACAGACAAGGAGCACACTTCTTGTCTGTCAACAAATTTGTTCTTTGGCAACTTTTTGTCAGACAATTGATCCGACAAACTTTCGACAACGCGTTTTTCTAAAAGGTGCGCTTGGGAAGCAAAGCTATAAAGGCCGCGCAAAGCAAAGCTATAAAGGAAATGTGCAAATTTTCTCAAAATGTAGTAATGCGGATAGTTTTATTTAAGGATTTAGGTTTCTTTTAGGGCGTGGAATTTGTTTTTGAATAGTTCTAGTGCAAATGTAGACAATAGCCTGGTAAATTAAAAAAAAAGAAAATACCGACTGGGGCTACCAGTGGTGAATTTATCGCATAAATCAGCCAATATATCAATCTACAAAACAACGACAATAATACAAAACAAGGCTATATCTTAACTTAACCCACGTCAAGACAGACGGCTCCCTTAACCCTAAGCTCAATGGGGAATTAAATAGCTTTTCTGGTGGTGAAGGGAAGAGGACGATGAAGGAGTGGCTTGTCACCTTAAAGAACTGGGGCCACAACCACCAGACTGCCCTCCAGAAAACCTCAACCCGAAGGGAAAGGAACTTCGAGGCTGGGTGACTATGTCGCATGTGGGGTTCGGAACCCCTCGACCTCCCGGATTAAGATAAAAGACACTTAACCAGTCAGCCACACGTGCCTTTTTCTTCGTAACAAATAGCATTTTTTATAGTGTTTCTTAACTTTCCTGCTTTAAATGTTTTCTTTAATTTTACATAGCATTTAAAAGCATTTAAGTTTTATGAAAGATTAATAGAGTTGGGAAAAGAGTAATAGAGTTAAGGAAAGAGTAATAGAGTTAGGGAAAGAGTAATAGAGTTAAGGAAAGAGTAATAGAAAAAAAGAGCGCAAGATTTTAATGTACATTTGCATTTTGAAAAATTTGGTTGATGAAAAACATAGGTTACGGTAGCTATTCCTTCGGCGCGCGCTTTTTATGAAAACGCGTTGTCTGCAAGGAACACACTCTTGTCCAAACGTCAAAGAAAAGCGTCGATTGTGGCGAGAAGGTATGGGAGATCCAGCTCTTCCCAAGCCTTTTCGAGCGCTTTTTTCAAACTATCAACAGTTTTGTGTTGGTTGATAGTGCCAACTGATAGCATTTGTGATTCATTTTTCTTGTGGGCCTTTAACTTGAGCTTGCTTTTGATGATTCTTCTAAGGGATTTTCGCTTAATCTCCGTTTTTTGTGACATTTCGATTACGATTAGCTTGACGTTTTTCAACAGGTAGCACCGATAGCTAAGCGATAGCAAGTTGCAGAAGCAACCCGCATTGAAACAAGAGCACAAGGATCGCCGCTTAGCTTTTGCTCAAGCATAGATGGCCAAGAATTTGACGATATTGCGGTATTGATATTGTGATATTGATATTGATATTGATATTGATATTGATATTGCGATTTTCTTGGGTGAACGTGTTGATATGAAACGCAGGCACACGATGGCTTCATAGAAATAGAAATAACCACATAGAAACCATGATCAATTTGATTTTGATCAATCAATGATCATTTAACACCAACAGAAATCCACTCACCCAACACATCGATACAACTCTGATGATTCGCAATCAAAATAAAGGGCTCATTCGATTGCAGTCGCTCTTTGTGCCGAATTTCGACATCTAACCGAAGAAACCAGTTCATTTTTTGGAAAAGATTGAACATTCGACTGGAAATCATCGGTTTTCATTGAGCATTTTGTAGATTTCGCTTACAAATGATTATTCGTCGTTCTCCCAAATGGAATACTTATCAAACCACCGAGGATTCCACCAATGATCATTGTACACAAGTAAAGAAATGTCTTCAAATGGTATCTAAAAATTGAATTGAAATAATTCTGTTTGAGTTGAAACAATTCTTTTTGAATTGAAGCAATCTTCAATAGTCTCGAGACCTTTAAATTATCTGTAGATGATCTTGAAGCTCTAGTGGATCCTCGACGTTATCTGTGCTACCCATCTATTCTTGATGATCTTGAAGCTCTAGTGGATCCTCGACGTTATCTGTCTTACCCATCTACTCTTGATGATCTTGAAGCTCTAGTGAACCCTTGACGTTATCTGTGCTACCCATATATTCTTGATGATCTTGCTCTTGAAGCTTTGGTGCTCTCTTTTCCCCTAGTGTTTTTCTTTCCAATGCCCATAGCATAGTTTCAAATAGCAAAAATCGCTTAGCTACTTTCCTACTTTCCGCTTAGCTACTTTCCAGACCATGACTCGTACCAAAATCTTATTCGTTTCTTGCTATTACCGAGACATGGCTAGACGACTCTCTAGTTTCCTCTGGAATCGACTCCCCAGAGTTTTGAGAGAGTCCAATAGTCTCGAAACCTTTAAATCATCTGTAGATGATCTCGAAGCTCTAGTGAATCCTCGGCGTTATCTGTGCTACCCATATATTCTTGATGATCTTGAAGCTCTAGTGGATCCTTGACGTTATCCTTGGATCCGTGGATCCTTGACCCATAGATTCTTGAGATCTTGATCTTAAAGCTCTAGTGGATCCCTTGACGTTATCTGTGTTACCCATCTATTACATACATTTCATCGTGTTGCTTTTTATCGGTGCCCTTTTCGTGTTATGTGTAGCGCATTTTATCTCTTAAATCTAGCGCACTTGATCTGAGGTGCTGAATAAAGTATCTAGATAATCCTGTCTACACGATGTCTACAAGATGTCCAATATTTCTTTTTCGTTTAGTTTAGCTCTCAAGCACCAAATTCAACATTAATCTTGTTAAGTCTTATATAAAATATTAAAGCCTTTAACCTTGAAAACATTTATCTATTAAATGTTTCCCAAATCGAGATATACAACTCATTTTCCAAGCCCCTAAACATCGAAAAATACTCAATTTTCATTTCTTTCCTTGCACCACTAAAGGAACTTGACTTCAACTCGAATTTGAGTAAGACGATTCGGTCAAAAAGAGTTCTTAATGTTATTAAATGGTGTTAAATAATATTTTAACATAAAATAAATGATCGAAAAGCTTTTTCTGGTAACTTATCATAATAAAAATCGCGAAAAATGGTAGTGTGCTGGTGAGGGATCAACTACTCATTCAAGGGCTTGTAAAATGAGTTGTATGGCTTCAACCGGGAAACTTTTAATAGAGAAATGTAGCCAAGATTAAGGGCTTTAATATTTTAATACTTAACTTCTTCAATACTTAACAAATTAAGGTTGAATTTGGCGCTGGGGAGCTAATCTAACAAAAAGAAGTTGCCATAAATACTGAAAACTGATTAGAGACTATTGCTAACTTTTTGTGTTATTGTCCTGGGTGTCGATTTGGGAATCGAGGCGCAAAATGCTCGAGTCGGATCTCGTTGTTCTCGGATATCAATGATCTCGTTGTTCTCTCAGTTTAGCTACTGTTTGAGTAAGGGAATCGTTTAATAATTTCGCGAATTTGTAGCCAAAAATAAAGCCAAACACAAAGCCAAATATAAAGCTAAATTTAAGGCAAAAATTGAGCCCAAAAATTTGGGCATAGTGACGCCTAAAACGGCAAAGCCGGCTCACGAAGGAATGACCAGCCCTGGCGGTGGGATTTCGACCTAAAAACTCAAGACAAAACGCTTATCGACTACACGGAACACGATAGGGAAATCCGTTTTTGCGAATGAGCAATAGTTTTTTTTGCAAACACATTTTAAACGCACTTTTTAGGTCATTTTCGATTTCCTCGATTTCAGAAAAAGCCTTTAAAGACCAAAGTGAGCGAGTGGGTAAAAATGAATCAATTTTTTTGTAATTCGATGCCCGACCGCGCAAACCCCTTTTTCTTCTTTGTCAGTAATGTTCTCTTGTTTTACGGATATTGCATGCTTTAGTTTTATTTTTTACGTCCAAATGGTGTCAGTTAAAATCGTTGTTGCGTTAGTTGTCTAGGAATTCCCGAGATTTTGCATCGAAATGTAGGTTTTACGGATATTCCTTTGTTTCTATGTGATCTTTGTGAAATAAAATTTGTGTTTTCTTTATTTTGTCAAAGACCTCCACCATCGCGTTAAACATTATTTGTTATTCTCAAGGAAAGCCAAAAATTTGTAGCAAATTAGAGAATTTGTAGCAAAAACACAGCCGAAATTTAGGGAAAATAGTGTTGCAGGGAATTTGCGCATAGCGATAGCCAAAACACGCGCGAGACGGCTCAGCCACTACCTTCACGAAGTGGAAAAGGGAGTACTATCTAGCGGGGGCATGTGCCAGATGGTGAGTGATTAGGAGCACACACAAAGAACATCTCGCCAGTGATTTTGAATTCATTTACAAGACTATCTATTGGGGGCATGTGCCAGATGGAGAGTGATTACGTGCACACACAAAGAACATCTCGACAGTCATTTGAAAGAAACATTTACAAGAGTACCTATCTATCGGGGGCATGTGCCAGATGGAGAGCGATTACGCGAACACACAAAGAACACCTCGACAGTGATTTGAAAGATTCTTTTACAAGAGAACCTATCTAGCGGCATCGTGTGCCAGATGGAGAGCCATTACGCGCACACACAAAGAACATCTTGCCAATCATTTACAAGATTTTACTTTTACTTGTGATACAAAACAAAAAGAAGATATTCAGCTGTAAATTTGTACCCGGGGGTTTTCGAGGACGGGGAATCAATTGAAGATATTCATTTGCTGAGTGAGAGAACAAAAAGCCTCTTTTTTGAAGGGTTTATTGGTTAAACAAGCAGCTAAAATGAGAGAACAATGCGATGATTTGACTTGAGCGTAAAGTAAAATAGAGGGTCAAGTGTTTTGTGATTGGAAAGATTTAATTAGAGATTTTCGTCCATAGGTTTTTGTCCATTAGAGTAAACTTTAATGGTTTTAAAGAGCTTCAATCCACCCCGAAACATTACTATGTATTATTTTAGCACTAAACCTTTGACTCTTTGCCTTTGCTGAGCTTTGCAAGTAGATTCTCCACCAGGATTTTGGTCTTTTTTGCTATTCAGTTTACGGAAAATGAATTTTTGATAGAAATTTGCTTTAGAAATCGATTTCTTTAGACATAAATAAAGCAATTTTCATTTCAAAGTGACTTTGAAGAGATTTGAACCAACTTTTAACCAATTTTAACCAATTTTAACCAATTTTAACCAATTTTAACCAACTTTTAACCAACTTTAACCAACTTTTAACCAACTTTAACCAATTTTAACCAACCAAATCAAAGTACGCTAAGCTAACAGACTAGAGAGTTTGCTAGAAATGCTAGAAATCTAGAAAAGACTAGAAATGCTAGAAATTGTAGCCTTGAGCACAAAAAAAGAATTTTCTCACTTGAATCTCGTGTTCCACAAAACGGCAATGATAATGACGCAAATGGCAGTCCATTTTAAACAGGAACACGCACAGCAATCATCATGAGAATGATCGTCAGAGTCATCGGTACTGTGATCCATTTGAATTCAGTGAATTCTGAAAATCGAGTCCTTTAAGTTATCGGAAAACTTTGAAACTTTGAAACTTTGAAAAACTGACACTCATATTGGAAAAAGCAAGAAAATGATCCGATCGCTTGGCTCTTTACTGCTTTTCTTGAGAAATGGCTAGACAAGATAGAGATAAACAAAACAATCAATCGAGTTCGATCAAGGACAACAATTGCATGCAATAAAAGCAATTAAAAGAGTTTCAAAGGTGATCTAATGTCTAAAAATGGAATCAGATTTATTCTGATGCTGTTTCTAGATAGCTGAATACGATTAGCTCTCCTAATTGAGGTAGAACAAAACCAGAAAATGGACAGTGTATCAGAAAAGTGCTTATTCAATGTTACCTATTTTCTTTCTATTGAAAAGTTGATAGTACAGGCTAAGAATAACTGGTTTAGTTGGCTAAGAATAACTGGTTTAACTGGTCAAGAGTAACTGGTTTAACTGACCAAGAGTAACTGGTTTAGTTGGCCAAGAATAACGGGTTTAACTGGCCAAGAATAACTGGTTTAGTTGGCCAAGAGTAACTGGTTTAACTGGCCAAGAATGACTGGTTTAACTGGCCAAGAATAACTGGTTTAGTTGGCCAAGAGTAACTGGTTTAACTGGCCAAGAATGACTGGTTTAACTGGCCAAGAATAACTGGTTTAACTGGCCAAGAATAACTGGTTTAGTTGGCCAAGAGTAACTGGTTTAACTGGCCAAGAATGACTGGTTTAACTGGCCAAGAATAACTGCTTTAGCTAGTCTTTTTTTAAGATTTAATCCTGACTTTTTCTGAACAAAGATCCCTTTCTTTGTTCAGGAACCTTTCTCATTTGCTTTTAAGTTGGATAAAGCTGGATAGGGTTCGGGATAAAGCTGTGGAGATCTCTACAGCAATAAAAAAAGAATAAAGAAATAAGTCAGCCATTTTAAGGAAAGGAGGAGAGTTTGAAAAGGGGAGATTTTCATCGAAAAAAGCTTTCCAAAATGGACTTGAAAAATGGACAAGTAAATTGACAAATAAATGGAGAGAAATTGGCATAAACATATCGAAAAAGTTTTGTTCTTATATAAACTTCATAAAACTTGACCCCATTTTCAAGGTGAACAATGTGTTTATTCTTTTCTAAAAGAATTAATCACAAAAATCTGCCCAGCAAAAACGTTTTTCCAAGAAAAAGGAAAAAAGAAAGGCAAAAAGAAGAAAAAGTGAGAAAGACAAAGAAAAAGAAAGACAAAAAGACAGACAAAAAGAAAGACAAAAAGAAAAACGAAAAAAAAGATAAGAAAATTTTCGAATTTAAAGTCTTAGATTGAATTAAATCTGAAATGAAAAGTGAAAAGGGAGGAAAATTTTTGAAAAAGGCTACGGAGTCAAGTAAAAATAGTGCTTTTGACATCGAAAAGAAGAATAGGAATAGAATTGAATAGAAAATTGAATAGAAGAATTGAATAGAAAAGAATAGAATTGAAAATTTGATTAACTGGATTAAATCGATTAAATTTAATCGATTCTAACCGAGAATCTATCAAAACCGGAAATTACTCAAAAATTTCAAGAAAAGAAAGTAAATATTGAGAAAAGAAAGCAAAGTTGTTGATGGAATTTGTTGAAGAGTCTGCTGATGGAACGATTAGGATTAACAAGGCTAAGATTGACAAGCTCAATGATTAACAAGTCTAAGATTAATGCTTCAAGATTAACAAGGCTAAGATTAACAAGTCTATGATTAACAAGGCTATGATTAATTCAAGTCTATGATTAACAAGTCTATGATTACCGGGCTAAGATAATAAAGTTTAATGATAAACAAGGCTAAGATTAAATGCTCAAGATTAATGTCTAATCATAACAAGGCTAAGATAAACAAACTAAGATTAACAAGGCTAAGATTAACAAGTCTAATGATTTCAACAAGGCAAGGATTAATGTTGTTATGATTAACAAGTTTAATGATTAACAAGTCTAATCATTAACAAGGCTATGATTAACAAATCTATGATTAACAAGCTCCCGCATTGCCGGGTACAAGACGGACAAGTCTATCATTAACAAGTTCATGATTACCAGCGCTAAGGATTAACAAGTCTAATGATTAACAAGGCTATGATTAACAAGGTTATGATTTGAACAAGTTTAATGATTAACATGTCTATGATTAACAAGTCTATGATTAATGTCTAATGATTAAATAAGGCTATGATTAACAAGTCTATGATTACCAATGCTTATGATTAACAAGTCTAATGATTAACAAGGATGATTAACAAGGTTATGATAACAAGTCGATCGATTAACATGTCTATGATTAACGATTCTAAGATTAACAAGTCTAATGATTAACAAGGCTAAGATTAACAAGTCTAAGATTAACAAGGCTAAGATTAACAAGTTTAATGAAAAACAAGTCTAATCATAACAAGGCTAAGATAAACAAATCTAAGATTAACAAGTCTAAGATAACAAGGCTAAGACGGACAAGTCTATCATAACAAGTCTATCATAACAAGGCTAAGGGACAACAAGTCTATGATTAACAAGGCTATGATTAACAAATCTATGATTAACAAGGCTATGATTAACAAGGCTATGTATCACAAGGCTATGATTAACAAGGCTATGATTACTCAAGGCAATGATTAACAAGGCTATGATTAATGGGTCTATGATTAACAAGGCTAAGATTAACAAGGCTAAGATTAACAAAGTCTAAGATTAACAACTCTAATGATTAACAAGTCTTATGTTTAATAAGTCCAAGATTAACAAGTCTAATCATTAACAATTCTAAGATTAACAAGTCTAATGATAAACAAATCCAAAAGCTTGTAATAAAATGGTTTAGGATGTTTTTTTGGTTTCTTTTGAAACTGATAGTTTCTAGTTAAACATTACTTAGTTTATCCAGAAAAAGTTTAACTAAAGTTTAACAAGAAAAAGAAGAAGAAAAGAAGACTAAAGAGTTTGCAAAAATTGCAGTCTAGTTAGTTTTCTCTTAGTAAGAAAACAAAGTTGTTGATGAAACTTATTAAGAGTCTATGATTGACAAGTCTATAATTGAAAAGTCTAATGATAAACCAATTTATCAAAATAAACCAATCCATCAAAACAAACCAATCCAATTAACCTTTACGTGATCCTATAATTTTCAATTGCAAAAACGATCACGGGATGATCAAAGTAGAATTTAGCGCAATTTTTTTTGGTTCTTTTCTAATTGTTGGAGAGAACAGTTGTGTCTAGAGAAAAGATTTCTCTTTTTTCCGCTTGATTCATTGCTTTTCTTTTCCCTTTTTCCCTTTTCGGATTTTCCACAGTACAAAGTACACTAAATGACGCCCGGTTTGAGGCAAAATTTTGGGTATTCAATGGGAAAAGAACATGGTTCTTTTGGGTTGAAAACAAAGGAATTAAATGAATTGAATTGAAATGAATTGAAAATGGAATTGAAAAAGAATTCAATCGATTTCTTGTAGTTTTAGAAAGAACTAGTTTTAAGATCAAAAATTATCACGATACTTGACTGCACTTGAAAATACAAAATACAAAAATACAAAAGAAAATACAAAATTTTAAATTTACAAAGTTTGTAATTAATTGGTAAACAAAGGAAAAGAAAAAGAAAAGAAAAGAAAAACATAATAATTATTTCCATTTTTAAACAATTTACTAGATCTGTAAATGTACAAAGCTAGTAAATTGGATAGTAAATTGGATAGCTTGTATTTTGAAAATAGCGGACTTAAACGAGCTTTAGAGAAGAAAGATTATGACTCTCGTTGTAAAAAGAATTTCTGGCCAAGAATTTCAAAGGGGGAAAGAATTTCACAATGTAACTAATTTGTAAAAACACCACTTTTAGATGAAATAGGGAGTTTACGTTGTAAAAGAAATGACTTCGTGGGCCGACTGCCTTCGGGATTAAAATGGAAGAAAGTTTGGAATTGAACTTAGCTTTCGTGTTTTTGAAAATGAACGACGGGTAGAAAGTGAACGAGTTTCTTTACGTCACACTTGTAATCTGTATCGCCAAATCTCACACACGATAAAGAGTAAACGAGGAAAGAAACAGGAAAGAAGCAGAAAGGAGCAGGAAGGAGCAGGAAAGAATTTTAGTTAACGATTTAAAGGTGATTTAAAGCTAACGATTTAAAGATAACGATTTAAAACAACGATCAAAGTTAACCATTCAATAACCATTTTGCCAATGATTTAAAGCTAACGATCTTACCCACCTGGATGGTTAATGATTTAAAGCTAACGATCTTAATTCAACCATTTTTGCTTAATGATTTAAAGCTAATGATTTTACCCAATCGATTTTAAGCGAACGATTTTATGCTAACGATCTTAATCTAACGATTTAAAGCTAACCATTTTAATCGAATGATTTTCAGTTAATGATTTAAAGCTAACGACTCATTACCAACATTTGTTAACAAAAAACGATTTAAACATTACATTTCCCTACATTTCCTACTTTGAACTTTTGCATTCTGCCCTAAATGCAAGTTTTTTTTTGAAATTACCTAAATCAAAGCATAAAACTTCTTTCACCTATTGAGCACACTCAATTGATCGACAAAAAGAGACCTTGATTTTAAGCCTGCTCCCAAGAGGACTGTTGTTTCAATATTTTCAAGCAATTATCAATGATCTTTTGTGTTTTCTCCCCCCCAAAGTTGAAAGCAACTTAGAAACCTTCCGGGCTTTTCCGTTTCAATTTTTCTCCCTGGAATTTCCGGTTTTCGAATTTCCCTCCTCAATCACATTTGTGTTCTGAGCTAGGAAAAGCTGGTCAAAGCGGGAGTATCGGATTTGATCCCAATTAATTTCCAATCACATCATTTGAACTTATCGAAAATGAGCCACATTAAAAACCAGCAAAAAGAGCTGGTAAAATCGGAATTTGGAAATTTGAGATCATCGTGAATACCGTGAAGAATTGGGACGACAAAACTCTCAACTTCGGGCCGCATTGTTCTCACGTGAATCTCTAATTGTTCTTTAGCCAATGGTAAAGCAATCAGGACGGAGGATTTGTCCACCTTTGTCACAAAAAAAAAAAAAAAAAACTAGCAAAAACGGGAAAAGACGGTTTAGCTGCTGAGTTGGTTTAGCTGTCGAGTTGGTTTAGCTGCTGAGTTGGTTTAGCTGCTGGGGGGGGGGGGGGGGGGGGGGAGTTGGTTTAGCTGCCGAGCTGGCTTTAGCTGCTGAGTTGGTTTAGCTGCTGAGTTGGTTTAGCTGCTGAGTTTTGGAAGTCCAAAAGGAAAACAGCTATCTATTAAGGGCGTTTGCCAAATGGAGAGCGATTACGCGCACACAAAGAAACCACCAAGAACGTTTCGCCTATTTACAGAATCAATTTTCATTTAGGGAGAAGATTGCATAAAAAGAAGAACTTGAGCTGTAAGTTTGTACCCAAGGGTTTTCGAGGTCGAAGAATCGATTGGAGCTATTCATTTTGCCCATTCATTTTGCTAATTTTGTCAATTAACCAATTCTAATCTTCAATCTCAGATCAGATCTATTCTGGAATTCTGGAGACTTCTGCTCTTAACTCGATAAGAATAGATGTTGAGGAGAATCTAAACAGACGACTGTAATATCTCCGGACTGAATATCCTTGTCTCACCATTAGAAGTGCTTGATGAGAGAAGTGCCTAGGGAGATCTCGGGATCCTCAAAGAACCCCAGCGCTGCTTCCCAAAGTAAGCCCCAGCGTTAAGCCCAAAGGTTAAACTCTCTGAAGAAACAACCTCTAGCGTTAAACCTCTAAAGGTTAAACCTCTAAAGGTTAAACCTCTAAAGGTTAAACCTCTAAAGGTTAAACCTCTAAAGGTTAAGCCTCTAAAGGTTAAACCTCTAAAAGTTCAGCCAAATTAAACCCAAGTTCCAATTACTAGACTTAATTTAACTGTACCACAAATAGCTGTTCAAATTCTCTAGCTGGTAAACCATGGAATTACTTAAACATTAGCTAAATTCGAGAGAAGAATGCGATCTAGTCCGATAGATTTTCCCACTATTTAAGCGCTGATTCAGCTCGGAAAATCTACACCAGCCGACGCTCAGCCTGCTTTTGCACTGTGGGTTTAAATTTTCGTATCTTTTTGTATCTTTGGTATGCCATTGCCACTGATCCTTGCCACCATCATGCGATTGTCACTGGTCCTTGCCACCATCATGCCATTGCCACTGATCCTTGTCACCATCATGCCATTGTCACTGCTTTTATGCCATTGTCACTGCTTTTATGCCATTGTCACTGCTTATAGCTACTGTCACTGCTTAATCCCCACTCTGTGACTGGTTTACCGTGGTAGGGTTAAAGCAATAGCGCTAATCAGCTGCTCGAGTCCTGGCTCTGGCCTGGTCTGCTGTTCCTTGATCGGATTGATTGAGCTTCAGGCTGTTCGTGGAAAATTTTAGCTTTTACGTCGTCGTCGTATTTCCTTGACGGATGCTAGTCATTTTAATGAGGTAATCACAGCTTTTTTTGACGTCAAGCTCCTCTTCAATCGTAAATTCCTCTCGATGACTTTGATCTCATCAATCAATTCCCTTTCAACAAAACCCTTCCATACGGGGCGATTCAGCAAAAAGCCTTATAAAATCGGAAATAATTTCTTCCCAATTTCGGAACTCTGCACCGAATTCGACTTTTTTTTGCCTGTTTTTGACGTCGATCAGACGATTTGTCTCGTCTCTCTTTTTTCTTTTCATTCGTGGAAGTTGATCATACTTTTTGTACTCACGTACAAATCTCTCTAATTACATTCCAGCAATTTTCCACGATTCCATCGGTTTCTTGATGTGCTTTTTACGTTTCGTTCAAATTGACGACGCATTTTGGTTCTGGAAGCGAGAATGACTTCCGGGTTAAGAACGAGATCGGACAGAGGATGAGGTCGAGAAATCAGACA
The DNA here is from genome assembly GCA_958450365.1 of Mesorhabditis belari. Taxonomy (NCBI): domain Eukaryota; kingdom Metazoa; phylum Nematoda; class Chromadorea; order Rhabditida; family Rhabditidae; genus Mesorhabditis; species Mesorhabditis belari. The sequence goes on along the minus strand of CAUEEP010000741.1, from coordinate 311,780 downwards.
GAGGATACGGTAGAGACTGGGACAGAGGATGAGGTAGAGAGACTGTGACAAAGGATACGGTAGAGATCAAACAGAGGAGATGGTAGATGGAGGAGAGTGGTGGAGATATTCGTGGTGTATTATTATAAATGCCAACAGACAACCAACACTGAAACGAAGATGAACTCTTACAGACAGTAGTCCAAGCCTTTACAAATCTCAATTGAAGTGTCGTGTCACATGGTATTGACTTCTAAAATGCGGTTGAGCGAACAGGGCCTATGTGTACGGGCTTCATTCTGATTTTTGATTTACTATGATTTGAAACTTCGGGACGATGAGCGATGCGAGTTTCAGTCAAGCTTAGAAATTTATAGAAAAACACAGCAAATTTAAGGCAAAAATGATCCAAATTTTGGGGAACAAAGAATAGGAATGCCCAGAATAGGAATGCCTAGGATAGGAATGCCTAGGATAGGAATGCCCTAGAATAGGAATGCCTAGAATAGGAATGCCTAGGATAGGAATGCCTAGGATAGGAATGCCTAGAATAGGAATGCCTAGAATAGGAATGCCTAGGATAGGAATGCCTAGAAAACGCAAGAGACAGCTCAGTAGCTCACCGATCCGATCTTCTGATTTCTTGCTGTCTCTTGCTCTCATGTGGAACCCATTTTCCATGTCGAACCTTTATCCCAAGTTGATGCAAATGGTTTTCAAGATTCATTCTGGAAGCCAGCTTTGAAAGCCTTGAACTTCAGCAACAACTTGAGCAACAATTCTTTTTGATTTCTTCTGGCCCCGGTTTTAACTCGAATTCATTTCATTTCTGTTCTAAACCACTAATAGACGATAATCTTTTTGTCATCACGTTTCTTTTCCCTAATTCGCAGCCTGGGTTCAAGTTCAAACAATTTTCTCGTTTTTTTTCTTAATTGAAAACCTCAAACATATGGAATCAGGGGAAATTTCTCGTTTATTTCTTTTCTTTGAAATCTCTATCCTTTGCACCCCCACCTAGTGGGTGGATTTCCCAAGAGATAAAAGAAATTTTGAAAAATTCAACCCTGTGCACGTGTTTAAAACATTTTTCTTTCATTTTTTTTCATTTTTTTAAATTCTTTGATTAATTCTAAGAAATTTGAAGTTTTCTTTTGCTATTAGTTCCTACTTTTTTCGATAAAACTTTAGGTTTTTCGGGAAAAGAACCGAGAAAAGTCGAGAATTCCAGGAAATCAACGCCGGGGGGAAATTTGAGAGAGGAATTTGAGACTAAATTAGAAAGTCAGTGAAAAAAAAAAAGCATTTTTGTGAACTGTGAAAATATCATCGAATTTCTTTTTGGTTATTCGTCTTTTTAGCAGACAAATTTTGGGATTTTGGGAGATCGGTAAATGGCGATAATTAGCGGAAAACCTTTTCGAGAAAAAAGAGAAAAAAAAAGGGGGGAAATTTCGAACTTTTCCTCTTTTTTTTTTGCCTTTTTGACCTTTAAGCAATTTGGGGATACTGTAGTCTGAACGCTGGATGAGAGAAAAGGGATAATTATGGAAATGAGAAGAAAAACGATAATAGAATAGAATCGAGTACAAAAAGAGTACGGTAACAGTTGATTGGAGCATGAATTTCAGATATTCAACTTCTGGCTGCGTTCACAGATGAATATCTTCTTTTTATGAGGAATGTTTAAGAAGGGAATGATCTTCAGGTACCTTGTGCTCTAGTTGTAAAGTTGTAAACACACCTCTTCTAACATATTGAAAAGTTATCGCTTAATAATGAAATTAGAAATCGATGGGGATTGATTGGGTCCAGGCTTGATTGAAGGGATATGGGGTCCAGGATTGATTGAAAGGATATGGGGTCCAGGATTGATTGAAGGGATATGGGACCCAGGATTGATTGAAGGGATATGGGGTCCAGGATTGATTGAAAGGATATGGGGCCCAGGATTGATTGATGGGATATGGGGCCTAGGATTGATTGATGGGATATGGGGCCTAGGATTGATTGAATGACGATTTTTAGGGTAATTTGGCTTTAAATGAAGGCTTATATTAAGAGCCACAGAAAAAGAACTTGCTCGGGTACAAAATTACAGCTCAATATCTTTTTGCAATATCTACAAAGCAAAAAATCACTGTGTAAAGTGACTGGCAAAATGTTCATTGTGCGCGCGCGTAATCGATTGCAATCTGGCACACGTGCCCGATAGATACCCCGGCTTTTTGTCCGAAAGGGGAAGGATTGGCAAGCTTCTCAGCGTCTTCTCAATGTCACTATGCCCAAATTTTTCAGATTATTTTTTCACTAAATTTATCCCTTTTTCTACAAACTTTTAGGCCTTGCTGAAAATGAAATAGCTGTCGAGTTTCAAATCCTACTTACATGAAGGATATACTATAAGCCGGTGTGTGTGTGTGTGTGTTGTTGTTTCATGTTCCGCTGTTCCGCTGTTTTAGAAAAAAAGCGCTGAACCAAGCCGTCTGAAAATTTGACTATTATATGCAAAATTTTATCTAGTTTCCAAAAATCTAATTACTTTTGTGGGTTAGACGGGTGATTTTTTTTGTAAAAGCGCTGTTTCTCGAACGTGGCAAGTGAGCGTGCGCGTGGCCGAGTGGTCTAAGGTCTAAGGGTCTGCTTCCAGTGCCTCGTTCAAATGGTGAAGTCGCTTGATCGCTCATCGGTCGAATAGTCGATTGGGTCGATTATCTGGGTGAACTGTGACATGATTGTCGATTCTGAATATTGTTTATCAAGTATAATATCAAACTTTAAAGTATAATATCAACCTTAAAATTATAATATCAAACTTTAAAGTATAAAATCAATTCTTCCATCTTTAGATGGTGATCGTGCAGTCGGCAGTGGGGTTCTTGAAGAGGGGTTCTTGGTTCAACCCCGCTGCAATGCTCGAGTCTTTTTTTGAATGTTTTGAGCAACAGAAATGCTTCAAACTGGCATATAATAGATTAAGAATAAGATTAATGGATTAAGAATAAGATTAATGGATTAAGAATAAGATTAATAGATTAAGATTAAGATTAATAGATTAAGAATAAGATTAATAGATTAAGATTAAGATTAATAGATTAAGATTAAGATTAATAGATTAAGATTAAGATTAATAGATTAATAGATTAAAAGAATAGATTAAAAATAGATTAAGACCAATCTTAAGCAATCCTTAAGCAACAATCGATTTGTAATTTTTAAAAGAGATTTGAATTTATTTTCTTTAATAATTTCTAAAATCAAAATCTGTTTTTTTAACTTCAAATGATTTCACTATGAAACTAGGAACTAAATAGGAATAGGATCACTAAATAGGATCACTAGGAACTAAATAGGATCACTAGGAACTAAATAGGAACTATAAAGGAGCTTTAAAAGAGCTTTAAAGTAGCTTGAAATGAGCTTTAAAGGAGCTTTGAGGGAGCTTTAAAAGAGCTTTGATGGAGCTTTAAAGGAGCTTTGAGGGAGCTTTGATGGAGCTTTAAAGGAGCTTTGAGGGAGCTTTGAGGGAGCTTTAAAGGAGCTTTAAAGGAGCTTTGAGGGAGCTTTAAAGGAGACTATTTCTATTTAGGACAACTTTCTCTTGTTTTTTTTGATTTAGAAACTGCTTTGTTTCGATAGTGCTTTGAAGGTTGCTCACAGTAAATTCGTAAAACATTTTTTTTGTTTTTACAAAATCCAATTCGAATGACCTTTCATCAAATTTTTGTGCAAAACCCTCAAAGCCTGTGGTTGAAAAAATTGTAGGGAACAACTTCTCTACAATTTTTTCAGTTTTTCCGATTTTTTCTCGATCAAATTGAACTCATCTCTCGATGGTGAATCAAAGCGAACTCTCCACCCAACATCACGCAAAAAACAACGGGAAATTCACCAATTGGCATCGATTTCCTTCCTTCAAAACTTTCTTGCAAAAAAACGATCAGCAAATTGCCTAATTATCGAATCATCTCGTTTGAAATTTGCTTTACATTTCTAGATACAATTACAACCAACAGATTTTGAAGCTTTTGGGATAGTTTTTATGGAAATACCAAGCTCAGCAATTTCTTTGTCAGCACTTTTCACCTTATAATCTTGTTAGAAGATCGGAGGGATTTGATTTAGTTTTTTCCTCCTCGCTGCCATGGAAAGTGCGCAAAAGGCTTGAGTCTCAAGGCCGTCTAAGTATTCCAAATAAGCTCCAAGGCTGTCTAAGTATTCCGAATAAGTCTCAAGGCTGCTCGTTATTCCAAATAACTCAAGGCTTGTCTAAGTTATTCCGAATAAGTCTCAAGGTCTAAGTATTCCAAATAAGTCTCTATTGTCTCAGTATTCCGAATAAGCTCTCAAGGCTGTCTAAGTATTCTGGAATAAGTCTTAAGGCTGGCTCAAGTATTCCAAATAAGTCTCAAGGCTGTCTCAGTGCCCAGGGTTGGCCCTGAAACCTCCAGGCAACTGACTGAAGCCAGAAAAATGCCAGAAATCAGGCAAAACAAGACTACTAATTTTATAGGCAACAAAAAGGGCAGCAAATAAAAGCAGCAAATAAAGGAGCAACATTAGGGCAGCAAAATAAAGCAGCCAATAATTTTAAAACCTCTATTAGAGCGGCACCTCCCAATGCTAATTTTGACAGTCATTTCCAACTTTTTCCAAGAAAATTTTCTTCGGAAAGTGCTTAAAATGATGCATATGGGTCCGAAATCATAATAATATATAATACAGTAATTTTAAAACTCATGGCAGCAAAATCGTGAACTGGACCTTTAAAAAATTTGACATTTGGACATTTGGACACTGAACATTTGGTCCCCACCACAGGGATTTTCGAGGGTCGGACATCCGGGGTAGAACCATTTACATAACTTTTTCTTTAAATATGTTTTTTGTATGTTTCAGACCAAAAGAAATCGTGTTAGAGTGATTTAAGAAAAAAAAATCATTTTTTCAACAAACAAGCAATTTCCTTTATTTGGATTATTTGGATTTGGAGGTTATTTTGATTTGAAAGTTATTTTGATTTTGAGGCGCTTTTGCGCAATCATAGCACTAAATCATAGCACTTAAATCAAATCCTCTCGATCTTCTAACAGGATGTTAGAAGCTAACAGCACTTAAAATTCGCAATCCCTTCGACCAAAGGTGCAGGAAGAGGGTTATTTAGAGAGTCCGAAAAATGAGCACCGAACAATAGAGGATTTACGGTAGAACAACCGGCGTTTCAAAAAAGCGATGTTAATCAGCCCATTGTCATTACACTTGGACAAGTTTGGTCTAGCAGTGCCTGGCAGACGATAGGCATAATTTTTCCTAAATAGAGTTTACAAAGCAGGATTTACGTAAAAGTGGCAGTTTTTATACTTTGCAAAGCCTCGCCAATTAGCAATCAACCTCAAATTCACATTTTGCGTATGTGAAACTGTTATGTGTTCTGTTCGATTTTAATTCAAAACAACAAAAAGATCTTCCCCAAAGCGAATATGGTTTAAACTTAACGATCATCTATATTATTATTCATGGAATTTCAACTGGTTGTGGTGGCCAAATGAAATAAGCTTCTTCATAGATCAGTCGACGCAGAATTTCAACGTCGATTCCGAAGCTGCTTTCCGCTCTTGCTATGTGGAGCACTCTGTCAAAAGTTATAAACAAGCAAAGCTTAAAAAGGGATCCAAAATCACCTGCGTTTATAAGCAGACTAAGTTATGGCAGACTCTGGCAGGCGATAGGCAGACTTTCCCAGCGAATTTATAAAGGGGTGCGGTGGCTGAATGGCAGTCGGTTAGTTCGTGCGCCGCCTTGGTCAAAGGGGCGGTAAAAACCTCATGAGGCACTTTAGCGCCACTCTTTGAAGCCGTTTTTCTCTACGTTCTTACAGATGAGTATACAAAATAAATTGCACTCCTTTTTCTAGTCAAATTTGATGAAAATTCTAATAAAGGCAAACGTAACATCGATCCTAATGCTCGTACTCTCGAGTTATAAACTGTCGGGGCTTATCGACTTCTGCAGGCAAGTAGGTCAACTTTGACGCCGTTCCCAAATGTTCTTACGAGGGAGGGACAAAAACAGAAATTGCACTTTTCTCTAGTCAATTTTGATGAGGATTCTTAAAAGCAACCGCAAGTCGATTCGATCTCTTGAAGTCGAGATATAGACAGTTTCAACGACATGTCGAAACTCCAAGGATTCTCTTTGGAGTCGGCCCTTCTACTTTCTTTTCAATTGTTTTGGCTTTCTATAGATGAAATTGGGTTTTAGCTTTGGATAAAATTGATTAAAAATGTGCTGTGCTTGTCGTAAAGTTAAACAATAAACGAGCCGTTAAACGAGTTAAACGATCCCTTCACCTCATCGACAATGTTTTCAGAACAAAATTTCCCCCAACCCCAAAAAGATTGGAATTAATGGGGCAGGAAAGGGTGCTGGAGGGGAAGTTCTTCTTCTTTTCTTCATTCAAGAACTTCTTCCTCTTTGAACTCCCTTTGAACTCTCCCGTTTATTCTTTTTTTTTTTCTTTCCCCTCCAATTTTCAACTCGAACTTTCTTCCAAGTTCCACCTACAGGCCGGCACTCCTACACATATGGACTTCTTTTCTAGAATGTATCACATAATTTAGTGGTATTTAACATTTCATGAATTCAAAATGTAATTTTAACGGACGATGCCGAAAAAATGATGCCAGATTTCGTTGATAATTTCCTTTCAGTTCCGAGGGCGGAATTGAAATCATCGGAAAGGGGAAAACGAAACGGGAAAAGTGGAAACTTTTTCTTGATTTAGAAATTGTGTTGCACGTAATATCAGTCAAAAAATAGAGCCAATCCAAAACTGAATTATCAAATGAGCTCTAGGCTTTTGTTAGCTTTTATGCCAGCTGCTTTTGCTAGCTTTTGTTAACGAGCCGATTTGTTGTTGGTGATGACCGACTCGTTCAGAGAGTCTTGTCTCTGGGCTTGCACGAAGTAGTAAAGTAGTAAGCGTGGTACGTTCTCGCTGCTCTATTGTAAAGATCCAGAGCTGGCTGGCTCGACTAAAGATTTTCCTTATACAATCACCTTTTTTACCACATTCAGGTAATAGGGAAAATTTATTAAATTTATTTTGCAATAGGGTTGTCAATGTTTTGATTCTTGTACCAAATTCATGTTGAATACATGGATTTTTACATGCAGTAGACACTTTTATACAGTTGAACCTCGTTTAGTGATTGATGTTTACTGACCGACGTTTACTGATCAACGGTTGCTGACTAACGTTTACTGACCGACGTTTACTGATCAACGTATACAGACGAAAGTTTACTGACCGACGTTTACTGATCAACGTTTACTGACCGACGTTTACTGACTAACGTTTACTGACTGATGTTTACTGATCAACGTATACTGATCAACGTATACTGACCGACTTTTACTGATCAACGTATACCGACCGACGTTTACTGACTAACGTTACTGACTGATGTTTACGGATCAACGCATACGGATCAACGCATACTCTAATTCCATCTCTACGGATCAACGTAAACGGACCGACTTACCGACTGCCCAAACCGACCGACGTTTACTGATCAACGTATAACACCAACGTATGTTTAATTCGACTACGGATCAACGATACTGACCGTTCACTGACTAACGTTTACTGGGAACTACGTTTACTGATGATCAGACTTTGCAGGAAAGAGAAGCAAGCCAGACTCGGAACTTCTTGAACTTCTAACCGTAGCTTGAACTTTTATGGCCATCTTTTGTCGCGCGGGGAGGCTTTATGGTAAGCAGTCATAAATTGAGTATTTGTGGGCAAATTGTGGTATCGAATCTGAAATTAAAAATGAATTTTAGAATTGGTATCACCCAGGATTGGTATCAAATCTAGGATTGATATCGAATCAGAATCAGCAAGAAATAAGAAGACTTGGCACCTGAAATCTCAATCATAGTTTTTAGCAGAAATCCTCACGAGATTTACATCCCACATCATCAAATCTCTTTCAGAATTATTTCTTTTCTTATTTCTTTCAATCTACTTTTTTCTAAGTAACCTAAGTACAGGCACGCTGGATTATGGTTTTGAAAAGTTCTTGAAAAACTCTCCTTGAGCTTACTTTCGAACAACATTTTAGGGATAATCTGATGAAGATAAAATCTGGGGAAAAGTGCCATATTTCAACAATTTAAAGCAAAGAACATTTGAGATGTTGAAGCTACAATTCGGCTTCGTTATTAATTACAACAAATCCCCTGGAATGTCAGAGATTTGAAAAAAAGCAGAAAGAAAACACAGACATTCTGAGGAGATTAAATAAAGCTACATATTTGGGGAAAGGTTTTAGGGTTTTACATCGGCACAGATACACAGCACAGAGACACACCATCAAAGAGCTTAAAAATAGAAACAATAATGGTTTTTTAGTAGACTTCATTGGGTTAGTAGACTTCATTGGTTTAGTAGACTTCCTGGCTGCTTCAGGTGACTTGATTGGTTAGGAGACTTCATGGGTTTAATGACTGGATTGGTTTAGTGATAGGTTTAGGGTTTATGATAATTGAATCCTTGAGTGCACTGGAAAGAGTTTGTTTACAGGTTGAGAACACAAAAACCTACTAGGAACATCAAAACACCAAAACACTAGAACATCAAAAATGAAAGCCATCCCTTCTAGTACTCCAAATTCACTTCATTCGCTGTAACACTCACAAGAGAATGGTCAGAAGTGATTGTACAGAGATTTGGGCACCAAAATTTAATGCAAACATCTATCGAACACGTTGATGTTTTTGGGTTTTGCTAAGAAAAAGTTCTAGTTTACGAGAAAAGCGTTTGAAATTTACGGCGTCTAATCGAACCCGAAAGTCTTCAAAAAGAACTTTTCAGAAAATGTCTTGTTGATTTCAATTCATCCCATCTACGCGTAGCTATGTGCGGGTTGATAATGTTTCCCTTGCACTGGAAAGGATCCAACCCACTGGTTGATGAGCGTTTCATCGGTGTCAATGCATCCATTTCGGATCGTTTCTTCAAATTCCCCCCAGCCTCCCCCACGATTTCAGCTCATTATCCACAATCCAATTTTGAATTAAATCAAAAATCGCTGTCTATCTGCTTTCTTTTTTCTTTAGAAAATGGAATCTTATGGTAGATCATTTTTCTCAGCCTTTTCGTGGGTCAAAATGGCTGAATTCTTTTTGCCAAAAAAAACAAACAGATTACCGCGAATAATTCAGTGAATTTGCGGGGGACAGCCTAAACTGGAGGGATTTAGAATTTAAAAAAAGTAAAGGAAATGATTGATGCCTGATGGATAAAGATGAACTGATGATTGGGAATGGGAATTGTTTGCGTAAATGGGATTCATTAATCTGGGCAATCTGGACAACCTGGCAACCTGGGCAGCCTGGACAATCTGGACAGTCTGGGCAATCTGGACAAGCTGGACAAGCTGGACAATCTGGACAACCTGGACAAGCTGGACAATCTAGACAATCTTAGACAACCTGGACCATCTGGACAATCTGGAGAATCTGGACAAGCTGGACAACCTTGAACAAGCTTGGATGAATCTGGGCCTGGACAATCTGGACAGTCTGGGCAATCTGGACAATCTGTCGAGTTGGACAATCTGAGAAATCTGGACAACCTGGACAATCTGGACAAGTTGGACAAGCTGGACAAGCTAACAACCTCAAAGCAATCTCAACACCTGGACAATCTAGACAATCTGGACAATCTGGACAATCTGGACACCCGGCACCTGGACAATCTGGACAAGCTGGACAAGCTAATAACCTGGACAAACTGAGTACTTTGGACAATCTGGACATTCGGGACAAATTTTAGTGGTTGTCTCAGCCAAAGAACACTCTCAAGCTCACAATCCCAAGTTTCTCTCATAATTTCTTTTCTAAAACGTCTCAACTTTCAAAAGTTACCGTGTAATCTTGCTGAATTTAAATTCTGCTTATTCTACTCCAGTTAATAAAACAATTTAGTCTAATCTTCGAATTGTTGATTTAAAAATAAGTGACGGTAAAAGCAACCTGTTAATCGAATCCTTCGATCTAACGAACGCCAAACTTGCCTAACGATCTAACGAACGCCAAACTTTCTGCGTAGCTGCTCTGGACAGCTCTGCATCGGGCTGGGCAAACAAGGCAAAATTTTGCACTTTCAGGCACAATTCGTTGTTCGTTATATCGAAGTTTCGACTTTAATTGTTTCTGAGTCACTTCCGATTTTGTTTTCAAATTTCATTTTGATATGAATTCTTGTTGAAATATGTTTTTAAAAAAATGATTTTATGTTTAGTTTTGAAAATTTGATGACCGGAAATGGGACATTTCACCCCAGTGAGACACACTGATCCTTTCCCACGCAAAACAAGCTGGAAGCCCGCGTTGCTTTGAAGCTTAGTTCAACCCTTTTTTCAAGGCAACTGGTTGAGGCATGATGTGGTGTCGATTTTCTTTTTTAGAATTTGTATTGAAATTTAGGGTTTAGGTAATTGAAACGAGAAAAAACGTTGCCAGCGTTGCCAGAAGTTGCGCGATTACAAAAGTATAAAAGAGCGGCATAAAAAGGTATAAAGAGCAAGTGTATAAGATGCCAGCATAAAGAGTAGGATAAAGAGCAGCATAAAGAGCAATCAAGAACAGCATAAGTACTAGCATAAAGATGGCAGCTTAAAGAGTATCAAAAAGAGATAGTTTAAAGAGCAGCAAAAAAGAGCAGCATAAGGAGTAAAAGAAGTAGCAGCATAAAGAGCAGCTTTTAAAGAGGTACCAAGAAAATTGGTACAAGGAGCAGCACTAAAGAACAACCAGTCAAATCAAATCTTACAGGATGCCAAAAAATGGCCTCTAGCAGTGGATTTTGACGCCATCTTTACGGCATTTTGACGCCATATCTCCAGTAATAGTAGACACCTAGGAACTATAAATCATTTTGAAGAAACAAAAGAAAACAAGAGTACAAAAGAAAACTGATGATCCGGTCCTGAGGCCAGAAAGCAAAACGATGATCGGCGACACGCGCACTTTACCACTACACCGAATGGCCAACCCTCAACCGACTGGAAAAGAGTCTTATAATCCTCTGGCCTGATCTCGGCGTGAAACACCCAGACTTCGGACACGTTTCGCGCAAAAAAAAAAGAAGATGGGCAAAAACTGAATACAAGTACCGGATTCCCTGTTTCCGATAGGCGTTTGGTACTGGCTACTCAGCATCGGAATCTGCGCTAAAATTTCATCGTAAACTTCTCGGGAAGATGTACCTAAGAATCTCCTGTTACACAAATCTGAACTCCAAAAGACATTCAGCTCAGAGATTCAACAATTATTTCGCTAGTTTGTGCGATTGTCTCTCACAAGGTTCTCTGGCGCACTGCTTTGCTACCACCAGCTGGGTCTGATTACCCGGGTTATGGGTAAGAAAATATGTACCCAAATTTTCCTCAACTGAAATTTGGATAACATTTTCCCAAGATAACTCGAAGAAACTCCAAATCGTGGCAGTGTCAGGATGACCAAGAATTACTGCACATACAAAAAGGCCTGCCACAAGCAATCAATCACTAACTAAATATGTTCCATCTGTCGAAGTTAACTTAAATACCTTTATCAACATAAAACAGTAACAAGTTAAACAATTAAATAGTTAAACACCAAATTCAAAATTTGCCAAACAAATTAGCTCTATCGGTATTCAGACAGGCCTGCAAACGTTTGGGAAATGGCTGTACCGTTGCTGTTGACTGTTGTACATTTACAGGGGGCCAAATCGAGTGTCACCTCTGAGTACTCGGGTTTCTCCTGCTGTAGATGGATGTTTTTTCTTGATGCACAATTTAATAATTAAGCTTTGGTTTCATTCATGCGTCTAACTTTCTATCCAATGAAACCAACAACAGCAAAATTGGTCAATTTTTCGTCAAGAAAAACGCGAAATGCCTCTGACAACGGGGTACTTAGGCGGGAAGTGACACCTGAATGCCAACCAGGGGTGTAGTTTTTGCCAGGGTCAAATCGGCTCTTATCGGCATTCAGACAGCCTTAAAAAGACCGGCCAAGCCAACATTCCCGCCAAGTTGGGCCGTCTCAAACAAGCTCTCACCCCCATCTTTATTTCCTGTTCTTTTCTAGAGTTTTTAGCACTTTTCAAACAAAACACAATCGTTTCTCGAGAATTTTTTGTAGTTTTACGTCTATTTCTCAGACTTTTGTGTGCGCCACTGGAAAAACTGCTACAAATTTTTGTCGTTTTTGTGGTTCCTCGGTAAAATTTCTCAAAAACAACAAAACGCGAGTCTCGGATGCCAAAACATAAAAATGTGTGATGGGATTTTGCGAGAATTTCCTGATAAATTTTTGGTGTAATGGGGCATTTTCGGGGCATTTTGGGGCATTACGGATAGCTTTCCGATTTCTTCTTTCACTGTCACTTCGAATTTGAAAAGCAGAGAGTCACTTTCGTGTTTAAAGCTGGCCGAAAGCAATACAAGGAAAAATAAAATGAGAATTTCCAATACAGAAACTTTAGGAATTTTGCTCTCTTTTCAAAATTTTTTCAAAAATCTTCAAAATTAATCCAATTTTAGACCTTTAGAGAAATGACGAGATTCTTGCAGAATTAATTCCGAGAATCAATTTAGACAAATTAAAAATGAATTCAGTTAGAATTGATTCACAAAATGTAATGATTCATAAAAGTACTTGATTATAGAGACTGGGGCATCAGTCTGTTTAGTGAAGGATCGGTAGCTGCCAGGTAAAGAGACCGTTGTTGTTATAGGTTGTTTGCTGCTTTCAATATTGCTGAACTTCTCCGTAAGTGACTGCGAACTTTTTTAATGGAATCCAACAATACAAAATTCATTCCTCGTGTTTAAAATACCGAAAAGTTATAGGGGTTGGACAAATAAAAAAAAATTTGCCCAGTACCTGATTATTTGCGCGCATTCTTTTTGCTGGGAAAGGCTTCAGGAGCAGTCGTAGAGCTCTCAAAAATGTTCTCATAGAAGCTGAATCGTATGCGTAGACCTGAATTTCGACAAATCAGACCTCGCCGACAAGACGTCAAATTTGAGCTAAAAGGCGGAAAACTGCGGAAAAGCGTTAAGTTGGGTAGTTTTTGCCTTTTAGCCCAAATTTGACGTAAGCCAAGGAGGTTCGATTTGCTTCCAGAAATTCGAATCTACGCATACGATTCTCTTTATATGGAAATATTTTTGAAGCTCTCACGGATTCTTTCCCGTAAGGCCTTTCCAGCAAAAAAGGTGCGGAAATGTCCAGGTGCAAGAAAAAAAGGTCGCATTTGTCCAACCCCCATGCTCTAGAAAAGTAAAGTGATTCAATAATTCACTTTCCTTCTAAGGCTTTTACAAAAATACTTCAAATTCCCATAAATTTCTCTCGAATTTACAAAATTCCTCAAAATTGCATAAAATTCCTCAAAAATGAGGGCTGAATGAATACTTTCTCCAATAGAAAAAACCCCCGATTTCGTCTGGTTTACAGTAATAAGCTGTAATTTTTGTCTAGAAACACAAAACCCCCGGGTAATCTCCAATGAATTTGGGAGAAATTGGGAGATGTGTTTTTCAGTTAATGTTGTGTTTTGGAAGCAAAATTCTCTCAAAAAAGAGCTAATTATGAGTGTGAAGTGGCGTGGAAGTAGATATGGTGCTGCCTCTAATTTTACAAAAATAGATAATTCAAATTAAGAAAGTGGCGTGGCGCTCTGAAATCAACCAAAGTCAGAACTTAGTGAGCTTTGTATATAGAGGTGCCTGTTTGAGCTCAAGTTGTGTGTGTGCCTGTTTGAGCTGGGTATAGACGGCCTGCCTTTGAGCTCGGGTTGCTGGTTGAGCCTGCTTGAGCTGAAATCCAACTAAAGCCTGCAAACTTATAGTGAGCTTTTATAAGGTGCCACATCCGAATCTGAGGAGAGCGTCCTATCTCCGATCCGGATGTCCAATCTGAGAAAGAGATTCATTCCTCCCTCTGAAACGGGACGTCCGATTCAGAAATTGGACGTCCGTTTCGGAGGAGAATGATCATTCTTCCGGAATCGGACGTCCGATCTTGAGAACAAATAGTTTAAATGCAAAATCCAATGCGCTATAGAACAAACATCAGTCATCAGTCGACGCAGAATTCAACGCCAGGCCGATTCCGGAAGCTAAGCTCGTTTCGCTAGGGAGCACTCTATCAAAAGTTATAAGCGTGCAAAGTTTCGTATGGTATTCTCTTATTTTGTTAACGAAAGCGACATCATAGTCGGGTTTACTGCGATGCAGAAAACGAGTCGTAGCCAAGTGGTATTAAGTTGATGACTCTACCTTGTAATCCTAGCAAACCAGAATATGAAGCGGAAGGTTGTTGTTTCGAGTCCGAACCGCAAGGTAGCTTTTTTGTTTTCAATCTTGGCGTTTTTTCAATTTCAGTGTGTACTCACAATTATGATGCTTCAAAGAATGTCTGTTTTCCCGTTGTTGATCTCGATGTATTCTTCGTTTGGACGGAAATTAAAAGTTTCATTTGCATTTATAAGTGCCACTCAACAATTACTGCTTTATAAATTTGCTGGAAAAGTTCGCCTATCGTCCAAGCCATAGTCTGCCATAGTTTCATAATTTGCTAATAAAACACAGAGCGATTTCGGATCCATAAAAACTTTAAAATTTTCGCTTTCTATAACTTTTGACAGAGTCCTCTAGCAGAAACCGAAAGCAGTCGAATCAGGTAAGAATTCTGCGTCGCAGTCGATTCTATGGCTTATTTCATACTGGTAAAACCTTAGCTGACTTCTTTCCCTTTGTCACCAATGTAACGGATACTCGAATTTACTACTTTTTTGACGCGCTGATTTTAAAATTCTCAGATAGGAACCACCTGTAAATCCGTTTTCGAGGATGGAAAATCCGAATTTGTATCATCAAAAGTTAGGTAAATGAACTGACCACTCCGACGGAGTTTGCAAACTTTAAAAGTTTCACACCTCATATCAGCCTATAGAATCAGCTGCCTCATTAGACTTGGGGTAATCAAAACCATTACAGATCTAAACTTCAGAAGGAGCGCTAGAAGGTGCAAGTATTAGAACAGCCGTACTGAAAACACCCGAGCGGAACCATTTTGAATACTTGTAAGTTTCCTTCAGCTTCTCCCTATTGTAAAATCAAAAGTTCTTCAGCTTCCCTTATTGTAAACTGTAAAGCCTTTTCACAGCTATCCTAAAGCACTTAAAAGAGATTCAGCTCAAAAAATAGCAATCTAGGCTTCAAAACTCCCACAGCCATTCACTCTCTTGACATTTTATTTGTTTAAATAATTTTTTCTTGTCTAAATTGGACTTTGTCTCACTTTGTCTGAAATTCTCACGCAGAATTAGGAAGTTTGAGGTCATAAAAAAAGTTTGGCGCAATACTTTCAAAATAAAAAAAATCTGCATGTGGATAAGCTGTGATTTGGAAAATTTCAGGATTTTCTTAGTTTCTTCGAAAAAACTCCGTAATTTAATGACGGAAATGTTAGAGGAAACGAAGAAAAAAAGATTAAAACAAATGGCCTGCGTTTTGGTGAGACAGATTCTGAAATTAAAAACCCCTTAAAATTAAAAACCTTAAATCACTTATCATTGACCTGGTCTCCAAGACGCTTGAATGCTGAGAATCCTTTTTCCTGATGGATGCTCCAGGTAGAACTCAATATGGAGACTGGTAAGTCAACAGAAGCCACCAGCGGGCCGATCAGAAGCCAATTGTCAGCCAATTGGGGGGGGAGTGTTTGTCCTCGTGGTCAGCATAAAAAGGACGGCTGGGCCACCGGGGTGCTTCCGACAGTGCTTCAATAGTAAGGCTAATAGTAAGCCTAATAGTGGCTCAACAGTGCCAATCTCTGTGAGCCTATTCTAAGCCTAATAGTAAGCCTAATAGTAAGGCAGCCTAATAGTAAGCCAATTGTGGTCAATCGTGGTGCCAACTGTTTCAATTCTACAAACAGGTTTAATTCAGCCAATTCAGTTAATTCAGCTAATTCAGCCACCAGCGCCATGCCTTTGTGCGAGAAAGAATCTGTCTGCATTATTGATTTCATAAAGAGTTTGCGGTAAAGCGTTTTGAACAAATAAAGAATTCATTGGCATTATTGGCTTAAGCCAGCTAAGGAAAGAGTTGGGAGCAAAAGTTTGGAGCAAGCTGATGTGGCGTTTCAGCTTGAATCCAGCACATAGCTTGCATTATAGAGAATTTGAATAACCCATCAAACTTATATGTAAATTTGGGATTTAGTTACCTCACATTGGTAAATACCTAGTTACTTGTAGATTAATGCACCAAAAGCATGATTCTTTTAGGTTCTTTCCAAAATTTCAAACGTGGACTATGGCATCACTTGACTCTCAGCCCAAAGCCTCTTTCAAAGCTCCCATTCAAAGCCTCTTTCGAACTCTCGCCTCAAAAGCTCTCAAAACCTCCTTCGTGCCATTCAAATCTCTTTCAAAGTTTATCTTTTAAATCTCTTTCAAAGCCTCTTATTTCAGCCTCATCAAAAGCCTCATCAAAGCCTTCCAAAGCCTCGTGCTTCCTTTCGTGCTTCCTCAAAGCCTCATCAAAGCCTCACTAAAAGCCTCTTTCCAAAGCTCCTTCAAAGCTCTTTCAAACTTCATCCTCAAAAGCCTCACTCAACCCTCTTTTCTTAAATCTCTCTAGCCTGTCTGAACCCATAAGACTCCGCAAAAAGCAGCCAGTGACTTATCTGAAGATTAAGCAAAATTTTAGATCAGAAACAGCTAAATGTAAACTAGCTCTGGCTGGGGGGTGTGTGAGAACGAACCACCTTCTGCTCTGAAAATGATGGACAAAAATGGAGTAGTTGGGAATGCTAGTCGCCTGAACGGAGTTAGGCTTGAAAGTTCAAAAGTTTGAAGTTGGGTATATAATGACGATTCATGAATGAACTGCGAACTGTTCCACAGCGGGCAATTTCTTTTCCAAAAGCCCTTCTCCTACCTGTAATGCTTCGCCTAGAAATTTCGTTAAAGGAATTTCAATTGAAAAAAAGAAATGAGAGATACTTTCTCGCGAACTGGGTCTATTAACTTCAATGCACTTCTTTTTCTGCTGAACATGTGAGCTTCTGAATCGTTCCCCAGTTTCAGCTTCAGGTGCAGCCAGTCGTTTTTTTCAAATTTTTTCTGATCAACAGCAAAAGCCTAATTTTTGATGCTTTTCGATACGTTTTTGACAGTTTTTTTGAGGATTTATTTGAAAGAAAGAGGGAAAATTTTCTTAATTAAAGGGAAATGTCTAATCCTCCATTCACACAAAAATCACAGTGATTCAGACGATTTTTTGCAAAGAGTGTACGTATCCAACTGCTATCTTGTGAGAAAAAGAAGAGTTTCCAGCCAAACCACATTCCTTCGTGATTACTTCGGAAACAGTTAACAATTATGAAGATAAAAGGCCCATAACTCATTTCTAACTCTTGCTGCGGTTCCGAGAAGCAAAATCGAAGTAGCTTATTGGTGAAGGGGAGCTATGTAGCTCAGCGCATCAGCCTGTGAAATGAAGCGCATCAAGATAATCGAAAGATTCAGCTGGCGAAAGCAAAACATCAACGGAACTAAATAGCCTACCTTAGGAAAGCCAAAAATGTTTTAAAACAAGTTCAGCATCTATTGATGAATAGTCTTTCGGAAAGTAGATGCCAATAATGACTATGCTAACGCTGAAGCCAAATCAGCCAAACCAACCAAAACGCTAACCAACGCTGAAGCGAACATCAGCCAAACGCCAGCCAAAAAACGCTAACCAAACGCCAGCCAAACGCCAGCCAACGCCAACCAACGCTAACAAACGCCAATCGGAACCGACCGGATTCCACCAAATCATTTATTATTTAATTATCTAGCAATTTTGCTAAACGGATTTAGCTGTTTCAGCATTTTGCATTTATCAACTTTGTAAATCGGCAAAAGCAAAATTTCTGGAGTTGTTTCGGAACTGAACTGCTGGTTCGAGCTGCTGCTTTCTGGTGTCGCCTTATGATGCTGCCTTTAAGACACCAGTTTCTGATACCAATCTTTATGATACCGGCTTCTGATACCACCTTATGATACCGGCTTCTGATACCACCTTATGATACCGGCTTCTGATACCACCTTATGATACCGGCTTCTGATACCACCTTATGATACCGGCTTCTGATACCACCTTATGATACCGCCTTCTGATGCCCACATAAAGCTAACATACAGCTTCAACCAAAAAGCTAGCAACGTTTAGCGCTCAAATTTGTTAAATTTTTGCTAAATCCAAACTTGCTAAATGCGTCGGTGAACCCGTTGAAGCGCTTCATTCACTTCATTTGGCATTCAGTTTAGTGCGGCTTCTACTTTTAGAGGTAACATGGTCAACAATCATTCCGAAAAAACGGTCCGTATACACTGCGCGCCGTGACTCCCAATGAAAAACACTGAACGCCTGGTGAACAAATCAAATTCCTTTCAGTGAGACTCAAGAAAGAAAAAAAACGTCGCAAACTCATTGAATTTAACTCATCCACAAATCATTAGGACCGGTGCAAAACTAATCTAACTCAACTTAAAATCAGCTTTTTGGCAAAATCTGGGAGTGGAAGAGCTTCTTTTGTTCTCTTATGTACCTCCTGGTGACTCCCATAGTATTCATATGAATTAGTTACACCCACCCAAAAGTTCACGTTTCCTCGGCTGGATTTCAAGTCGGTACGACTGTGCCTTAGTAGTCCCAGTTGCAATGCGGGAATCTTGCTGTTGTTGGTTTTTCAAGTCTACTCTTTCTTGCCTATTTATTCAAAATCGTCGGGGGTCTGTTGATGGATGGCAGAGCCAAAGCAGTTTCAAAAGTAGTTTTAAAACAAAAGTCCCAAAAGCTTAATAAGTTTTGAAGGAAAACTGATGGCTACCTTAGATGTTTCAAAGCTTCTCACCGTGTCCCAAGTCATAGATAGTGATAAGACAAGAGTGATAGATAATCAGCAGGCTGGTCATAGCTAGTCAGTAGATAATCACAGATAGTCAAAAAGGGTCGGAGTGGGGGGGAGTCAGAGCGGTGATAGCTGGGCAAAGATAAACATGGGGGGGGTAGATAGTCATGGATGGAGCCAGCAGACTGTCATAGATAAAAGTACCGGGTGATAAACAAAAAGTAGATAGTCATAGATTGGGGTCAAGTAGCTGCTAGTCATAGGATTGTCATAGGATTGTCAAGTAGATAGCCATAGATAGTCATAGATAGTTGTATGATAGTCATAGATAGCCATAGATTGTCATAGAATGCCAGCAGCTAGCCGGCAGATAATCATGTGATAAACCTGCCAACCAAAGATCCAACCAGTATTTATGGTTAAAAGTCCCAAGAAAGGGCTAAGGAGATGAACTGACCACTCAAACAGTTCAAACTCTAAAAGATATTCAATCTAGGAACTCTTACATCCGGCTTAGACTCCTTTGGTGTCAATCTGGACTCTCAAAAGTCTCTGAAGAATTCTTAGCCAAATTACAGGAGGAGGGTGGAATGAATGCGACTGTGTTCTGCTCCTGCTAGCTCCTGAGCGATTTTGTGCCCAGACCTCTACTGTACCCGTGTTTTCACGGCAAAGAAGTAATTATCCGCGAACTGGGAACGTGGGTGGATTCCTTTTCTATTCCCTCTCTTCCTTCACGTCTCCTTCTTTCCCTTTCTTTACGCCCATTGCTCACGGGAGGTCCAGCCTCCAGCAAAGCATAACATATAAGAGATGTTGTGTCGCTGTTGGTGGTTCGCTTCTGGAGCTGCCTTGTTTGAACTCATATCAGACTTTCTAAACATCTAGCTCATAGATTTTCTAAACATCTAGCTCATAGATTTTCTATTTAAGCTTCTAATTTTTTAATATTTCTACCACAAAGAGCCAAAAAGGTTATGTCTTGACAAAAGATTTGGATGAAGCACTCATGTTGTATTATATCTGGAACAAAGGTCTTCCATTTGCAGTTTCGGGGGCTTGCCTCTTTGATCTCCGGAAATTTGGCACCGCTCACGATCGCTACTTGGTCAGTCTTTTTTCTTGTTTTCACTTTCCTGGCAAAACGGGACGTCCCGATATTCCAGATATAAGAAAGATATATTGAAATTCAAACTCAAGTTCTGATCTTGTAAAATCCGTCCGACCAGAAAGGTCCGATCTAGACTCCCAGATCCGATCGTGACTGTGATTCCCAGGATCGGATGTTCGAATTTAGAAGTCCGAAAGTGAAGCAAGGGCAAACAGATTTGGTTCTAAATCAAATCTATCATTCTAAATCCGATCCAGATTTACGTGTCCTGATCCAGATTTAGCGTCCTGAACCAGACTTTATACTTGATTCTATAGTGATGCTGATTCTAGACGCAAACGAGTTGACCTACTTTCTCTCTAGATCAGACGTCGACTTTGTATAGTTCAGAATAGAGAAAACGTCTAGAGCTAGAAATGCTCCAGAGCAAACGGATTTCTGATCGGACTATAATTTGATTACGCTAAACAGAATGGTCAAAAGAACGTACCCCTAAACAACGGGATGAACCCTTGACTGCGGGCTGAACCTCCTGGCCGCCTTCTTTCTACATAGGCCCCAACCCACTGGGCCATGACGACATCCTTCCCCGGGCAGGATCTTTCCTAGTTTTATTTCAGATACAGAGCTCAAACCCCAAGCTCACTCACTTAGTTCTCTCCCTGAACACTTTTGGTGCTCATTCACTTTAAAGCCTCTGTCTCCTCGCTCGAAACTTGTCGTTTGGAGACCGGCCAAAAGCAGAATTGTTTGGTTGTTAAATGACTATAAAACTGCTTCTTTCTTCAAATCATTATCAGTCACCCATTGGCAGCTTGGAATTTCTGAATCATTGATCGATAACTCTCTATGATAACTTTCGATAATTTCGATAGATCTATGACTTTGATGGGAACTAGCAGCTGACTATGAATTCAAAGAGATAACCTGTCGATGATCCCATCTAACAATGTCTCTGGCATTCTTCCCACCTTTGCTTGATCAGGAATTTAAGCCGAATCTCACAGTGTTCAATAAACAAAATTGTTGCCCTATTTCCAAATGATTCACTTCACTTAAACTCCTCTTAACTCATTTTCATCAAATCTTTCAGCTCAAAGATTTAATGCTTTCCCATTCTCACTGAGAGCACAACAAAATCTAGCGCTTAAGATTCTGCCCAATTGATAGAGGGAAAGGAAAGCTGTAACATTAACTGTGAAAAAAGAATCTAAATGAAACCCGTCATTTCTTCGACTTTTACGGAGAATCTTAACCTGCTTTTTTTTAAAGCAAATATGGTAACATCCGACAGTTTTAATCGCTTGTGAGAGCACCGATTTGGGCTTTTCGCTGGAAGTGGCTATTTCGGGAGATTCACTCTCCTATTTGTCGTCAAAAAATTTCAAACTGAATCAGATCAAAATTTTCTTCTCGCTTCTTTGGGCCACAAAAGAAGCAAAGCCATAGCGTCAAAGCTTAAGGCTTTTAAAGTGCCAGCGCTTAAAGCTTAAAGGTTTCCTCAGCTGAAAGGCTTCAGCCGATGCTCAGCCGAAATACTTTCTTGCCAAGCTTAAAGGCTCTCGGTTTAAAGCCAGCGTTGGCTTTGCTTTGAAAGCCGGGATGCTTCAGCTTATGGCTTCAAAGCATTCAGCTTGGAAGTTTTACGGCCTCTCAGCTTTCTCAAAAAGCTAAAGGCTAAGGAGCTTTTAGCTGCAGAAACCCCAATGGTGTGAACTTGTCCATTGCCAGCTGGCTTTTGTTTGTTAAAACTGAGAGATTTTCTCCCAGAATTGCCTTGATTTAAAATGAAAGCTTTTCTTAGAATGTTTGAAAATGATTTTTAGAAATCTCAAATTCCAGTTAAAACATTCCTTCCAGCAAATGATAGATTTTGCGGATATTCTTTTTCTCATTTATTTTCAAACAAGTTCAAACTTCAATGAGCGATGATAAAGGAAGATTAAGATCTAACTAAATGAATTTGTGGAATCAATTCACGAATTATTTCCACTTACAAGCAAGTTTGCTGGAGTTAAGAAGAGTGAAAGCCAGCGGTATAAATTTTGATTGCCTGATCCTTTCAAATAAACTTAGTTGAGTTTTAGAAACCTCTTTAATAACATGAGCTTTATTTACCAGCTCTTGATTCAGTTTTTAAAAACTGCAACACCTCACAGTTCAAAGTTGACGAATCAAAAGTTCATTAGTTCAAAAGGGGGTCTGGGGCGCCGGAGCTCAAAGCCCACATGCTTAAAAGTCTATTAGCTTAAAAGTTTATTAGTTCAAAAGCTCAAAAGTCGAGCCGACATTTGATCACTACTAAAAACCCAAAATTTATAGTCGATTTGGAAAGATGCCGAAGCTCATAAAATGCTTTTGAGTAATACGTGAATCTACTGGTATGTTTATTTGAGGAAAAAAAGAAGAAGAGAAGAGGGTAAATTGGGAGATATATGGAAGTATGTCTGTAGCTGTTTCACATTAAGTGGCCATTAAATGCATTATTATTCAGCTGATAGTTCATTAGTTAGGTCATTGATTATTCATTAGTTATCTCACATGTCTAGCTATTCATCTTATTATCTATCTTAAATAGTCTACTGCTGGCTAGTTTGGTCATTCTATTCTTTCAGATCTCGGGAGATCCAGTGATTTTCATTCAAGCTTTGAAACTGGGATCTGCCTTGGACTATAGTGTCTCTGTGGGGTTGTAGGACATGGATTTAAGGGAAGGAAAGATCGGGCGGTCATTGCTAAAAGTCTGAACCTTACGGGATTATTGTTGGAAACTGAAAATTGGCTTTGTTTCCGTTGAGGGTCACTTGTTTTTCTTTTCCGGGGGACTTTAAAACCCCAATGCGGAAGCGGGTTCGAAAAGAAAGGGTGAGATTTTTGGAGTGGATCTCTTGGACTTTGAGCCAATCTCTTTTGACGTTGAGCTTAATTTTCTGCAAAAAATTAATAATCAGCTTTTATCTGGGTTTATAAATCGATTATTTTCAGTTTAATGAGCTGTGAAATCTGAAACTGCATCGGAAAATTCGTTGAAAATGTGCTTAACTACTAACGGAGTCGCCAAAAAGCTTGACATCATTGGACACCCGATGGGAGTAAAAAATGGCACGAAAAAACGTGAAGGGAGGGACTGGTGAGGAGTTGAAAAAGAAAAGAGAAAATGAAAGAATAATCAGGTCTGAGCGGAACTGAAAGACGGAAACAGGAGATTTGGGGCCGAGTATCGCCGATAAAGCGGGACACCTTGATAGTGCTGGCTGGCGCTCAATACGGGATGTGTCTATGCGGAAAGCCTGGTCTCATCTCCTGTCCGGGGCCTGGCAATGTTGTGGTTAGTTTTCGAAAAATCTGAATACTTTCGAATATACTGCAGGCATAACTGTAGAAAAAAGACTATATATGGAAAAGATATATGGATGGAAAAGAGCTGTGGCCTGGGTCCATGTCAGTCCATCTGTACGGTCTCTTTCCAGCTACCTTAGGCTAAAAACCTCAAACTCCTTTATAGTCCTTAAAATATAATATAGTTATGCTATTTTCAATAAAAACTAAAAAAAATGAAAATTGGAGTGCAATCCAAGGGGTCGAACCTCCATCGCGTGTAAAGGCTCCGGACTGTAAGCCACGGTGACTAGCAGTGTGGCGGTGAATTACTGCCGCCGTGAGCAGTTGGGAGCGCGCTTGTTCGGCAACAATCAACAGAAAGCCAGGTCGAACCTGGATTGCCCCGGCTACAAGGCGAAGGCGCAGCCTGACTGCACCATTTAATGACTGATGCGGTGGTGACCTACGTCGCCGTGAGCAGTCGGGAGTGCGCTGTCTACAGCGCCATAAAAGCCAGCTTCGACCCATCGTAGTGCAATCTGATTTTGATTCTTTTTAACTCCTGATTTTAAATAGCATGGCCTCCGTATATTATATTCCCGTCATTATACGAGTTTTTCGGCTGGTTTATCAACGTTTCTATAAGTATTTGTTAACTGAGTTTTAAGGATTTTTGTAATCGTTTCTCAGATCGTTTCTAAGAATGATAAACCAAATTCAAAAAATGTACAAAAAATGTACTTTCAGAATGGCTTTGCGGCCTCACAAACGTGTGGAAACGGGAAAGCGTGGGTGACATGCGAGGCGGCGAAGGAGGGAGAATGCAGGAATGTGAATTACGGCGAATTCTCAAATCGGGATCAATCAAGACACGAGGTAGGAAAAAGAAGCTTCGACTCATGTATACTCATTGTGGTCGAGAGGTATTGTTATTATTTCATATTGTTTAAGGTCTTATTTTATCAATCTACTCTCAAAGAAATCATTATCATTATCTTAAATATTATCATTATCTTAGAATAATAGTTCCTAAATATTATCATAAGCTTAAATATAATTATTATCTAAAATATTACCATTATCTTAAATATTATAATTATCTTAAATATTATCATTATCTTTAAATATTATTATTATCTTAAATATTATCATTTATCCTAAATATTATTATTATCTTAAATATTATCATTATCTTAAATATTATTATTATCTTAAATATTATCATTATCTTAAATATTATTATCTTAAATATTATCATTATCTTAAATATTATTATTATTTTAAATATTATCATTATCTTAAAGATTATCATTATCTTAAATATTATCATTATCCTAAACATTATCATTATCTTAAACGTTATCATTATCATTATCAAAGAAATCATTCATCTTAAAATTTCCAGATGATCAAGTTC
This sequence comes from Mesorhabditis belari, assembly GCA_958450365.1. Classification (NCBI taxonomy): domain Eukaryota; kingdom Metazoa; phylum Nematoda; class Chromadorea; order Rhabditida; family Rhabditidae; genus Mesorhabditis; species Mesorhabditis belari. The sequence goes on along the minus strand of CAUEEP010000741.1, from coordinate 286,977 downwards.
TCGGAAATGACAATCTCGTTTGGGGAAAGAAAACCTCATTCGTGCCTGGATCAAAAGCCAAAGTGAGTGAAGCTGATAGATCAATTATTCAAATTTCTAATGTAAAATGATTTCTTACTTACTTCTTACTTACTTTCTGACTTACTTCTTACTTATTTACTTTCTGACTTACTTTCTGACTGATATTTCTTATTGTAAGATAAGAAATATCAGTAAGATATTTCAAGCTAATTCTTTAAGTAAATATTTCAAAAGTAAAGCCTCAGACACCTTCATTTGATTACTTTGTTCTCAAGAAAATTCGAAATGAAAAGCCCGTTCATTTTTGATCTTTTTAAGTAAAAAATGCTAGATTCAACTAAGAAAATTAAGTGTGTTAAATTAAACAACTATTTAAGTGTGCTAGGAAGTAGAAGTTTTCATTTTGAAGTTGGAATTACGATACTAGAACAGGCTTTTCATTCTTGGATCTTGTTCTCTAACAGGGCTGTAGTATAGAAATTTAGAGAATTTAACCAAAAACAATAGCAATTGCAAGCAGCAACTTTAACCCAAAGAATTTCAGGCCTACACCGGCTTGGATCATTTCAATATCAAGACGGGCGCTTCAGAAGACATGATTTCTCTCGTTCAAACCCACACATTTGCCCCATCACCAGTTGACCCATCACCAGTTGCCGTTCGACGAGTTCAAAGGAGTCACAAGTCCACCCACAAATCGCATCATCACAAAACACCAAAAATCGAGTCACAATTATGAGATCGATTTCTAAATTTTTCAATTTGCTTAACCATTTCACCCGATTACGAGTATTAGCGTTTAGTCCTGCATTTTTTTTTTATTTCAAATTCGATTTTCCCTCTTTCTATATCTAGTTTTCTGAATAGTTTTCCAAAAAAAAAGCTTTCAAAGCTGTTCACCTTAAATTTGCCTTGATTTTTGTATCTCTTTTTCTTTCTTTTTATGTCAAATTTGTTGATCTCATTTTTCCAAAAAAAGTACAAACCCAAAAACGTTTTCTGTATAAATGTTTTTCGAGATTTTCTGTTTTCTTCTTCTTGCCGATTTTGTGCTGATTGAATAAAAAGATGATTTAGTTTGAAAGCTGAACAAAACAATACAAACAAACAAACAAACAAACAAACAAAACAAAAAAAACAAACAAAACAAACAAAACAAACAAAACAAACAAAACAAACAAAACAAACAAAACAAACAAAACAAACAAAACAAACAAAACAAACAAAACAAACAAAACAAACAAAACAAACAAAACAAACAAAACAAACAAAACAAACAAAACAACAATACAAAACATTTAACGAGTCAAAGTATTAGGTTGGTGCAGATGGAACTTCCGTTGGAACCAAACAAACGTTGGAAACAAATTATAAAAATCCTTCTGGTCTCTGGCTATGATCAATAGGTAGTTTCGGTTCTTCGGCTAAGATCAATGTGTAGCTTCTGGTCTCTGGCGAAGATTAATGTGTAGCTTCTGGTCTCTGGAGAACCTCAATCTAAAAGATATTCGCCATCATTATCAATGACTCTTTGCCATCTTCCACGCAGAGAATGGATGCCCTTTTCGAAGAACTCGGGCAACTGCGACTCGAAGAAGTTGGACACCCAGATTTCAACTTCTTCGCGGTTTTTGAATTTATTTCTGCTAAAAAGTGCTGCATCGACCGAAACAACTGGTAGTCGGATGGGGCCAAGTCCGGGCTATATGGCGGATGAGGCAGAACTTCCCAGCCCAATTCCTCGACTTTCTGCTGAGTGCTCTTCGCGGTGTGAGGTCGAGTGTTATCGTGGAGGAATTTTGTAGTCACCGCGTTATTGCCTTGACGACGCAACGCCTGGTCCACGCGACTCAATTGGGCTTTGTAGAGATCCCCCGTGACTCTTTGGCCCAAATCCAGCACCTCAAAATACACGAGACCTTTACTGTTCCACCAAATACAAAGCATCACCTTTTTTCCGTGCATATTCGGTTTGTCGATTGTCGATTTCGATCTGTAGACAAAATTTCAGAGGAATCAGCCAAGAAAACGAAGGTGAAATTTGGTGTGGTTAGAGTTTTTCCATGTCTAGTACATGCACATGTTCCTTGACACATTTTCGCCTGATAAATCTTGGGGACCTAGTCAAAATAGCGCCGCTAAAACAGTGTCATTCAAAACAGCGCGAAATTTAAAGAATTTAATGTAGATTAACCAACGCTCTTTTGGAGTTTTCGATAAAAACTTGTTTTTTTGTGCATTCTAAAGTAAAATAGTAGATGAAAACTTGGCTAATCAATTAAAGAAATGAAAAATAAAACAAAAGAGTAACATCTGAAGTAACATACATATAAATGTAACAACAGAAAGATTTAAAATGATCGACTGAAATTACCCAAAGTTCCATGAACCCCCAACTTTTCTTAAACGCTGGTCGTGAAGAACTTTCGACGATTGAGGTGATGATTGAGGTAGAGTAGAGATGTGGTCGCATCAAGACGTTTTTCGAAGTCTTCTTGAACATCTAGTAGCTTTTGAGCAGCATAGCGAGCAGAACGCCGTAAAGTAAGAGCCTAAATCTTTAAACATTAACTAAACTTTAAAAACACAAACTTTTAGTAAAGAATTGTAAGATTCCTGAAACGAGTTGTCAGGTTGTTCGCCACGACAGATTGCTTCAGACGAGTTCCACGTTTCAATGAAGTGTGTCGGTTGAACGAAGCGATTATTTCGAACAAATCCAACAAAAGACTTTTCGAAGTACGAATATAAGCCTAATTTTAAAAAGTTAAATTTATAACAAAGATATGCAACAAACTTTGCAACTCGTTAATAATGGAGGGCATTTGTTTGATGGTTTCATCTCGAAGTTCACAAGTTGTTGTTGTAGTTGTAGTTGTATAATATCACGAAGTTGTAGTTGTATAATATCACAAGACATCAAGAGGTTTTATGAATGTTAGGGCAAGCAATCCTTTCACATAGACAAACGTATTTGAATCACAATAGATGTCTTGTAGTTTCTTCTCCTAAAAGAATAGATAAATATTACAAAAACAAAAGTTTAATAACCTTAATTTTGCGAACGATGGCCTTGAAGAGATGAAAATAATAGAAATGGATGATTGTTGTATTGCCATAGACTACCATAAAACCGTTGACAATAGCCAGCTCCATATCTAAAGGTGTTTTATCAATTATTCGATGCAAAATAAACACGAAAAACCTGTTTTAATTTTTGTTGGTGGTGACAATTCCAATTGCTTGATTGGATCAAAGACGTCGCTATACGTTTGTGTCAACTTGCTTGCATTAGAGTAAGCTCTAACTGTGTAATATTTCTTTTTGGGCACAACGAACACCACAAAGAACATTCTGCTATTAAAGAATAACCGTTCGAGAATTTAACAAAAATAAAACTTCGTTCATGGCACTTTTCCATTGCTACACTAACCCTCGATGACGTGGGCTCATTATTCAGCACAAGCTATTCAGCTGTAGTTGTATAGATGCCAGGCTAGCTGGGCTGTTGGTCTGGTTAAGCTGACCAATAACAACACTAATCAATAAGCTCTTTGCTATATTGTTAAACTTAAAACATATTAGATTTTTTCGAAAGCCATCGAAAGAAAAGTTTCTCTATTAATAGAGAGTTTCCTGAAGCGAAAACGTGTTCTTCCAAAACCGATCTTTATCTAAAAGATTCGGCAAGAAAGCTAAGTTGAAAAAGTCTTAAAACGATTAGCTAACTTCAAAACAAATAAGATTTTAAAAGTTGAACCGGGTTTTTTTACTTTTAATCGATTATCCAAATTTTCTTTCTTTTGAGTGGATGTGTTGATGAATTTCGCAACTTCTGACAAAAAAAGTAATGGAAAACTTTTTAGTTCATCAATCTAAAAATGTGTTTGATTTGTAAGTAGCCTTTAAATTTGTAGGTAGATTTTATTGGCTTATTAAGCTTTGAGAAACTTGAAGACTTGCCTCTTTCTTATTGTCTTTTCTTTATTTTTTGTCTCTGTGTCATTTGCCTTTTCTTCTCTTACTTGCCACCAAAAACAAGTCCTCTTCCGCATTTCGCAATCTCTCTGTTCATCCTCTTTTATAGAACAGCCAGGGGAATGAAGAGCTCATTTTATTTTTCTTTTAGTTCTACCAAACAATTCTATATCCATATTTCGCAACTTTCCATCATCTAAATCAGCTCAATCAATTTTAACTTTGCATTCAAAGTCGTTGAATTCAGATCAGAGTAGAAGAAAATCTAAAAACTTCAACAACCGACTGTTAAATTTTAGAGTTAGAAATAAAAAGCCACTTGTTGCCGCTTGTTGACAATAGTTTCAGGCAGAAATGATTTGAAATTATGAAAAATTGACCATTTCAGCCTGATTTTACTGGTTTTTCCGAGTTTTCCAGACAATCCTACCTCTCTTTTCTAGATTTTGAAATTCTAACCTCATAAAGATTATCAGTAAATGGGGGTGGGACAAATGCATTTTTTGCGCACCTGGACATTTGCGCACCTTTTTTTTGCTGGAAAAGGCCTTAGGCAAGGCCGTAGAGCTTCGAAAACATTTCGAAAATATTTCCATATAAGGGAATCGTATGCGTAGATTCCGAATTTCGACAAATCAGACCTCGCTGACACGTCAAATTTGGGCTAAAAGGCAAAAACTGCGGAAAAGTGTTAAGTTGCGTAGTTTTTGCCTTTTAGCCCAAATTTGACGTGTCACCGAGGTCTGATTTGTCGAAATTCGGAATCTACGCATACGATTCGCGTCTATGAAAACATTTTTGAAGCTCTACGACCTTTCCTAAGGCCTTTTCCAGCAAAAAAAAGGTGCGCAAATGTCCAGGTGCGCAAAAAAAAGGTCGCATTTGTCCCACCCCCCAGTAAATAGATAGCCAAAATTTAGCCGAAAAAAACACAACTGAATAGAGAAAAGTGAACTTTACTTTTGTTTCTTTGCTCAATTCTTTGTTTCTTTGCTTTTCCCACTAAACAGTCACTCAATTTCGGCACTTCTCCTTCCACTCACCCCAAATGAATATCTCTTCCCCTCATTTTATTTTCTCGACTTTTGATTGACAGGATTTGTCCTTCCCCTTCCCGTGTTCTCTTTCCTAAATCGGCTGCACGCATCGCTTTTCTTTTCTCGCGTCGCGTCCCATTGGCCGATTTATTTGCCCCCGTTGCTCGAGTCAACGAAATTCAATTTTCAAACGGAAATTTTTCAAAAGTTTTGCCTTTATCTTATTAAAATCCTTATTGACTCATCAGTTTTTCTCTTTCAACCGTATAGAACTATTTCTAAAGTAAACCGGTTCATTTTAGGCGCCATAACGATCATTTTTTTAACAATTGATCCAATCCATTCGCATTTTTCTTCTAAATTTTATGTTCTTTGCATTGTATTTCTTCTAAACTTTATGTTATTTATTGTATTTGCAAATTTAGGTGCAAAACCTTCAACTAAATGGTATGAAGAGCCTGGTTGCACCGCAAAATGTGATCTTGTTCGCGGTTTTGTTCTCTATTGGATATGGAAAAATTCATCATCTAGCATTAAAGGTGAGAATTCTCTTTTCTAGCATTTCTATATTAGCAAATAAGTATATTAACTGCTTATAAATAGTATAATTTACTTATGACTGTGTTATAACATATTACTTATGTTATAAACAAAGCGGTTACTTTTAAATGTGATCACTTTGTTTGGTGATGTTTTGTGATACTTTGCACTAAATTTTTTGTGCAACTCGCCATAACTTTCTTCTAAGTGTTTATCTTTATGATTTTAACGTCATTTTGTTGCACTTGTTGAGTTCTACAAAATGACACCAAAATCATAAAGATAAACACTTAGAAGAAAGTTATGGCGAGTTGAGCAAAAAATTTGGCGCAAAGTATCACAAAACATCACCAAACAAAGTGATGACATTTAAAAGTAGCCGCTTTGTTTATAACATAAGTAATATGTTATAACATAGCAAAGTAGCCATCCCCTTTTGTGATCAGTTAACAAATGTACTTTTGCAAAGGAAATTTTAGCTGTCAGTTAACAAATAGTTTTGTTTAATTTAATGTTTAAGGATTTGCTTAAAAACATTTCTAAAACAGTTTTCCAGGGAGATGCTCGACGAAACATCATTTTGACGAGTTTTGGCTACACCGAGGGCGGCACTTTCGATCTCGTTCTCAGCAATTTCAACGTTCCCGACGAAATTGCCCATTTGACCGATTCGAGTGATGAACATTCGGATAGATTGGTGCGTTTAAGCTCTATTAGTTTAAGTACTAAGTCTTTCACCTTTGATTTCATTATCTAAACAAACGAAACACAAACTACCAAATACCAAACGCTTTCTTTCATGATGAATGTTTATCATTTACTTTTTGCCATTTTAAAACAATTTTTAGTATTTTAGAATAATTTACGAGAATGAAAGGTGGTATTTTTAAGAATATTGAAAAATGAAGACATAAAGAACACCGCTAAACGAATTCTTCTGAAATTTTGACTGTAAGCCTAACTTTTTATGCGCTATCTTTTTTATTTTGTCATCAAAATAGGTTTCTTTGAAAGAAACTGTCCAAATCGCATCATCGGATGTTTTTTGAACACTTGGCTTCTTGCTAATGAAGAATCTTCAAAACAAAGCTTTTCAGAAACTTTTAAAAGCTATTTGCAGGAGAAATGATTGGGTTATCTAACGAAAAAAACCGTATTTCATTTAGTAGCTTATTTTGTATTATTTTATTTGGTAAAAAAAACGTATTTGATTTGGTAGCTTGAGACTTATTCAATTAGAAAATTAATTTGGGCGAAAGATTTACTACTCAACTTAATAAATAACTAGATAGATAAGCTAGAAAGTTCACGTTTTGTCAGAGCACAAGTACGAAACAAATTTTACCTTTATCCGAATGTGTTTCCAAAGTTATTCTTTAGATATTATATTTCATTCAAAATCAGAACCGATAAGTCCTTCAATACTGTCGAAATAAACAATGAAAACGAATTTCCAGGGTGTCATCGGCTTCTCTCTCTCTCGCGGCTCGTCAATCTACCAGAGTGTTGGCTCAAATCCACGCGTTTGTCAACTGCAACAAACTGATCAAGGTTTGAGAGATTTAAAAAGTAAATTCACTATGCACAGAAATTTGTGAAATGGAATTATAGTCAACAACATTATTTTTACGATATTTGTTTAGGCTTCGACGCGATATTTTTCCTCGCGGATTTGCCGAAAAATCGTTTACGCGTGTTCAGGAGTGGGATCGGGGAGAAAATCACGATTTGCCCATCACATGAACAGTTTGTTTTTGTTAGGGAAATTTATAAATGACGGAAATGAAGTTATAAAATTGAAACTTATTAGACGGGGACTGGGTAAACTGTAATTATTGTTAGCCTATGTTTATAAAGTTTGCAAAAGGCTAAACAATATTTCAAAGAACCTTTTTCTATCAGTTTACACTATCGATTCCTTCGTTAGATTTTAAACAGTAGATAAAACTTTAAATTTTGAGTAGTTTGCCTCTTTAAATTTTTTTAGCTTTTGTACCTTTTTTGTGCACCACGAAAGGTGTGTTTTAATTTTACATGAACCCCAAAGTACATGAGGGATTCTCATAAATTCAACAGATTCGTTGATCTTTTCCCATTATCTTGACCTGACCTATTACATAAGCCTCTTTTCATTTATCTTTGCCCTTTTCTACCAATTTTTCTTTTTCCTATTACAAAGCGCTTATTCTTTGTGAACCTTGGGCATTTTTGTGCTTTGCTTGGGGAAATGCACACAGCTGACTCGTTTTTGCTCGAAAAGTTGGCTCATCCATGCGATGAATCTAAAAATTCAATAAACTTATCTTTAAATTAAACTTTAAACTTTAAATTATCAGAAAATTGGACTATTATGCGTTGTGCTCTGGTGAATGTTCGCTTTCTGGCATGCTTGATTATTCTAGATGAACTCGCTTGGTTATCTGGATGAATTATCTTTAAGACATTTCTAGAAGTGCCAGAAAGTGTGCGTTTGTTAAAGCACAAAGCACAGACTCGATTGAAGCAGCTGAATAATATCAAAAAGTATTTGGTTGACCTTAATCTCTAAATCTAAATTGTTATTAATTTCCATTTCACTTTCCGAACTCACCCATCACCTGCACAGCTGACTCTTTCCCCCCAGTTCAAATTCCCAATAGGTTCACTTACCCAATCCATCTCATTTGGCCTCTTTTCATGTCCTTTTCGATCATTCGATCTTCCAATCTCATTTCTCAATGTCATTTAGCTGAAAAATCCGCTAAATTATGACCTCCAAGCTATTGGATGAGTTATTTTTTTGCACTTTTTTGCTAATTTTTGTTCTTTGAACATTTTTAGCTCGTTTCGCAAAAGTTCGCTCGTTAGATCAAATGTCTTCGTTTTTCTGTGTAAACTGAGACTATTCTCTTTTAAAAACTGCGTCTTTTCTGTTCAAAGCACATTCATTTTCAAGAATTAACAGCTAATAACAAACGTTAGCCGTACTTTGTGCTCAAAACGGAAACGCAGCGCTTCCAGCATACTTGGTTCTTTGGTTTGCTGCAAAAAGAGCACGTCAGAAAGAGTGTGTGCTTGAGCACAAAGTACAATCCAAAGAATATTTTCAATGCCGATACAATTACCCAACTTTCTCAGTACATTAGTGAATCCCACGTTCAAATCATTTACAGTAATCGATTTTTTCAATGAAACTTTTCAAGACTGATTTCACAAAATAATCCTAATCTCATTATTACCAAAAGAACTAAAAAACATTCCAAAATTTCTCGAATTCCTTTCTATTTTTACCATTTTTTTCACGTGAAACACTTCGTGACTTTTTCTCGGAAAAATGATGTGATGAGGAGTAATCGAGAGGACACTTTAGCAGTGATTCTTTTTCGATTTCTCCTCTTCTCCTTTTTGGATGAGCCTCGGATTTCACGCTATCATGCATTCATCGTTTTTTTTTCTCTTTTCAATGATCACAAATACATCTTTAAAGAAAAAGGCGACTATTTTTAGCTTTTATTATACTTAACGTTTAATCACAAAATTTGTCATTCAGTGTAAAGCTTCGAAATCTGTTCGAACTTTCAAATCATCAAACCGTATCGATCAAAGATATGTAATTTGAGTTCAACCCATATAGTTGTTGTTTTGGAAAAGCTTTTAAAATATATTATTTGGACGTTATTATTAATTATTATTAATTTTATTAGTTACATTATTATTAATATTATTAATTACATTATTATTAATTTCTATAAGTTACACCAGTTCACCATTTAAAGAAGCTTAGCGCTTTTGGGTACATTTCTTTTTCAATGTTCAACTTCAATTTCCAAAAATTTCTTATAAATTCTCATAACCCAGCTCGATTTGATCACAACCGAGATTTGCATTTGACTAAAAATAGCCTTAAATTCGACTTGTGCCTGCTCACGGTACGCTAAAACTACAATCGAAATCGAATTTCATGCATAAATCTAAAGAAGTTTTATAAGTTTTTAGTTAGGGAGAGCTCATCTCTTATGCAGTACAAATATGATTAGGTCAATCGAGTAGTTTAGTTAATAAAGGTTATAGCGACGTAAGCTTGGGCCTACGTTCAAAGTAGTGCTATTTTTGTAAGTCCCTCTTCTCACCTATTCTTCAATTCATCCAAGAGAGTTCCTTATTTGTTTGCAGAAAGACCAGAATCACCTCAGGGCAATCCCCTTCTTCCCATTGATATTGAGAAAGACGGTTTTATGTGTTTTTCTCTATTGAAGTGGCCTCTCTTTCATGCATTCGATGAGACTTTTTGGAAGAAAGACAGAATTTTTTGTGGATCCCATTTTGGTTCTTTTTCCTTTCTTTAGCCTCTTTTCGTCTTCAGATCGCTCGCACTTTGCGAAATCGCAAAAAAACGCCTTTATCTTTCTATGGGAGAATGGAACAAAGCTATTTTTAGAGAATCGAAGCTTAAAATGGATTCTTTACTTAAGATTAGGGAACTTAATCAGCTAAAGCTTTGGCAACTTTAATTTTGTAAGGAAAACAAAAATCTAGTTCCAGTTCGAGAAAAAGTTCGCAAGTAAACTTTTTAATTCAGATTATGTTGACTAATCTAAGTTTTTCGACTTCAACTAAGTTTCAGCTACAACTCTTTTTGACTCAAAATAACTCGCGTTTTCTCATTTCCACAATTTTCTCTTGTTTACACCCTTCAAAAACAAAGCCTTCCCCTCCCCGGGGGGTGTTTTTGTTGGCCATTTTTCTTCCCTTTTTGTCTATTGCGTTCAACTCAATTTAAAGACGCAGATCCCTAGAATAAATTTCGAACAAAAAAGTGGGCTTGGTTTTGAAAAGGATAAATCACTGTTCACTAAAATTAGATGCACTCAAAAAAGTTTGCATTTTGAAGAATTTTCGCTGCTGAACATCATAGTTCCCCATAATGCTCTTGCTGACTGAACCCCTTCTCTTCTCCTCTACTCATTCCCTTTCTCCCTATTTTCCCTAATGACATTATTTGTCTTCTTTTCATCTTTCTCTTCTCCATTTCGTCTATTCTCTTTGTTTGTTTTTCGAACTTTTCTTTCCCTTTTCTTCCTTGACTTCTTCAATTTCGTCGGGAACTCCCGACCTCTGACACGCAACTTTATGTGGATTGCCGTTGGCACTCTACTATAGATCTATTTAGCTAGAAGATATTTAACTATTTAGCAGTCTATTTTGCTAGAAGATATTTATTCTATTGAAAAGATCAATTTAAAATCAAATCGAAAGCCTTTTCCTTTCTCAATTTGTTCATTGGAGTTGAACAAAGAAAGTTTTTATCTTATTTCTGATCTTCTTAAGTTCAAAGCTTATTTTGTTCTAGTTACAATATGCCTAAACTTAAAAATTTCAGCTAAATCATTTTTTGAAACGTTTTTCAGTAAAATCCGGCTCTGATCTAATCATTTTAAATCTTTGTACTTTCAAACCTTGGTGTACTTTCAATTGTACTTTCAAACCTTGGTGATTTGATGATTTCATTATCAAATTCTCATACTAATTCTAAACTTTGTACTTTGTTCCCATAAATTTTTTTTCTTTTTTCTTTTTCTTTTTCTCACTTTTTCATTTAAAAGACAGACATCTCAATTGAAAACAAAAGGAGATCAGAGAGAAAGAGAAAAAAGAAAAAGAATGTCTGTCACTTCGTTTTCCCAGTGGAATTCACCACATCAAAAAGAAAAATCGCAAAAACACTCGAAAAAAGTTGATTCTCTTTGAACATTCCGATCATTTTTGATTTCAAATCATGGTTTCACCTAAAATTAATATGTTTTAAGCTTATGGCTTTCAAAATCTATTTCAAATTTTCTTTTCAGTTGTGAATCGAGCGTTGCAACAACAGAAGGTGATGTTGAGATCAAAGATGATGTTGAGATTAAAGACGATGTTCAAACGAGATCGGCCGAGAATGAGACAAAGGTTTGGTTGAAAGCCAGTCACTCGAAGATCTAATCCCTTAAAATTACTTCAAATCAAACTAATCACTTAAAATCCTTACTCCTTGTTAAAGATGAGTTCTAAGTATTCAAGTATTTCATATTTAAACAAAAATTCTTGTGTGCTCAAAAGTAGAAACACTCCATAACTGGTGCACTCGGAACTTTACTTTAAAATATTCCTAGTACGGTGCTTGTGTGGAGATCAGAAAAACCGAACCAGTAGCCAGGTCCAAGTTTGGCTTGCAGGTTTGACCTGGAAAAACCCCTGCCTGTCAACCAGTTCCAGACTAGACCCGGTTTTTGAGCAGGTCCAGGGACTTTTGTAGGACAAATCTGCAGTCAAGCAAAGTCAAGAGCCAAAACTAGGCCAGGGCCCGGTCCACTAAACTATTTTACCATCTATCGTTTACCGATTCCTAGTAGATATCTAGCAATTTTTTTAAACGGATTTAGCAGCTTAGCATCTACCATTTTCGCAAAATCGATTTAGCAATTTTGCTAAATTGATTTAGCAATTTTTAAGAATAGATTTGAAAATAAGTTTTGAATTTATTAAATGCTAAGTGCTAAATATCAAAATAATTTTGCTAAATTTAGTAAAATTCAGTTTTGTTTTTTGTAGGCTGAATATTTTGATGCCGCCACATAAAGCTAGCGTATTAAACAAAACAAAAAAGGCAAACATGGCGCTAAATTTTGCTAAATGCATTGAATTTAATCCGTTGAATTTTGCAAAACGGAAGTTTTCTGAATTTAGCAAAACTCCAGGTCCACCAAAGAAGTTTCGTGGATCCAAAAATTTTGCTAAATTAAGCAAATTTGCTTTGGAAACACCTTTGTGAATAACTGAATGTGCCAAGTAAGTTGCGTTTCTATTTTTGAGCACAAAGTACAGAAGTTCATTTTCTAACATTTACCCATTTACTCTTTTATTTAAGTGTTTTATCAATTCACGTTTTCTAGAATTGTAAAGAGAAACTGGTCAACAATCTCATTGTTTATGGACCGTGTGAAAAGAAAGAGCAGGTCAAAAAAAGAAAAAAGAAACTTATTTGTATCAATGATCCCTTTGTTTTAGTTTAAATGGGTTCGGCTTTACCTTGTTTTTGCAAAGAATCAGAAACCAAATAATTTCAAAATCTCAAAATTTCAGTCTGATCGAGAGAAACGCGGTGTCTTTGACACGATCAAACGATTGTTCACGAGTAATTCCGATGGAAAAGAATATGTGGATTATGTGCCATTGCAGAAGAATGACAATCTCTACTCGGCAAATGTAAGATTTTTATAACAGGATTTCTAATGTCAATTATTAGGATAATATAGATTTTTATGTAGTCTTTATTGTCTTTTTCTTTCTGTCGTTCTGGGAAACTCAATTCACTGAATTTCATCTGACTATCTTTAGCTTGAGTTAAAATGAAAATTGAAAATATTGAGTCTATGTGGTAAATATTTTCCTGGACAACAAATGTACTTTATGTACATTGTGCTCCAAATGTACATTGTGTTCTAAACGGACCCTTTCTGGCGCACTCAATTCTGAAACTTTCACCGAGATGTACTTTGTGCTCTAAAATTTACCCTTTCTGGTGCACAAAAACATACCCTTTCTGGTCCATTCAATTCTTGAGTTTTCTAGTGACAACATTGACGGTAGAAAAATTTAAATTTAGTGTACCAGAAAGAGTTTGTTTTGAGCTTAAAGTACAACTTAAAAAACTGGGTTATTCTTTTTCCTAAAGAATTAAATGTACCTAAAAATGTGTGTTTACATTTTTAAGCACCAAATACACCTGATTACAAGTTGATTACTGCCAAGAACTCAAAATTTTTTCAGATCTCGATCCGTTTCACCAACGAGGAACGCGGGAAATACCATTTCATCTATCACAATTGTTTCAACTACAGAGAGCAGGGATATAGGTAGGAAATTGTTAGACTAAAGTAAAAATGGAAATGATTCCGAAGTATGAGAGTTTTGAGACTAAAATCCCCGCTCAAAACGTTTGCGCAGTAGGGCCATTTGAGAAATTCGCGAGTAAATTCTCATTTATCGTAAATTTTTCGAAGAGAAAGATAAAGCAAACGGTGGGATGAATTTTTCTGAAAATTTGGCTATGCTCCTAACTTTTTATGTCTCTATTTTTTTTTCTCTATTTAAACTAAAATAGGTTTCTGTAGAAGAAAGGGATCAAATCGCATAGCCGGGTCAGTTTTTTTGACATTTGACATTTTGTCAATCAATTTGACAATTTTCACAACTAGCCTTCTCGCCTTTTGAACTTTCTCAAAAAAAACCGCTTTTTTAGAACACTTGCGCAGTATTTTATAGGGAAAAGATAGAGTCTTTCAATGAAACAAATCGTTTGTGTTTTGGTCGATTTACCGTTTCTTTCTAAAACGGTTAATAAAGATAGCAAACCAACACATAGTACTAAATCTAATCTAAGCACTTTTCTTTTTCTTTGTACCTGGATGATCTCCAATGAAATGTTCTCTGTAATCCCATTGGGGTTCCTGGAGGGATTAGGCTAACTTAAACAAAAGATTATTGCCTCAAAAAAAATTGTTGTGCTTTGATCAGCTTTGGGAAAAATTTAACAGAAAAGATCCAATCCAAAAAAAATCATCTTTTTGATTTTTTTTGAAAATCAAAAAGATTGCATATTCAGATTACACAATTACATAAAAAGTTGACCAATAAACTCAAAATCAATGCTGAGTTGATTCGATTTTTGAGAAGAATCACGTTTGAAGGTATTAGGTGTGTGAAAAAGTAATCCACGTTTTTAACGTTTAGACCGTTTAGACGTTAAATATAAAAGACCATAAGTTTCGTTAAAATAATTTTTATTCAACGAAGTAATCAGGATTCGAAAGAACAACCTTTTGCCAACGTTCTACAAGTAAAGACATTCCACGATAATAAAAATCTTGGTCCTTAGAGGCGAAGAAAAGATCAACCTCGGTTTTGACATCTTCTTCGGAATTGAACCGTTTATTGGCCAGAGACAGAGACAGCCAAAAAGTTAGACAGAGACAAAAATAAATAATAATCAGATGGAGAAAGGTCTGGACTATAAGGTGGATGTGGTAAAACCTCCCATCCAACACTCTGGATTTTTTGTCGAGTCTGTAAAGAGACATGTGGTCGCGCGTTATCATTCATGCGGTATCCATTTGTCCAACTTTTTGATAAAATTCATGGCATTCAAGCGTTTCCTTACGGTTGACCCATCACAATTTAATGTAAGGCCTATTTCTGAAGAGGTTGAACGAGGGTTTTCGAGAAGACAGCGTCTTATTTGGTCATCAGATAAAAATAAAAAACCTGGATTACTTTTTCACACACCTAATATCTACAGGATAGCTCGTAATTATAGATTCGCAAGTAATTGTAAGATTTCATCAAAAATACATATCAAACCTAATCTTTGACAGGATTTATTTCAAATTTTAAAGCGACAAGCAAGCATTTGCAGTGATTTTATTGTCAAAGTATCTACGGGGTGCTTCATAATTATAGGTGCAGATAAAAAGCTTTGTAGATAGACAAAATTAAACTTTAGAGAGGAAACTTTTATTTTAAAATCTTTATCTGAAATCAATGAGCAATAAATTAACAATTGAATTCAAAGCAATCACAATTTTTGTCCGACCACGCTGTCAAGCGTTTAGAAAAGGTGTCTTGGTGGTGACCCAGTGAACCGGTGACCAAGTGTCTGATCCTAGAGTTCATCCCAGACTTTCAGAAAAATTTTCTTGAAACTCTTTCAACATTTTTATGCGGTTTTGAGCAAGCTTTTGTCTCAACGATGGACAGAATAACCCATTGGATTAAGATCCACCAAGCTGGATTTTTTTGATTTTTGAGCGATTTTTGAAATGCCATTTAGAAAGAGATGAAATCAGGAAAATTTGCAAAAATCTTTGACTTTCTTGGCTTTGTAGGAACCCTGTCTTGTTGGAATGTCCAAATTTGATTTTTCAAATGCTGATTTGCTCAAAATTTCAGCTTTGAGGAGATCGAGATAGTTAAAAATAGATAATAAGCCACCTGTAATCAACTTTAGCCAGCTCTGACAATATTTCACAATTTTTCAGCACTCGGGTAGCCGTCGATTTCACGGTGGACATTGTCGAGAGAAATTTTTTCTCTTTCCTCTCCGCCGGGGATCTTCCGAAACCGCAACTTTTTCTCTACATGTCATTGATGTTTTTATTCGCCGGAGCTCTTTGGACACACAAATTGTGCATGAGCAAGTGAGTGGAAATTAAGAAATCATCGATTTTACCCTTTCTTTGGCTCAACTCATAAAAAACAACTCTTTCTATCATACACATTTCTCAAAATGCAGAAAAACAACGTATTCAGTATGCCAGAAGATGAAGGTTTCCATTTTCAAACCAAAAATCTCATAAAGTTCAGGACAGAAAACCAAATGAAATTCTAAGAAATCGAGTTGATTCAATTTTATATTCTTCTGCATCTAATTCTATTTTATATTCTTCTTTTTTCAGCTCATCCGACATTTTCCGAGTTCACTACTTGATGACATGTCTAGTCTATCTCAAGGTAAACTTCAAGAGTTTAAAATTTTACAAAACTCTTTAGGCTTTGTCCCTATTTTTTCATGGAGTCAACTACTACTTTGTGGCAAAATACGGTCATCAGAAAGAGATCTGGGCTCTCGTTTTCTACATTACACATTTGTAAGTCTTTAAGGTCAAAGCTTTAACAATTAGAATCTAGATTAAAAGGAGCAATGCTTTTTGGAACGATTGTTCTCATCGGCACTGGGTACACGTTTTTCAAGAATTTCCTGACTGAACGAGATCGAAAAGTGTTCATGGTTGTGCTTCCGTTACAGGTGAGCGAAAACTGGATGATTTGTGGTTGCTAGTTGATAGTTGTAGCGTTTGCTATGTATTGAAAAAGTTGGAGATTCAGTACTTTTCTGTTAAAACTATTCAAAACGGATACTAATCAATTACTTAAAACTTTACATAAGAAATAGCATTAAGGTTGTTTCTTTTAGAAAAGGATTGATAGCGTTTCTAATTGGCATCAATTTTTGCCTTAAATTTTGTTAGATTTTCGCTACAAATTCTACATTCTACAAATTCTACTACAGTTAAACAAAAACTAACTGAAATACTCAAGGTTGAAACTGGCCTGAAAAGCTGATTTCATCTTTTAACAAGCCTAAAAAGATGATTTCATCTTTTGAGAACTATCAATTATTGAGAAATCGATTTACTTTTACGATTACGATTACGATTACGATTTATGATTTACGATTTATGATTTACAATTTATGATTTATTACGACTTTTTCGATTTATTTAGGATCTAAGATTCTCAGATCGAATACAGCCCCGGGTTTTATCCCGGATTTCCCTGATTTGAAATCAAATTAAAAGTTTAACTATGACTTTTTGCTAAGTTTCCTTGTTTTAAGATTAAGCTTACATACTATTAGGGCTAACTAGCGGCCTGAAGTTTATCCCTTTGACTTTGAAAGCTTATCACTTTGACATAGTAATTTTTTTCCTTTTCAGATCATTGACAACATCGCTTTGATCATCATTGAAGAAAGCGAGTTCGGAAATCAATCCTATCAATTTTGGTGAGTGATTTACCCTACAATATTTACCCTACAATGAATCTGTTCTAATTCACTTTCAGGTATCAAATCTTTGTCTTCTTGGATTTAATTTGCTGTTTCTTGATCTTTTTCCCGATTATCTGGTGAGTTTTTTTTGGGGAAATTTTTCTGTAAAACTGGAACTTGGCACTTAAAATCTTGGCGTATTTTGTGTTTTACTTTTTGCGGAAGAGATTAAGCCTCGAGCCAAGATTAGAAATCGGCCGTTTTCTACCCACAACGAGGCAAAAAGTTCCATTTTTTGGACAAAAATCAAAAGCCAGAGAATGATTTGATTTAAAGAAATGAAAATAAGTTAACTTCTAGCAAGTAGAAAGATCATATCTAACTAAAAAAGAGTCAAATATATATGCTTTATTCAGTTGAATAGCGACAAAACAAAATCACAATAATTACCCGGGACACCACTCAAAACACACCCAAAAGATAAATAGATACCTCAAGAAAGAATCACAGAGCAGTCAAATCAATTGCCGAAATTGCGGCTTTAAATCTAGCCAAGATGGAAATATCACGAACATGAGGGGGTAAAATGTTCCAGAATTTAATGACTCGATTAAAAAAGAAACTGTGGGGGCTTTTGGAGGAAACGGAAGGTGGGCGTATGAGAAAAGGCCCCGTAGGCCTTCTGGGCCTTCTGGGGCCTTCTGGAGGCGCCCCGTAGAGAGCCGAATTCAAAGTGACCAAAAAAAAGGGGGTCGGGATGAATGCCTTTAACAATTTTAAAGCATTCCACTAAATCGATGATAAGGCGGCGTTGGTGTAACATTTCAAGACCAAAGAGTTGCAATCTATCAGAATAAGTAAAGGAGGAGAATTTGTCAAAATTAATTTTATAAAGAGCAATTCTGGTGAAGTGCCTCTGAACACGTTCTATTTTTTTAATAAGATTTAATAGGGAAGGAGACCAAACCAAAGAAGCTTATTAAATGAAAGTCTAATGGCGAAGAAATGATAAAAGAACAAGAACATCACTTTTGTGAGACTGTTTCTATCCAAAATAGAATTCTTGCAAGTGGATTTATCACTGAA
This sequence comes from Mesorhabditis belari, assembly GCA_958450365.1. NCBI lineage: Eukaryota > Metazoa > Nematoda > Chromadorea > Rhabditida > Rhabditidae > Mesorhabditis > Mesorhabditis belari. The sequence goes on along the minus strand of CAUEEP010000741.1, from coordinate 268,749 downwards.
AAACTGAAAAACCAGATTTATCCCTGAAAAACCTTGTTATTTTTACGATTACGTTGTTATTTATTTTATTTTATTCTAAATTTTAGGTCAATGCATCACCTCGTCGAAGGCGCTCGATCCGACGGAAAAGCGGCGTTTAATTTGGAGAAATTGAGAATCTTTCGACAGTTTTACCTCTTGGTTATCTGTTATATCTACACAACAAGGATTATCAAGTTTTTATTATTGGTAAGTTACAGAACAAAAAAAATGGTAAAAGATAAAAGCATGGTAAAAGTAATGAGCAATGAAAGTGATTTTAGACTTCAAAGAGTATTCAGTCTCATCTGAACAGTTTAACACTTGTTTTGCTTTGCTTGGCTTTACCATTAGATCATTTTTAAGAAAGAAAAGCTGTAAATTTTAAGTCACTTTTATCGTTAACTCGATTTCACCATTTCAGTACGGTATTCCATTCGATTTGGAGTGGACATGTGAGGCTGTGGTCGAGATTTCGACACTCTTTTTCTTCGTTGTTGTCGGCTACAAATTTCGGCCTCAATCCAGGAATCCGTACCTCAAATTGAACCAAGAAGACTCCGAGGATGATGATGGAGTGGCGTAGGTTTTGTAAAGATTTTTGAAAGCGTTCATAGATCTCGAAATTCTCCTAGCCGAACACTCATTGGCTAACTTCTATTAGGTTGAGGAAAAAGTAATGTCGGTTTTTGCCACAAAACTGTTTATTGCTAAAAACATAAACAAAAGCAGATCAATCAATGAGATATTCTCCCTTATTATTGATGACTTGTTTCCATTTTCGTCGCAAGTCCCTGATCCCATCCTCAAGAAAATGGGGAGTTTTCGAGCCTTCATTCCTAACTTCATTCCCAGCCGACTCATTGGCTAACTTCTATTTGGTTAGCTGTTGTAAAAACGAAAAGAAAAGAAAATGTTGTAAAAAGAAACGTTTTGAAATCAAAATTACTCACCAAAGGGGATAGCTAAGAGAAACGGAACTGTCAATTAATCACTCAAAGCTGTCAAAGCTTTTTGAAGTGATAGCCAGTTTCTCTTTCAAAAGAAAATCAAGTGAACAAAGTATGACGATTTCAAAAGATGTAGTCTTGTAGAAATGATAGAGCAAAGTTCATTTAAAATGATGAAAACAAATATTTCAAGCAATTATATTTCAAGAATAGATTTCCCATTACATTTCAAGAATAGATTTCCCATTACAATGTGCTTTTGTGCGCGAAACTTGGAAACACAGCATTTCTGATGACATGTAGAGGAAAAGTTATGGTTTCGGGAGATCACCGGCGAATAGGAAAGAGAAAATATTTCTCTCGACAATGTTCGCCAATGTTCTCTCGATAATCGACGATTACCCGGGTGCTGAAATTGTCAAAGCTGGCTAAAGCTGATTAGATACTGTATCTTCTCTAATAGATTTTTCTTTTACTTTTTAGATGGTATAGCCATTACCGTATTTTCTCTAATAGTAGTGCACCCTGAGCTTCGCTTAAATTGCTCGAAATTTCGAAAACCGCTTATCAGAACCTAGTGATGTGGGGTCGGAAAATGTAGCTGACGATGAGATCTAGTGGGGGATTTGAGTGTTGAGTTTCTGTGAAAGCTTGGAAACCGTAAAATAGTCATCAACTCGGCTCGGCCGGATGACGACTATTAGGGAAAATGAGGTATCTTAAAACTTAGTTCTTCTCAAAAATCGAACCAACTCAAGGCCTGAGCTTGATTTTGAGTTTATTTTTCAAGTTTTTATGGAATCTTTATGTAATTATGTAATCTGGATCTAAACTCTAATCCGAATCTAATCTTTTTCATTTTCAGTCCCTTGAATACTTTGAAATCTTTCCCAAAGTTGACCAAGCACAACAATTTTTTGAAGTAATAATCTTTTGAATAAGTTAGCTTAATCCCTTCAAGAACCCTAACGGGATTATAGAATTAGAAATCATCCGGCTAAAAAGAAAAAGTGCTTGTAATTTTAGTCTCAAAATTCCCATACTTTAGTCTAACAATTTGATGAACTGCTTCAATAATTGAGCATAAAGCACACCAATACGGCAAAAAAAACTTTTGCTAGATGCATTTAAAAAAGCACAATAGATTCAACAAGTACCTACTGTACTTTGTATGCCAAAATTAGTTTCCAAATGTAGCCTTTAGTGTAAAAGTATCTAAAGAACTTGTCTATTTCAGAGCTTTTTTAGATTTATACTTGTTTACTAGTTTACTTGTTTACTTGTTTATTTGTTTATCTAAGTTCAGTATCTAAGTTCTCCTTTCAGTTTGACGCAATCAAATCTCCTGGAAGGGGTGATCAATCGATCAAAGAGCAACGGGGAAACGGTTCTCATTGATATCCCGGGAACGATCGGCGGTTTGGATGAGACAGACAGTGATGGAGAGGAGGAAACAACAATAAGACCCCATAGAATGAGTCATCCCGAAAAAACACTCCTTTAAGGCTTTTATATTATTCATTTTCCCATGTATTTTGTGGATTTTGAAACATTTGAACACTCATTTTCTCCCTTCTTTTCCCCTTCTATTCCCCTTTTCTTCCCCTTCTCACTATGGACACCGGTCGATATAAAATGTAAACAAGCCCGCCTTTTTCAAAATTTCGATCAGAAAACTCGATACTAAGTATTGGATTTTGGAGGAAGTTTTGAAAAATTGGAATACAATTCGAAATTGAATTATAATTAAGAATTGAATGACAATTAGAAATTGATTTACAATTAAGAATTGAATGGCAATTAAGAATTGAATGACAGTTAAGAGTTGAATGACAATTCGAAACTGACTTACAATTAAGAGTTGAATTACAATTAAGAATTGAATTACAATTCGAAACTGACTTACAATTAAGAAATGAATTCCATTTTTAAAAGCCTTATCCAAATCTCAAATCCCATCAAGTTTTGAGCTATCAATACTATCAATTTTACCCTTATCCATTCAACTCTCAAAGCCAAATTGATAAGTTTCATCTAAAACATTGAATTTCTAGACTTTTCCAAGCCATCGTTGTACTTTTTGCCTTTTCTCGATCATTTAAAATCTATTGTCAAATTTGCACTCAAAAATTGCTGAGAAAACCGACAAGTCGACGATTTTTGTCCGGTTTTCCTGACGAGCTTGCAAATTCTCAATTTTCTGGGCAATTGCAAATTTTCTGGCCAAAATCAATTCCACTATTGTTTTTGCTTATCTTTTTTTAGGCTTTTGAAAAATTTTTTAAACAATACAACTAAAATCCTCTGGTTTTTCACTTTAAAACTCGTCAACTGTTCACCGGAAAATTTTTTTTGAATTCAACTTCATATCTAAAGCCTATTAGCTCCCTTTTCACCCTTTGCCCTAGGATTTTTCTTTTTGACAAAAATTGGTGGTCAGATTTTCTTATCATTTTTTGAGTAGAGAGCAGAGAAAGTGACCGTTTAAACAGGGAAAAAAGGAAGCTTTCGCTGGATTCTATTCTTGAGTTTTGTTTTGTTTGATCTATTGGATCTAAAAGTTAGATTTTAATTCTATTTTAATTCTATTTCCTTAAATGAATCCTTAAATTCATTTCCTTAGATTCATTTCCTTAAATCCTTTTCCTTCATTTGATATCGATTGGTTTTGTTTTGAGTCATTTTTCATTACTTTTCTTTTACCCTTTTAAATTCCCTTTTAAATTCCCTTTTAAATTTCCTTTTAAATACCCTTTTCAATTCCCTTTTAAATAACCCTTTTAAATTCCCTTTTAAATTCCCCTTTTAAATAAACTTTTTATCCCAGACTTTAAGCATTTGTTTCAAAGAATGGCTGTGATTTTTGTGAGATCTTTCATTGTTTTTTTGTTTTTCTTGTTTTTTTTTGTTTTTCTTGCGTTTTCACTTTGTTTTTTCGTTTTTTTGACTATTGCAATTGGGTATAGTTGAAAAAAAACCGTTTAAACAAAAAAGATATTACGGGCCGGAGAATCGACAATAAATCTTTATTTGAAAATCGAAATTTAATTGGAATTAATTGGAAACGGTTTCGAGCCGATTTTTTATTTCTTCATTTTTTCTATAATACATTTACTTGGCAATTTTGTAGATTTGGTTTTTAGGTGTCTTTTTTGTTCGAAATAAATTTAAGACTCTGGCGCGTTCGACTTTACATCAAATGAAGCGTTCAGTTTGCTAGAAAGGGTGCGTTTCTATTTTGAGTATAAAGTACACTTAAAAAGAATGTAGATTTGAGACATTTCTAGACATTGTTTAGTTCATTTTGTCATTATCTTCGAAACTTCTAGTTCTAGACGAGCTCCTAGTTCTAGACGAGCCTCTAGTTCTAGACGAATTTCTAGTCCTAGATGAGCTCCTAGTTCTAGACGAACTCCTAGTTCTAGACGAGCCTCTAGTTCTAGACGAGCCTCTAGTTCTAGACGAGCTTCGAGTCCTAGACGAGCTTCTAGTTCTAGACGAGCTTCTGGTTCTAGACGAGCTTCTAGTCCTAGACGAGCTTCTAGTTCTAGACGAGCTTCTAGTTCTAGACGAGCTTCTAGTTCTAGACGAGCTTCTAGTTCTAGACGAGCTTCTAATTCTAGACGAGCTTCTAATTCTAGACGAGCCTCTAGTCCTAGACGATCTTGATTTAAGCTTGATTTGATTGCATTCATTTGATTCAAATTTGATTTGACTTTGATTTGAAGTTGTTTTAAATGAAAAATCTTTTAGATCAAGTTAAAAGGTGAAACTTAAATCTCCCGAAATGCAAATCTCAAAGCGATCTTTGTTCTTTGAGATAAGATTCCAAATTTTACATCCAGAAATTCCCGATTTTCCCACCAAATGAAATATTTTGACCCGATTATCGACGCTGATAACGAGATTTTCAAAGAATTTCTTTGAAAAGAACGAAAGAAAAAAGAAAAAGTGCGAATAAATTGTAGAGAATGATTTGAAAAAGAAATAAAAAAAGCGCAAAATTGGCTATAATTTAGCCGATTCGAACAATGAAATGACCTTTTGAAAAACCTCTATTCAAAGAGGATGGGAAACGAAAGAATTATCAGTTCTGAAGTTTCGCGAAGATTGATTCAATCTTCACGAATCTTTGATTCAAAGGGTTGAATTAGAATCGATTCCGCCAGAAAGCTAATTTTGAACTTTAAATTGACTTTAAAAAGAACTGAGTGATAAAACTGAGCTTTCTAAAGTGCAGTTTGAAAGCGTTGAAAGTTTGAAAGCGTAATTTTTTGAAAGCGTACTTTTGAAAGCTACAGTAATCTGTTTTGTCCAATCTATCGCCTCGATTCCATTTAAAGCAACAAAGATCAAGAGCTTTCAAAATTAGATACAAAATTAGGTTTTAATTAAAAGTTATGAGAGAATTCTACTGTTAGGATTCTGCTGTTAGGATTAAAAGATACAATAAATCGAGAGAATGCATGGAAATCTCACAGATTAAAGATCTTTAAAGAACTTTAAATTGTTCTTTATTCATAAATAGTTTAAAAAGAAAAAAAGACTTTGGATTTGATTTTCAAATCCAATTCAAAACAAATCCAAATCCAAATCAAATCCAAATCAAATCCAATTCAAATCCAATTCAAATCGAATCAGAATCAGATCAAAATCAAATCAATTCAATCAATTCAATCAATTCAATCAATTCAATCAATCCAATCAATCCAATCAATTCAATCAATTCAATCAATCCAATCAATGAATTCAATGAATTCAATCAATTCAATCAATTCAATCAATCCAATCAATTCAATCAATCCAATCAATTCAATGAATCAATCCAATCAATCAATCCAATCAATCAATCCAATCAATCAATCAAATCAATCAATTCAATCAATCAATCAATTGAATTCAATCAATCCAATCAATTCAATCAATTCAATGAATCAATCCAATCAATCAATCCAATCAATCAATTCAATCAAATCAGTCAAATCAATCAAATCCAATCCAATCAATCCAATTTAAATCAAGATTTTTCATCCAAATCTTTAGCTAATCAAGATTTTAAAGTGTTCAACTTAACTTCCAACCAGTCAAACTTTCGAGTAGAGATTTTTCAGTTAAAATTCAGTTAAAATTCAGTTAAATTTTAAATCTTAGTCCTTCGCCTAATTAAATTTCCTAAATTGTCCACTTTTGATTTTGCTCATTTTTGTTTTCCTCAAATTTGAAGATCAAAAATTTCGATGGGTTTCACCCACTTAATCCTTTTTTTGGGGGGAGCCGCTTTGCATTGCAATTAGTCTCTTTGAAAAAAGGCTCCTTTTCTGCATTTTCCATCAATAACCCATTGTTGTTTACGTTCTTTTTTCGAAGAAATTTTCATAAATCGATGCTGTTTTAACTGTTTTATTTTTCGCTTGATAACAGGGGCTGAGTTTGAGTTGAACTCTTGTTATTTCTCTATTGAACCGGGCAAACTGTAAGTTGTCGCTACTCGTTTGTACTTTATTAGACTTTTGTAAAAATCAAAATCAAAATCATTCTAAACAAATCTGTTAAACCAGCTTTTCGATTGCACTTTTTTCAGACCTTGCCTCTTTATCATGCCTCTTTATTCATGCCTCTTTATCACGACTTTTTGCTTTTTTCAATCTTTTAATCAATTCCACTATGAATTGGATAGAAAAAGCGGGGAATTTTGAAAGGTAAACTAATAGTATCGACTAGAGTTCGGCAAACAAAACCAAAACCAAAACAGACCAAAACCAAAACCAAAACAGATGAAAAACAAAACCAAAACAGACGAAAACCAAAACCAAAACTCAATTTGCATATAAATTAACATGTAAATTTTGTAATTTAAAATTTAAAATTGTAAAATGCAAATTTTAATGTAAAATGCAAATTTGCCTTTCACTTTTTGCTCACTGCACAAAGTCTCGCGGCCGAAAAAACGACCAAAACATGACCTCGAAATTTCGAAACAAAAAATAGCCTATGGGATAGATTTTTAAACGCTGATTTCAAATCTGCAGACAGATTTTCGCTAGCTCCTCCCAGTCGCGAGATATTGGCGAGTTTTGGTTAGTTTTGGTTGGTTTTGGTTTTGTTATGGCTTTGGTGGTTTTGGTTTTGGTTAAGTTTTGTTTTCCGAAGTCTAGTATCGACCCTCACTCGCTTGTCCATCCACTGACTAGGTTACTTTGCTAAAAATTAACTTTTAAAAGTGCCTTTTGAGAGTCTATAGTAATTGGTCTGCAGATTAGATGTCTAGGCATTTTGGTGCAAAAGTTAAAGTCGCTTAACTCTCTGAGCTCGCTTATCCGCGTGTCAACCTTGAAAGATTTGCTAGACAACCAAATTCAACCTTTTCATCCAAACCAAATCACTAAGCAAGTCTTTGAGCTTTGACTTTGAGTCTTTCAAGCTTTGAAGCTTTGAAAGAATTTGAAGCTTTGAAAGAATTTGAAGCTTTGAAGCTTTAAAAGAATCACTAAGCTTTGAAGCTTTAAAAGAATCACTAAGCTTTGAAATCACTAAGCATAGGAAGTACGGCGCTTTAAAAAAAAAGGCGCTCTTTTTGCTTAAAAAGGTTATTTCTATTATATTTAAGCTTTTGTTAAAAAAAGGGGAAATGTTTGACCGGAGACGGACTCGAACCCTTGATCTCTTGCACTACAGATGAGTTGGATATTTTGTAAAATATTTCCAAAATTAGCGAATTTCATTTCGAAATGATTTCGAGTTTTAATTGAGCTCTTTGCAAAGCGTTAAACCTCAACTTTCCCCCCTCAATTTCATTCTCAGGAGGAAATTCGACCTTTGCCCAAACGGAAATTGGGGTTATCAGTAGAAAAATCGACGGGGAACGAAAAGAATGAGAAATTTCAGACACCAGAATTAATGTGATTCATTAGAACACATATTTTTCTCGATTTCTCAATTTTCTCAAATTTTCTTCTCGATTTTCCCTCTCATCGAATGAGTGATCGCTTTTTTTTCGATTGCTCTCATTTTCTCGTGTTTCTTTTTTCTTATTTCTTCAATTATTTGACGGTATTCTTCATCTAGCTAATATTTGATTTTTTAGATTATTTTCTTTTGAATGTTGATTCGAATTCAATGACGTTTCGCACCGAGATGAACAGCAGTTTCCTGCAAAATGAGGTCAGTGAAAGACAACGCAAAAAAAAGAAGATACTAAAGATAAAGATAGAGAAGATAGAGAAGATAGAGAAAGATAAGAAAAGATAAGAAAAGATAAGAAAAGATGCGTTTTCGAAAAGGCCTCTCACCAGCACCAACAAAATACCGTAGCCTCTCACCCAGTTTCCAACAATTACCTCAATTTTTTGATATCATTTCGTAAAGAATCTCAATGATACTGATCTAATGGGCGAATTGAGCTGATCGAATGTAAACTACCGGGTTTTTTTTTTGATTACCGGGGTTTTTGCAATGATATTTCTCTAAAATCAATGTTTTTTTAAAGTAAACGAATTAGAGAAATGCCTAAAATAGTTCTTTTTTTTGCTTAAAATAATAAATATATCCATTCAACTGTTGCTTCAAGCGGTGCCCTAGATGTTGATTCAAGCGGTGCCCTAGATAGGGAATGTTTACGAGTTTTGTGCACAAAAGAAAGAATAGTATAAATATTATTCACTAATAGCTTTTTTGGCCAACTTTACTCAACAAAAGTTCACTGAAAAAATTATGCAAATCTGAGAGCTTTTTTTTTTTTTGACTTGTTTACTGGTACAAAAGGTACTTGTTTACTGGTTCTTTTTGGGAGAGGGCAGAACGTTTCACGTACTTTGCCGACTTTACAGAACGGTTTTTAATGCTATAATGCAATAATATGATTTAAAGCTTGCTGCTAACGGTATCAGTACGGCAGCCAGACCTTCTATCTATTTTTTGGGTGGCTTCGGTGATGTGGATGTAGATTTTAAGTCTTGGAAATTGCAGAAAACCGTAAAAATCGGCTTTTAGGAGGAGAGAGAACTTGAAGAACAGAACTAGATTGTTAAATTTATCTAGATTTAGCTAGATTTAGCTAGATTTTGCTAGATTTTGCTAGATTTTAGTTGAAAGACCATTTAATTATTTAGATAATCATTGAGTAAAGAGTTGAAAGATCATTTAATCATTAGTAACTGTTAAAGAAAAGTTATAACCAATATTTCTAGGGAACAGAAGGTGATCGATCTTCCGTTCGATCATCGGAAGCTTCGGGTGGACGGGTGAGCCCCGGAGAAGAATGGAAAGAAAAAGCGAGATTAGAGGAGAAAATCGAGGCGATCAAGCTAAAGATTAGCAAACTGAATCTGAATTGTGAAGGTTTGTTTGGGAAAAAGAAAGGTTTAAGCATCGGAAGCTTTAAGGCTGAAGGCTGAAGGCTGAAAGCTTTAAAAGGCTGAAAGCAAAGGCTGAAAGGTTTAAAAGACTGAAAGCTTTAAAAGACTGAAAGCTTTAAAAGACTGAAAGCTTTAGAAGGCTGAAGGCTTTAAAGGGTTGAAGGCTTTAAAGGGTTGAAGGCTTTAAAGGGTTGAAGGCTTTAAAGGGTTGAAGGCTTTAAAGGGTTGAAGGCTTTAAAAGACTGAAAGCTTTAAAAGACTGAAAGCTTTAAAAGACTGAAAGCTTTAAAAAGCTGAAAGCTTTAAAAGACTGAAAGCTTTAAAAGACTGAAAGCTTTAAAAGACTGAAAGCTTTAAAAAGCTGAAAGCTTTAAAAGACTGAAAGCTTTAAAAAGACTGAAAGCTTTAAAAGACTGATAGCTTTAAAAGGCTGAAAGCAAAGGCTGAAAGCAAAGGCTGAAAGCAAAGGCTGAAAGCAAAGGCTGAAAGCAAAGGCTCAAAGCAAAGGCTCAAAGCTTTTTTCCTTTCGCAATAAGCAATTCATTGAATTTTTAGCTGATGTGGAGAACTTCTTGGAGATGTCAAGAGCGGCGGAGATGTCGCGCGGGATCGCCAATCCACAAATGGCCCGAATTAAGCAACATTTCGAGAAAAATAACAAAAGGAACACACAAGATTTGGAGTCATTGCAGGTAAACCTTTCAATTGCCAAGATTTCAATTGTCAAGATTTCAATTGTCAGCGTTTAAATCAACTGAAACTCTGGCTCTAATCATTTCCAAGCAAAGAAGCTTATGAAAAAGCATTTGAGAGTCACATTTGTGTCAGATTTGTGTCAAATTTGCGAAAAATCAAAGTTTAATAAAGTTTATAGTCAATTTTATTATTAATCAATATCAATATTATTGTAAATTTATTAATTTATCATTTTAAAAAGAATTGTAAAGAATATAAGGGGAATTTGAGTGAAAAATGTAAGTGAAACTTTAGCTCATTCATTTACCGGGTGTTACGCCTTATATAAAGCTAGATTCAGTCGAAAATGTTTCAGATTACTTAAATTTTGTTTTAATTTCATTTCTATAGCCTTTTTTTGCATTTATATTCAAGTTTTGAGCCTGATTGATCGGCTCTAAGCAAAACTAGGGCCATTAGAAGTTCCGGCAATAAAAGCGAGCACTGGCACGGCGATGCTTTTGTCGATAAAAACTGGTTAGCTGTCTGGTTAGTTGTCTATTTGTGCATTTGTCTGATGAAATCGTGCTTTGAATGCTTTAAAGGCCCTAATTTTTCTTATAGCCGATCAATCAGGCTAAAAATTGGAAGATCCATGTAAAAATGTTATAAAAATGAAAATATAAAAACCTTTAAGTAATCTGGAAGATTTTCGACTTAATTTGCCTTCATATAAGGCGTAATCTATAGGCTGTAAAGTGTAATATAGGATGTAAAGCGTAATATAGGATGTAAAGTGTAATATAGGATGTAAAGTGTAATATAGGATGTAAAGAGCATATAGGATGTAAAGAGCATATAGGCTTTAAATCGTAATACAGGCTGTAAAGTGTAATATAAGCTTTAAACCGTAATACTGGCTGTAAACCGTAATATAGGCTTTAAATCGTAATACAGGCTGTAAAGCGTCATACAAGCTGTAAAGTATCTTTGATCAATTTTTAAATTCAGAAAAAGTTGGCCATTTATGAGCAACGATTGAGAGAGTTGGATTCGGGAAATGTTTTGGAAACGAGCTCAAGATCGGGAAATATTGTATCGAGTGTCGAAAGGGGAATCAAGTAAGAAATGAAAAAGAATCTAACGCAGTTTATTGGACATAATAAAGTAACGGATGGGAAAGAAAGATTTCCGGAGAGATTGAACCCTTTCCTCTTTTACCCTCTTTGAACCCTCTTTATGCTTTCCGGGCAAATGCTCTAACCATTCAGCTATTCGGTATCTGCTTGTCAGAGAAGAAAGAAGAAATACAAGGGAAAAGAGAAGGAAACAGAGCAATTGGTGGTTCTTTTCCTTTATACATCCGCAAAATTCTATCATTTAATGATCAAAAAACGATTTTACTGGGCTTCCAGGCAAAAATTTCTCATGTAGTTGTTGAAGTTTTGTGCGGTTTTGTGATTCATCTCCAATTCTTTCGTACAATAGCCGATCGAGGTCCACTGTTGAGTCCATTTATAATCGTAGGATTGTGAGAAATGGAATTTTCATGCCCTTCATCCATGAGTCAACATGCAGGCAGATCGCTTCGGCCTACATGTTGGCACGACGTTTTGTCACATCTCCATCGGGGATTCTGATTGAGCGATAGCTTCATCATAACGTAATGGTTGGCGCATGTGCATAGTAAATAAGCAAGATGAGTAAGCAAGCAAGCAAGCAAGCAAGCAAACAAGCAAGGAAGAAGCGCAAGCAAGCAAGCAAGCAAGCAAGCAAACAAGCAAGGAAGCGGGATGAGTAAGCAAAAAAGTAGAGTAAGCAAGACGCATAGAAAGCAAGATACTGTGTTGTTAAAAGGACGAGATTGCATCGGCGTCGAGCGTCGCCTAAATTGCTCGAAATCTCGAGAACCGCTTATCAGAATCTATCGATGTGCGGTCGGAAAATGTAGCTGACGATGAGATCTAGTGGGGGTTTTGATTTGACGATGAGATTTGAGTGTTGAGCTTCTGCGAAAACTTTGAAAGCCTAAAATAGTCACAAACTCGGCTCGCCGGGGTGCACTACAATTAGAGAAAATACGGTCTATTAATTTGATTTCAGAAAAACCGGTGCTACGATGAAGGGCTTAACTGGACAAGTGATCTCGGCTCCTCTTGATTTAGCTCATATTATTCGCTCAAGTTTTGGATCAGCTGATAATATTAATGATGAAACTGGAGGAGGTTTGGAGAAGAATTTAAAGCTTTTAAAGCTTTTAAAGCTGGCTGTTTTGTTAAAAAGCTGTTTGTTTTATGAAAAAGCTGACTGTTTTGTTAAAAAGCTGGCTGTTTTGTTAAAAACAAAAGACAAAAACAAAGACAAAAACAAAAGATATAAACAAATTTTAGAAACATCAACGAATGTCGGTCAATCCGGTGTTCTATGCGAGATCGGAGAACGCGTAAGTGATCGATTAAGTTTTCTGTAAACGCACACTTGGCTGGCATAGCTCATAGCTGGCTGGCATAGCTCATAGCTGGCTGGCATAGCTCATAGCTGGCTGGCATAGCTCATAGCTGGCTGGCATAGTTCAATAGGATTTCAGTGCATCAGAAACGATGTTTTTACTTGAGCACAAAGTACAGCCATTTCGTAGCCATTTAGAATCCATTTCGTAGCCGAAAAGCATTACAGTGCCGCCTCAACCTCATCAGCTCAGCCAGCCTCAACAGCCGCTGCATCAAATAAGAGTTCAACTCTTCCACCTGGTCTCCGAATGCCCACCTCGCCCACTCACTCAAATAAACCGATGTCCAACTATCAGACACCGGAGACACATTTATGTGAGTGCGAAAGAGTTGTCGGCCATTGTTGTTTGGTAAACAAAGGTAGAATTTGTCTTATAATGGTACTGGCAAGGCTTTACATTTAGTGACTTTGAGACAAGTTTATCCATTAGCCATACAAACTACAAAGTCAGACTACAAACTACAAGATCAAACTATAAACCATTGTAGAAAACGCGTAGAATAGATATTTTTGGAAAAACTTTTCTACCAAAAAACCGGCCAACTTTAGGCTTTCAGTGACACAAAAATCAAGTCAAATTGTGTTTTTTGCACGTTTTTGTTTCAGGTTTGTAGTTTCGTCCCGTGGGAAGGCTATAAATGGCTCGTTCTCCGGGTACAAATAATGCTTTTTCTTGATTTTAATGTCGTACCGAAAGCCTAAAGTTGGCTCGATTTTTTGGTAAAAAAAATTTTTCAAAAATATCTATTCTACGCAATTCTACAAGGGTTTGTAGTCTGATCTTGTAGTTTGATCAATGTCTACTTTTAGCGTTACAGTACTTCTTTCCAAGATCTTCTGCCAAAACTCTATAGTACAAAGAGCTTAACGACCGGCGCTGGCGTAGGACTGTGAGACATTTGATACCCGGCCCTTTTCCCATTGCCATAACTTTGAGCTCCAATATCTTGCTATTGGGCAGTCCAAATTAAATAGTTTTTATATCAATCGATAGAGAAAGACTTGGCGCATCCAAATGATACCAAAACTATTTAAATTGGACAGCCCAAAGTCGAGATATTCGAGCTCAAGTTAGATTGCCAATGGCAAACGGGGCGGGCGCGTATCAAATGTCCGATAACTCGGCATTTGTGTTAAAAGCCAAAGTTTAACTGTACCCATTAAATGCTCTGGTTCTTTTCAAGAAGAAATCTATTCAAACTATTCAAACTATTAGATTTAAGTAAAGTTATGCTTTGAAAATGTTTATGCCGTAGCCGATTATGAATGCAATCTTTGAAAAATTTTAAAAATCTCACATAATTATCGATGATTCTGCGTTGAATCATACCAAATACTTGATGGTTGGAGATCTAGATCGTCTAGATCCACTCAATCGGCTACAATATATAAATCTATGTTAGATCTTTTCTATCTAGTTGTTGACTATGACCTAGCACCGCTATTCTCAAATTTCTTTCCAAGAAAGCTTTGGTTTTTCTTTGAATTTTAAACTTTAACTCCTCAAAATGCTTCTATATAAGAAAACTTTTACAAAAATGGCACAAAAATGACACAAAAGTTTGTTTAGACAGCGCAAAGGTGCCCGAGACTTCGACGCGTTGTCGAATGGAAGTAGAGGTGAACTTTTACTTAGAAATACAAAATTTACATTCTAGATATAAGCTTTAAATTGTAGAGATACGATTTAATCTTAAAATTTCAGAAGAACACCTTGATTCCCTTTTGAAAGAAACGATCGCCGAGTTGCGGTTGACGAAAGAAGCGAACTCGCACCTCACGAAACAATTTCAGGAATTGGCGGTGAGTTGAATCTCTTTTTCTATAGTATTTTCTTATTTCTGTATCATCTATATAGAAATTTATTGAATACCAAAAAAGGAGCAAAAAGCAAAAAGCATTGGCAACGAGGAGTCGAGCCCGCTACCTCTCTTCCGTTCGTTTGAGAGACGTGCGTGTTAACCACTCAGCCATGTCCTGGCGCAGTGCGAGCGCACTTGTCTCTAGCGTACACAACCCGGGTTCCACTCCCGCCGGTGTTTTTGTTGCGGCCGCGTAATCGCTCGTCGTCTGGCGCAGGGCTTTTTAACATAACTCCCTTCCCTCTCCCTTTAACAAACTAGCCGGCTCGGAATCCTCAAATTGGACTTTGACTTCTCCTCAAATCAAGGCTAATCTCAATCTATCCGATAGGTGAATTGAAAACTACCGGCTATTGTCATATGTGACAGTTTGAGGCTTTCTTCAAAAGAAACCCATTTTGGTGTCAATGGAAAAGTTGTGAGAATCAAAAAATCAAGCTTATATCCAAATTTTCAGAACGATTCAAAAAAACTGGTTTTCAAGAAATGCCAAATTTACGTATTTTCACAAAACTTGCATTTTAAGCGAAACTACTAAGTGGATCTTTTTGGAAATTTTGGCTATAAGCCTCATTTTTGATTCTCTACAACTTTTATTATTGACACCAAAATGGGTTTCTTTTGAAGAAAGTGCTCGAACTCCTCTATCGGACATCTCCAGTCCTCCATTTTTGAGTCTCACAGGGCGCGCGGAGAAGTAGTGCGCACAGACAGGCGCAGCTCTTTTATAGAGTAAAGATTAAAGTAAAGATTAAAGTATAGATTAAAGTAGATAAAAACAATTAAACTATTTGCCAATAAATCAATTCGTTTCCAGGAATTTGTCCAAAAGGAGCTGAAATTCTTCGAGAAATCCCAGCAAGAAGACAGGTTCCGTTTTCAAAAATTGGAGGATCAACTGAACGAGACAATTGATTTGCATCAAGCAGAGGTGATCAACTTTGATAGTTTGAAAATTGCTTGTAGGTAATTGCTTGAAAATTGCTAGGTGGTAAGTTCGAAAATTCTCAGGTAATACTAACAAGTACCGCACTCGCTGATGGTTTTATATTAAGCGTTTGCACGGTGAATCGTACTTTATGCTCAAGCGTGTACTCTCTGGTACGCTTAATTTCACCTAATCGATACGCTAGCTGATGTGTGTTTTAGATGGAAATTGACACAATTAGATCTTTTTCCATTTGTGGTCGATTGTGGCTTTCTTTTGTTTCGTAACATAAGCTCCCTTGGTTCCCTTGGCTTTCGAAAAAAACAGTAGCTAGATGGTTTTCTCAACATTCAACAATAGCAAATGTTGGCTTTGTGCCTAGCTCTTCTTTAGAGCTTTGTGCCTAGCTCTTCTTTAGAGCTTTGTGCCTAGCTCTTCTTTAGAGCTTTGTGCCTAGCTCTTCTTTAGAGCTATAGAGCTTTGTGATCAACTCTTCTTTAGAGCTTTAGAGCTTTGTGCCTAGCTCTTCTTTAGAGCTTTGTGCCTAGCTCTTCTTTAGAGCTATAGAGCTTTGTGATCAGCTCTTCTTTAGAGCTATAAAGCTTTGTGATCAGCTCTTCTTTAGAGCTTTAGAGCTTTGTGCCTAGCTCTTCTTTAGAGCTTTAAAGCTTTGTGATTAGCTTTCCTCCATTTTCTTTAGAAACCCTAAAAGTATATTTTATGATCATATTATAAAAATAACAAGGGAAAGCCTGCAAAAAAGCAATTGATAGATCGCTTAGGGTGTTTTGATGGTCTTTTGCTAATCTAAACATCAGTTGGGCAGATCAAAAACTTGTGCGCCGTCGGGACTCGAACCCGCGACCTTTCGCTTACCGGACAACTGTGCTAACATCCCCAACGCACTTGATCTCCTTTACTCCAGAGGGAGTTAACTCATCTAAACATATCTAAACATAAAATCTCCATCTTGAAAAGGAAAAAAAGAAAAATATAGATCAGAAGGCTAGAGAAAAGAAAAGAAAAAGAAAAGAAAAGAAAAATAAAACAAAAAGAAAACAGTGCGTGAATCGATGACACAAAATGAACTTTAATAACTTTAACGTCATGCCCAAATGCCCAATTAAACCTTCTTCAGATTAATGATAATTTCAGGTAAACGTGGTTCGACAAGAGCTCTCGAATATCGCGAATCGTTTGGATTATCAATATAATGATCGCTTCAAGAAAGTCGAGGAAACGATGGAAACGACACAGAATCACATGCAAAGAATGGAGCACACTTTCAAGGAATCGCTGGATTTAAGATTACAGGTAAGTTCGTCGATATAAAGTGTACAGAAGATTTTGTACAGAAGATGTGTACAGAAGATTTTAGTGCCATTTTTAGTCCCATTTTTAGTGCACAAAACAAAATCCTTTCCAGGGTACCGCTTGGTGGAATGCGATGTTGTTGGGTGGAGCGAACGTGCTTGTCGAGATCCTCAAGCTGCTCCTTTTCCTCATCGCGATCGTTTTGGATTTCTTCAAACCATTCACAGGGACAAGGTTTGTCATTCAGAGATCAGTCATTAAAGATCAGTCATTAAAGATCAATCATTAAAGATCAATCATTAAAGATCAAGAAAATCAAAGTAGAGTCAAAAGAAGTTTAGAATTATCGATTAAACTGAGTACTATGCCTACTTTCGATTTTTATTTTCTAAAAAAAAAGAATAAAGCAATCGGCACGTTTCTTTTATTAGAAAAAGAAAAAGAGAGAAAAAAGAAAAAGAAAATTTAAAAGAAAAAGAAAATCAGCACGTTTTACACATTTTTTTTTTGAACAACTACAAAAAGAAACATTTTGGAGTTTGTTCTGGAAGCTCTGAAAAGTTTGTAAGCCAAAAATGCGAGAAATCAGCACTTCTTTCAGTACTTTCTTCCACAAAAACCTTTTTAAAGTCAAAAGAGAAGAAGAATAGAGAAGAATAAGAAGAATAGAGAAGAAAAAGTTAGGAATAGACTCAAATTTTCAGCTTAATCCCCCTTCATTCTTTTTCTCTGTAGGCCTACGAAAAGGTTTTCGAGAAAAACGAGATTTTATGATCAGTTTCTGATAGAAAAACAAAGCTCTAAATAGCCGAAATCAAAGCCTAAAGCTCTAAATAGCCTAAAGAATAGCCTAGATCGAATGCAAAAATCTTTCTGATAAACGAAATGTTGGCCAATTGTTTAATTCTCTTTCTTCGAAAACGAAAATCGAAAGTAGACCCTCAAGACAACCCAAGACGAAAGTAGAACCTCAAGACTCAAGACAAGACAAGACAAAACTCAGCCTAAGCCAGGCTAGATCAGGATCCGATTTTTTGATAATAGTTACAGTAGCGGACAGAACAGCTGAACAGAACTGCTGAACAGCTGAACAGAACTGCTGAACAGCTGAACAGAACTGCTGAACAGCTGAACAGAACTGCTGAACAGCTGAACAGAACTGCTGAACCGCACGATGAAACTGCCAACAGAACGCTGAACAGCTGGAAGAACGCTGAACAGCTGAACAGAACTGCTGAACAGCTCAACAGAACTGCTGAACAGCTCAACAGAACTGCTGAACAGCTCAACAGAACTGCTGAACAGCTCAACAGAACTGCTGAACAGCTCAACAGAACTGCTGAACAGCTCAACAGAACTGCTGAACAGCTCAACAGAACAAAAATAGACAGAACTGCTGAACTTTTTGAACCCCGAGGACATAATTTACCCCGAGGACATAATTTTGGAAACTTTTAAAAACAACTCTAAATAATGACGTAAAAAAACCATTAAATTTCTAAATTTAAAAAAGAACAAATAAATCAATTCAATACTTTGTGGAAGATCTTTGTGGAAGCCTAAGCCTTTAGAATCAATCAATCAAGCCTGGCACCGAGCGCTCATCGAAGCGATCAAGTTGTCGATGGTTGTTGTTTGAATTTCCATCCATTTCTTAGCCAAAAGCTCGAATTTTTCATTAAGATTATGGCTCTTAACGCCTGACAGGCTCTCTCCAGAACTTCCTATAGATGTTTCCAAAATTATGTCCGCTACTGTAACTCATGACTCAAATGTTCTTTAACTGATTGACAGGAAAAGAGTGCTGACCCAGAAATGCCGAATATCTACTGATCTTTAGACAGATCTACTAATAGATATGTCAAATAAGCTTCAGAGCTTCAGAGCTTCAGAACTTCGAATATTCAGCTAGTGAGTATAAATGCCTTGATTTTCTAGAACCCGTACCGGTCTTCTCATCACAATCATCATCGCCTCAATCATTCTCATTCAAAACGTCGATTTCCTCGGTTTCTTCATTCCGTCTCGAAGAAAATCCCATCAATTAGCTGCCACTAAACCAAATTCAGAGTTATGACAGTAAAAAACTGATCCTTGTGTCTCTGTTAGTATAGCTAGAATTTTCAATTTTTCTTTTTAAAGCTCTTCTTGGGGTAGGCTAGTTTCCGCGACTTTTTTTGAGCAACTGAGTCATTTGCGCAACTATAACTTCTTTCTAAGTAGGCCAATCTTTATGCTTTTGGTTTCATTTTGTAGATCTTAATAAGTGCAACAAAATGGGATCAACATCATAAAGATTGGCTGACTTAGAAATAAGTTATGTTGAGTTCAACCCACAGTAATCCGGCGGTGGCTACTTTGCGCTAAAGCAACTGGCTCTGCGCCATAACTTTCTCCTAAATAAGCCAATCTTTATGGTTTTGGTTTCATTTTGTTGCACTTATTGAGATCTACAAAATGAAACCAAAATCATAAAGATTCGCCCACTTAGAAGAAAGTTATGGCGAGTCGCGCTAACGACCCAGTTGCGCAAATGACTCAAATCAAATGACAAAAGACTCTTTAGCACAAATGACCCAGTGGCGTATGACCCAGTTGCGCATGACCCAGTGGCGCATGACCCAATTGTGCAAATGATCCAGTCGCGCATGATCCAGTTGCGCATGATCCAGTGGCGCATGATCCAGTTGCACATGACGCACTGGCGCATGACCCAGTGGCGCATGACCCAGTGGCGCATGACCCAGTGGCGCATGATCCAGTGGCGCATGACCCAGTTGCGCATGACCCACTGGCGCATGACCCAGTGGCGCAAATAACCCAGTTGTGCAAATGATCCAGTCGCGCATGATCCAGTGGCGCATGACGCAGTCGAAAACTAGCCGAAAAAGAGTTGCGGAAACTAGCCTGCTCTCTCTTCTTTTCAATTTTCTTTCAAATTCTTCTTTCTTTAAGCCAAAATGACCAATTTCACTAGTCAGTGTCTTGGAAAAAAAAAAGTTACTATGTTAAATGTGTTAAAGTGAAATTAATTCATTTAAATAAATTGTGGATGTATTTTATAGTGTAGCCTAAAAGCACAATCTCTGACCTAGAAATGATAGCAGTTAGCTGACGTTTACAACCCGTTTTCTTATATGCAAAATCGAATTTTTCGATTTTTCCACATTCCCTAAACCGTCTCGAGATTTTTCTTCTTCGAAATTGAGCTTTTTGAGAAATTTGAGCATAGTGTCTTTGTTTGTTTTTGCTGAATTTTCATTTTCTTTTTATTTTAATCTCTTTCCAGTTCTGATTACAGGGTTCTTAATCATTGATTACTCTTCGTTTTTTGTCAAAATTCCTTTACTCATACTGAGCACTGTCATTTTGTGTATTTTGTACACTTGTTTGTGTATTTTTGTCTAAAATGGCTTAGGGTTACTGTAACCAGTACGCTTTATTTGAAATTATTGAGGAAACTTTTTACAAATAACAATTTACAAATAAACAATAAATTTAATTTCTTGATTGTTTCAGTGGAAAGTGCAAAAGATCTAGAGAAAAAAAAGAAAGAATCGTAAAAAGAAAATCCTAATTTGTGATTAACACAATACAAAGAAAAACATCAAAATAAAGTCACGGGAAAGTTCGATATTTGGTTGGTTGGTTCGTTCGTTGCCTCGTAAACGGACGTTGCCTCGTAAACGGACGTTGCCTCGTAAACGGACGTTGCCTCGTAAACGGACGTTGCCTCGTAAACGGACGTTGCCTCGTAAACGGACGTTGCCTCGTAAACGGACGTTGCCTCGTAAACGGACGTTGCCTCGTAAACGGACGTTGCCTCGTAAACGGACGTTGCCTCGTAAACGGACGTTGCCTCGTAAACGGACGTTGCCTCGTAAACCAACGGATTCCTAACCCCGGACGTTGCCTCGTAAACGGACGTTGCCTCGTAAACGGACGTTGCCTCGTAAACGGACGTTGCCTCGTAAACGGACGTTGCCTCGTAAACGGACGTTGCCTCGTAAACGGACGTTGCCTCGTAAACGGACGTTGCCTTCGTAAACGGACGTTGCCTCGTAAACGGACGTTGCCTCGTAAACGGACGTTGCCTCGTAAACGGACGTTGCCTCGTAAACGGACGTTGCCTCGTAAACGGACGTTGCCTCGTAAACGGACGTTGCCTCGTAAACGGACGTTGCCTCGTAAACGGACGTTGCCTCGTAAACGGACGTTGCCTCGTAAACGGACGTTGCCTCGTAAACGGACGTTGCCTCGTAAACGGACGTTGCCTCGTAAACGGACGTTGCCTCGTAAACGGACGTTGCCTCGTAAACGGACGTTGCCTCGTAAACGGACGTTGCCTCGTAAACGGACGTTGCCTCGTAAACGGACGTTGCCTCGTAAACGGACGTTGCCTCGTAAACGGACGTTGCCTCGTAAACGGACGTTGCCTCGTAAACGGACGTTGCTTCGTAAACGGACGTTGCCTCGTAAACGGACGTTGCCTCGTAAACGGACGTTGCCTCGTAAACGGACGTTGCCTCGTAAACGGACGTTGCCTCGTAAACGGACGTTGCCTCGTAAACGGACGTTGCTTCGTAAACGGACGTTGCTTCGTAAACGGACGTTGCTTCGTAAACGGACGTTGCTTCGTAAACGGACGTTGCTTCGTAAACGGACGTTGCTTCGTAAACGGACGTTGCTTCGTAAACGGACGTTGCTTCGTAAACGGACGTTGCTTCGTAAACGGACGTTGCTTCGTAAACGGACGTTGCTTCGTAAACGGACGTTGCTTCGTAAACGGACGTTGCTTCGTAAATCTCTACAAATTTGGTTCCTTTTCTCTACAAATTTGGTCCTCTTTTCTCTTTTGGTTCCTTGCGAGACAACGATGCGATTCGGCAGCAGACTTTCCAATTTTGAAGTTAAACAGTAATGCTGCTCGTAGCACAAACTTTTCCTCGACCATGATCTAAATAAAAAATAAAATAAACAACAACCAAAAAATTGAAATGTCGAAATAAATAGCAAACAAATATGCGAACAAAACATAAAAAAAAGAATGCCGTTAGCATCGCTCGTTTCTGATAAATGAGAGCTGCATCGCTCGTTTCTGATAAATGAGAGCTGCATCGCTCGTTTCTGATAAATTTCTAATAAATGAGACCCATCGGCAGTTTCTTTTGCACCACCCTAATACTTTCAATAGTTTTTTTTGTTTAGCCACTTATAAAGAGAGTTATGAATTGAATTTTAAGAACGATTTATCTCTTTTCACTCTGTATTCTAGAAAACAATGCAAATTGCATAAAGGTAATAATGTTTAGCATGAGTTATGAGCTTTAATGTTCATTTAAGTGTGTGTAGAAAGACAGCATTACTTTGTGTAGAAAGACAGCAAGAAAGACAACTGTTTGTGTAGAAAGACAGCATTACTGTAAGCAGTTGCTTTATTTAAAATTCGAGAGAAGTAAACATCTTTTCTTTGATAGACACAGCGATCTTTGATAGACGCAGAGATTATTTGGTCATCTAAAAAGTACAAATAATATCTAGGACTCAGTTTCTTTTCTTCAACTCACATAGAAATACGAGCCAGCTTCGGGTGTGCCCAACAATTTCCCTGTTGGAGTAGTAAGAAATTCTGTGAATGATGTGTAATTTGCGTGAAGATCCTGGAAATCATTCTGTGTTTTACTGGAATCAAACTAATATAGATCTTATGCTTGGTTTACAACTAATAACTCTGTCGTTGCCCGTCTCCTTACTCTAATTTGCTTTGCTCTAATTGCTCTAAGCAAATTGCTCTAATTTAGTATCGATTTAGAGTATAGGATCTAGCACAGAAACGCCCCATTAAAATTCTAAAGGATTCAGTTTTACTTCATAGCTTTTTGTTGTGTTCATAGCTTCATAGCATAGCCAGTTTTTGAGAAAAATCCTTTGGGATCCTTTAGGAAAAATCCTTCAAATTTAGGCACTTTTAGTGATTTAACGAAAAAGCAGAAAGTTTTTGAGAGCGGGATTCGAACCAGGGACAACCGGGAGCCAGTGCCAAGCGACGGGCCAGCACACTATCCACATCATTCTGTGTTTTACTGGAATCAAACTAGTATAGATCTTTCTAGTATAGAACTAGTACTCCAGTCACTGTTTGGGTGAAGGTAGTTCGGCCCCATACGCCGGCGTTGTTCCATTTGGAAAAACGGCGCCGCCGCTGTATGATGCTGAATTACCATTAAGAGTGACTGAATGGTGTAGCGGATAGTGTGCTCGACCCTCGTACGCCCCTCTCTTCTGACTATGCCTGGTGTTCGACCCTCGTACGCCCCTCACTCCTGGCTGTGCCTGGTTCGAATCCCATCACTGTCAAAACCTTTTTTCTTCTTCGTTAAAGTCCTAAAATCCATTTTGAAGTGTTTTAAAGTGTCTATAAAGAGTAAGAAGCAAAATAGGGCTTCTGGAAGTGGCTTAAAAAGACTTTCAGTGAAGAATATCGACTTCAGAATCAAAAAACCGGTTTAACTGGTTTTAAAAACTGGTTAACTAGCTAGGAATTGTTATTTTTGTGAAAGATCTCTTTTCGGTCAAAAGGGAAGCACTCTACATCGGACGGGTTTGCCAGATCGCGAGCGGTTACGCTCGCCGGGATGACGACTATTAGGGGAAATACGGTAATTTATATGGAAGAACATTTCGCCATTTACACAATGGTTTTTCTTTTGCTTTTTAGATGATACGGCTATTACCGTATTCCCTCTAATAGTAGTGCACCCTGAGCGTCGCCTAAATTGCTCGAAATCTCGAGAACCGCTTATCAGAACCTATCGATGTGGGGTCGGAAAATGTAGCTGACGATGAGATCTTGTGGGAGATTTGAGTGTTGAGCTTCTGCGAAAGCTTGGGAACTGTAAAATAGTCGCCAACTCGGCTCGGCCGGGGGGAGGAGAGGCCGGGGGCAGGAGGGCATTACAATTAGAGAAAATACAGAAAATTATATTACTCCCGATAAATTGGTTTTAGTGAGAATCGGTTCTAATTCTCCTCTTTTAAGGCGTCTACTAGAATCAGCATTTCTCCCTGTTCCTTGCCTCACCTGCCATGTTTGTGGATGTCTCCTCGTCAGCCGTTGTTTTGTTTTAAAAACGAGCACAATGTAGAGTTTTCTCGCTGGAAAATGAAGATCATAAAAGTGGTGAAAAAAAAACAAAACAAACTCTGCTTCGTTGACACCTTGTCGTTGGTGATTGTCATCACGCGGTTGATGCTTCTAAAAAAGAAAACTCAAATGCAATACTTAGCCTCTTAAACCTAAAGAATACGCCCTCATCCCATGGGGCCACTGATAAATCGACATCACGGCTCAACGTTGACGCACGATTGTAGTAGAAATTCATCGATTCCGGATTTCCGTGTGGATCTGAAAGGGTCCACTATGTGACTATTTCCCGTCCACTTGTTTACCGAAGAGTATTTGTGGCTGAATATTTTTCTACATTCGCTCACTAACGTTCGCGTTTTCCACTGAGGAGTTCCACGTTTTCAAGCTTGCAAGCTAAGCCCTGCCCCTTTTTGGCAAACGACAGCGCACAGACGGCGCAAACAGACGGCGCACAGACGGCGCACAGACGGCGCACAGACGGCGCACAGACGGCGCACAGACGGCGCACAGACGGCGCACAGACGGACTTTGTATAAATAGTAGATTAGTCGCCTAACAGCCGGTTGCGAAACAATTGCAGGGATTGGCGGTGAGTTGAATCTTTTAGCTGGATGTTTTGGGGGCGACCAAGCTATGACCGTGGAGCAGTATTTCTACGGGAACGGGTATTTCTACAGACTACACGGGCCGGGTTCGACCCCCCGTACTGCCAATCAGCTTTCAATTTCTGATTTTTTCATTTGAAATGAGATAGCTATATGATATTTTAAGACCTTTTAAAAAATCTAGCATCAGGTGGCTGAGAAAAAGCCTGTAAAGACGGACAGACGGATGGACAGACAGACGGATGGACAGACGGATCGACAGGCAGACAGACTCTGCTCTTTTATATATAGTAGACAATAAAACAATGTCTAGTGTTTCTATTGAGTTCTACTTTGAGCACACAATACCCGCAAAAACTGTGTATTTACTTACTGTAAAGCAACAAGACGTGATGAAAGTATCCCGGAAATTGGTCTCTCAGTAATGAAATCTGAAATGTTTGAAGATTTATTCAAAGATTTTCCCTACAATTCAAAGATTTCCCTACTTTCTTCAGTGTGACCGGCTCTCTGAAACGATAGTTGAGCATTGAGAAATGGTCACCCGTTCGAATCTCAGGTAATGGAGATGATGTTGGACTTTTCACATATTCATTCAGAGTAATCTAAAGTTTTGATCAGTGTTTAAGCCCAATACAATGCAATAAAGTAAAGGAATGAACGGCAAAGAATTTGGAAGCTGGGAATTGAACCCTCGGCCTTCTAATTACTAGGTTGATGCTCTACCACTGAGCTATTGGCTACTGAGCTACTGAGCTATTGGCCCCTTCTTTGCTCAAGAAGAAATAGGAAGACAAGGAAGAAGAAAGGAAGAAAGGAAGAAAGAAAGGAAGAAAGAAAGGAAGAAAGAAAGGGAAATACCCGGAGCTTCAATGCACATTAAATTTAGGAATCTTACTAGTACTAAAGTTTTTTTTTAGACAGCTCAAGAAGTTCCCAATATTTCACAACAACTTTCAAGTGTTTATGTGAAATTTTTTTTCTATAAACTCTATCCTTTCTGGAGTCTCATACAAACGCATAACATCTAGCATATTAAATCGATCAGTGCACCAGATAATATGTGTTTTTAAAGCCATTTTTCAGCAGAAAAACACACACACACACACACACAAACACTACCATCTGGCAAACAAGATTTGATAAGTTTTTCGTTTTTCTAGATTTCTAGTTTCTCTAGACTTTTAAATTCCTTATTGAGAATTCTAAAGTTAAAATATTTATCTGATTCATTTATTTTTCCAGCAGATTGCCAGCAACTTTTTTTGAACTCACAAAATCGATCCCAGCTCCTGGCGCATTCGGGATCAACGACGGAGACAAAGAAGTTACATAAAAGACAGGCATCGAGAAATTTGACGACAACTTGTTGATCCCAACTTTTGTCTCATAGAAAACTAAAGGTTTTTTTGAATACGCTATTCAAATATATATGTTACGTTCAATCTAGAAATCCATCTGATCTAGACTGATTCTAGATCGGTCGTCTGATCAAGACTGATTCTAGATCGGACGTCTGATCGAGACTGATTCTAGATCGGATGTCTGATCTAGACTGATTCTAGATCGGATGTCTGATTGAGAGTGATTCTAGGTCGGTCGTCTGATCAAGATTGATTCTAGATCGGATGTCTGATCAAGACTGATTCTAGATCAGACGTCTGATCAAGACTGATTCTAGATCGGACGTCTGATCGAGATTGATTCTAGATCAGACGTCTGATCAAGACTGATTCTAGATCGGATGTCTGATCTAGACTGATTCTAGATCGGACGTCTGATCAACACTGATTCTAGATCGGACGTCTGCTCGAGAGTGAGGTGAAACGTCTGATCTAGAATCTAGCCGATCCACTCTAAATCTAAGTCTAGATTGGATTCCTGATTTAGAGTGATCGGTTTGATTCTAGACGTTTGACCTCACTTCACTCTCGATCGGACATTCGATCTTCAATCAAATTTCAATCTAGACTAGAATCAGTCTAGATTGAACGTAACCTAGATTTTACCAACCATTCTCAAACGAATCTAAAGCCGTTGTTTTGCAGCAAAGATGCATATTGTAAGTGGAAAGCATCTGAACTTTTTTTTGATCTAGAAAAAGCTTTTCCCATTACTTGACTATTGACAGCTTGTTCACATGTGTACTCGTCTGGACATGATTTTTCTTCGGTTGGATCACAGAGAAGAACGGACGGGATATCATAGGAAGTGGCACCATAAGGACAAACTAAAAATGGAAAAAAACATCTATCGACAATTGAAAGCGTTTTCTAAAAGGCGCTAAAACTACCGTAATCTTCCAGGTTCTTAGCGCGCAGTTTGGTTGCAGTAATTTCCCAACTCTAACTCTCATACTGATTTGACTCACTTGGTTTCACTTGTTCAGGCACTCCCGGCGGACTACTCAAATCCTGAGGCACATCCGAGCAACAACGATAATCGTCAGTCATCTAAAAAACAGAATGATCGATTTCAATTCAATCACAGTAATTTCACCTTTGAAAAAACACAAGCAGGATTCCTTCCAGTGCATTCAATTGGATCGTGTGGAGTACATTTGACTCCCTCGTGTTCGAATTCTCGACACTGAGCAAATGTGGCCAAGATGTTTTGCTCGTGGCTTTGCCAAGGGAAGGGGCAAACTGGAAATGGATGAGATAAGAAGAAATGGATAAGATTGAAATGGATAAGACTGGAGTGATCTAGATATCGAAAAAATGATACAATCATTAAGTAGTGATATAAGTAGTGATATAAGTAGAATACAATAATTAAGTAGTCAGGTCAGAGATGGATCAATGCCAGTTCAGAGTCAGGTAAAAGTCAGGTAAAAGCAGCGCCAAGATGTATTAGCTCGATGATCGAAACTACCAACAAAACCCTTGCTTTGATTCAAGCCCCTAAAAGTTGGATAAAGCTATTGTATTCCTCGTAAGTGTTATGAGATATCTTGTAGAGCTCAATGAGAGCTTTCAGATGCTATATAGCACCTGTAAATGCAATGTCTACATCTAAAGTTACAATCCCTCAAAACAGCATCACTTTTTCGAAGGGGATTCAATTTTGACCGGTACTGTAAACTCAGGTTACGGTAAAATAGGTTACTTAGTACTTAGGTTACTGTAAAATTGATTAATTAGCCTAGGGTTACGGTAGTCAGCTCATGTTATAATTGTGGCTGATCTAGCAATATTTGAATAGAGTTCTGAAGTAAAAGAGCCGGTAAGAAAAGCTCTGGACCAGCTTTGACCCAGCTTTGGTCCTAGCTTTGGCTCAGCTTTGGCTCAGCTTTGGCTCAGCTTTAGCCTAGCTTTGGCTTAGCTTTGGTCCAGCTTTGGCTCAGCTTTGGCTCAGCTTTGGCCCAGCTCTGATCTAGCTTTGGCCCAGCTTTGGCTCAGCTTTGGCCTAGCTTTTGGTCAGCTTTGGCCTAGCTTTGGTCTAGCTTTGGTCCAGCTTTGGTCTAGCTTTGGTCTAGCTTTGACCCAGCTTTGGCCCAGCTTTGGTCTAGCTTTGGTCTAGCTTTGACCCAGCTTTGGCCCAGCTTTGGTCCAGCTTTGGCTCAGCTTTGGCCTAGCTTTGACCCAGCTCTGGTCCAGCTTTGGCTCAGCTTTGGTCCAGCTTTGGTCCAGCTTTCGCTCAGCTTTAGCCTAGCTTTGGCTCGGCTTTAGCCTAGCTTTGACCCAGCGTTGGCCTAACTTTGAGAAAAAATTTTGTATTTCTAAATAGAATTCGGAAAACTGAACTTACTATCTTCGAATTCACTCTTTTCTTCTTCTTCAATCACATCAATTTCAGGTGCAGGTGTCTCTTTTTTCACATCTTTATCAATCTTCGGTTTCTTTTTCGAGAATCTTTTCTCATAAGTTGAATGAAATAATAAAGAAAATAGCAATAGCAATAGCCAAGTGTTCATAAAAACTTATTCAAATTTTTATGAATCCGAGAAATCGATCGGGAAATGAAATCCTTGGTGACAAAGCCTCGAAGAAATCAAGAGATTCGACCAAATCGGGACAAAAAGCAAAAGATTTAACAAAAGCTTTGTTGTTGAATTTGGAAAGTGCCCGAGGGCTGAGAAAACGTTGTATTGACTCTCGATTGGTCACGATCATTCTCTTTTCAGATTTCTTTCTTTGCGTCTGGGAACTAGCCAAACTTGGACGGTTCCGGGAAGGGAAAAGCCTTTTTCACACCAATCTCTTTCCCAAAAAACTTCGATCAGGAACAAGATCGGTTTCCTTCTTTGTTTGTTCTTGAATCCATTTGAATGATCGACTTTTGAGTCTTTATGAAAGCTGTTTAAACCTTTATGAAAGCTAATAGTAAGCCCTGTTTTTATTCTTTTCAATTTTGTTCTTTTTCATTTTGTTATTCTTACAATTCTTTTTGTTTTTGATCAAAGCAAAACCAAGTTCTCTTATGTCTTTTCAATCTTTTAAATCTATTGAATAATATCTATTGAATAATATCTATTGAATAATATCTATTGGATAATATCTATTAGATTTATGGGTATGACTTGGCACGTTTTTTCAAAGATGACTCTTTCTAAAGAGTCATCTTTCTTTGAGATCTTTGAGAAATAATAAATAAACCGTTCGGTCCAGCAGTTGAAATCTAAAATTTGTGAATGAAATAACCCCTAACAAAGTCAATAAATTCATCAACTTACTGTGATTGATTAAAGAAAGTTTGTTTGGAAAATGCTGCATTTGTCGATGCTGCATTTGTCGCATTGAAGCTTTTGAGAACTCTAAAATAATATTTGTAATATTAGCATATTTTAAAATATACATTTTTCCATTGATACATCTTCTAGCAAGGCAGTCATGGTTGAAGCCACTTCAGTTGAAGCCACTTCAGCTTCAGTTGAAGCCACTTCAGCTTCAGTTGAAGGAAGCCACTTCAGCTTCAGTTGAAGGAAGCCACTTCAGCTTCAGTTGAAGGAAGCCACTTCAGCTTCAGTTGAAGGAAGCCACTTCAGCTTCAGTTGAAGGAAGCCACTTCAGCTTCAGTTGAAGCCACGCTTTGATTTCACAGGTTAGTAGTCCATCGGCAACAACAAAAGACTCTTCAACTTCATCAGTGGGTGGAATTTGATTGAAAGAGCTTGATGATGGCGATGGTTGACAAAAGAAGGGAAAAGCTCGATCAGCAGTCCAGCATTCCAGCTAAGCATTCCAGCATTCCAGCATTCCAACAAGCTGCTCGAAATTTTTCAAACCAACAATAACCTTTCTTCGAAATAGCAAAAGAATAATCAATTGTTCATAAAATAATACTCAAAGATTTGCATAAACTTTGGTTTAATTCAAATTAGATTGGATTGGATTGGATTGGATTCCAAATGGCTTAACATACACCCAGAAATGTCAACGCATTTGAATCAGCGCATCTTTTTCGATGCAAGTGCAGGACTTTTTTATTCCGTATTGTGACAAAGAATGAAAATTGTTTCTAACTGTCAACTTTTGATGAAAGAGAGCTGAGATTGCTGACAGAAAAAGCCCAGGCGTCAAGCCAAATGTGCATGAGAAATTTATGCTCTTGGATGATCGTTCTTGGATGATCGTTCTTGGATGATCGTTCTTGGATGATCGTTCTTGGATGATCGTTCTTGGATGATCGTTCTTGGATGATCAATGATCGTTCTAATCATCCCAAAAACGATCATTCCAAAATTTCTAGGAAATGGAATCCCTTGTAAAGAGAAAAATCCATTCACTTGTACTGAGAGGAATCCATTCTTGGTGTTCTGGGATTTGGAAGAGGAACTGGAAATAATCGAACTATCTACTGGGGAACTTTTAGATCACCAGACAACACTTAACTAAATCAAATACCCCGAGCAACTTGACAAGTTAGCCAAATCTTTGCTAGAGAAAAGACTCGACTCATTCTACCCTAAACTCACTTGTATGGGTGGTGTACACATCCCTTGTATGGGTGGTGACCCATCCAGTATACAGCCCTGATCTTGCACTTTCTGATTACTAGTTATGAGTGATGAGCAATGATTTCGCGAACAAATACTTTGACTTCGAAGACGAGGTCAAGAAATGGCTGAGAGATTGGTTTGAATCAAAGCTGGAGTTGGTTTGAATCAAAGCTTGAGTTGGTTTGAATCAAAGCTGGAGTTGGTTTGAATCAAAGCTGGAGTTGGTTTGAATCAAAGCTTGAGTTGGTTTGAATCAGAGCTTGAATTGGTTTGAATCAAAGCTTGAGTTGGTTTGAATCAAAGCTTGAATTGGTTTGAATCAAAGCTTGAATTGGTTTGAATCAAAGCTGGAGTTGGTTTGAATCAAAGCTTGAATTGGTTTGAATCAAAGCTTGAATTGGTTTGAATCAAAGCTGGAGTTGGTTTGAATCAAAGCTTGAATTGGTTTGAATCAAAGCTTGAGTTGGTTTGAATCAAAGCTGGAGTTGGTTTGAATCAGAGCTTGAATTGGTTTGAATCAAAGCTGGAGTTGGTTTGAATCAAAGCTTGAGTTGGTTTGAATCAAAGCTGGAGTTGGTTTGAATCAAAGCCAAAGATTTTTAAACGATAGAGGCATTCGACTTTTACCAGTAAAATAGGCAAAAATCATATAAAATAATGGCAAATATCTCGCATGATTTGAAGTTGTTGATTGAAGAAAAATTTGATTTCAAATTGATTGATTGATTGATTGATTGATTGATTGATTGACAGAAAATTGATTTCAAAAAAGGTGCCATGTCATATCCATCAACCCAAGGTATAAGTATTTATATCCAGAATTTTGTTCGTACAGTTCGTACTAACAGTTCGTACTAACAGTTCGTACATAGCGCTCTATTTTAGCTTTAGCTTTCTATCTAAAGCTTTAGATCTTAACTTGACACTTGGGTTTTACTTTTCGCCATAGAGGCTTTACTTTCCTCCATAGAGGCTTTACTTTCCTCCATAGAGGCTTTACTTTTCTCCAATTCTTTTATTATCCATCAACCTATGCTTTGAAAGCTGAAATCTTGCACTTTCTGATTACTACTTATGAGTGAAAGAACTGAACTAGTTAACTGAAAGAACTGAACTAGTTAAAACTGCAACTCTCTAGTTGTCTACGTCTGCTATTTTCAATTCTGATATCATAAAAGAAGCATAAAAGATCTGTGGAATCATTTTTGCAGAAATGATAATCAGGATAACGAAAATTTTCACCATTTTTCTACCGTTTCTATTTGCTCAACAAATGCCTCAAGGCCCGCCACCACAAAATAAACCAGGTATTAGTTAACTGAAAGAATTAAACTAGTTAACTGAAAGAACTAGTTAACTGAAAGAACTAGTTAACTGAAAGAACTGAACTAGTTAACTGAAAGAACTAGTTAAATGAAAGAACTGAACTAGTTAACTGAAAGAACTAAACTAGTTAAATGAAAGAACTAGTTAACTGAAAGAACTAAACTAGTTAAATGAAAGAACTAAACTAGTTAACTGAAAGAACTAGTTAACTGAAAGAACTAAACTAGTTAAATGAAAGAACTGAACTAGTTAACTAAAAGAACTGACCTAGTTAACTAAAAGAACTAAACTAGTTAACTAGCCTAATATAAATGTGATTTATTGAATGCATTTCTGAGAATCCTAACAACTTCTAAGCATGAAAACTCTACTGTTTAATCAGCTCAATCAGCTCAATCAGCTCAATCAGCTCTTGCTTTAAGATTGCTCACAACCATGGCAATCTCGAGAGTTAACTTACGTCCCAGCGCTAGCCCAGTGTTCATCCTATGAGGAAGGTTGGTGATCTGTTCAATTGTATTGATCAATGATTGTTTAAATCATCCCAATCATCATTCCAAAAACGATCATCCCAAAAACGATCATTCCAAAACCAAAATCCAATCATTCTAGGAAATGGAATCCCTTGTACAGAGAAAAATCCATTCACTTGTACTGGGAGGAATCCATTCTGCGCCTCGATTGGAAACAAAGAGTTCAAATGTTGCAGTGATATCATTCAGGACTCGTCAGAGCTCGAGAATTTGAAAGCAGAAGAGATAAAGCCGAGTAGATTCATGCAAATTGGTCCTTCATCTTCGTTTTAGTTTGTCCAAATGGTGCAATCCCTTACCGTATCCCGCATGCGATGCTCTGTGATCCGGCTATTGTCAACATTTGTCCACCAAATTATAAATGTGTTGAAGCAGCGAATGGACATCTTTTACCGCATGATGGACGATCTTTGTGCTGCAAGACGAGCACTTTATACAGCTTTGCTTCAGGTGAGGAGAAATTGAAAACTGAAAGAACTTTGAAGCGTTTTCTAGGCAGCTTATTTTAAAGGTGAATGATAAGTAATGAGTTTTTCAAAACTATTTTTCTCAGGCAAGAGATATCAGACAAGATATCTCTTGCCAGAAGACAGGATAGGGCAGAAGACAGGATAGGCCAGAAGACAGGATAGGCTAGAAGACAGGATAGGCCAGAAGACAGGATAGGCTAGAAGACAGGATAGGCTAGAAGACAGGATAGGGCAGAAGACAGGATAGGGCAGAAGACAGGATAGGCTAGAAGACAGGATAGGCCAGAAGACAGGATAGGCTAGAAGACAGGATAGGGCAGAAGACAGGATAGGCCAGAAGACAGGATAGGCTAGAAGACAGGATAGGCTAGAAGACAGGATAGGCCAGAAGACAGGATAGGCTAGAAGACAGGATAGGCTAGAAGACAGGATAGGCCAGAAGACAGGATAGGCTAGAAGACAGGATAGGCTAGAAGACAGGATAGGCCAGAAGACAGGTTCTGACCTGGCTTCACTGCAGATCTGGCTCACAAAGTTCCTGGGTCTGCCAGAAGCCAGGTCTAACAATAAACCTGGGTTCTTGCTTGGTTTAGACCTGCCTGATTCACAAGTCTTTAGGCTTGCCAGAATAGTTCAAAGTATACATGGGCCACTTGTTAGGGAGTATGAAATGGCGCTGATTTTCAAAGAAACTTCTTTAACATCGAGTAGTCTTTATCAAATGACACGAATATTAGAAAGCTATATTGGAACCATATCGGAACCAGATTGAAACCATATTGGAACCATATTGGAACCATATTGGAACTTTATTCTTGGAAGGAAAATATTGGAACCATATTGGAATCATATTGGAACCATATTGGAACCATATTGGAATCCATATTGAAACCATATTGGAACCATATTGGAATCCATATTAGAAAGCTCACTTATTTCTCTCCAAAATCATATTTGTAATAGTCCCAATTCAATAAAAGATAATTTTTTTAGAAATCATTATTCAGAGAAAATGATTGACAAGATCACTCGGTCGCGACTTAGCATACAAGTTTTTGGGTCTCTTGGGGTCTCTTGGGACCTCTTGAGACGGGTTTGACTTTATCGGAAACAATAAAACTTTAAAGAACAAAGAATGTCTCATTGAAAGGACTCGAACGGGTCCAAAAGGACATACGCACCAGACTCGATTCGCCGGGTTCCATTGACTGATGCAAGCAAATGCGTTCTCTACAACCACTACACCACCGATGCCGTTGTCTGAAGACAGTGCTCATAAAGAAACCCCAAAAACTTGTATACCATAAATCTCGCGATAGAGAAGCGTTTGGCAAAAACTGATTGCAGATTCGGAATCAGAGAGAAAAACTACATCAGATAGGCTATTTCCCGAGTATTTCCCGAGTAGGCCACGATAAGTTAACAACATTTACTAGTAAGAATCAATTCAAAAGTTGTTGTCTAAACCAAAAACCCCGTTTTAGTTTTCGCTGAAGCCCAACTGACTCCCCGTATCGTGCCAGCACCTCCCGTATCCTCCATTGAATATGTAAGCTTAACTATAGCTATAAAAGCTATACCATTGTGTATAGCCATATCGTTAAAATGATTTTTCAATTCGAAAATCAAAATCCAACGATCTCAGGTGACATTAAACGTTCATACGTCGGCCACAATGCAAGCACCGGAGATCCGAACCGGCGACCATTTCGTTCTCGCTCCGCACAAACTTTTGGAACCAGCTTACATCAAAAATGTCAAACTTTTCTCAGAGCTTCCAATTGGAAGTTTTATGCATGTGATCATGTTTGGTAAGATTTCGTAATTCTTACTAATCAATCCAGTCTAATCAATCCAGTCTAATCAATCCGTTCTTTACAGATCCAGTCAGCGTCACAGAAACACTTCAATTCTATTATGATCGGCCATCGAAAGGAGGTAGGGTTACTGGAAAAGCTTTGTCAAACTTCTGTATCGGCATTTTTGGGTGTACAGACGCGTAGTCTATTTAGTAGTTACTGTTAGTTAACTGTTTTACTGGTAACTTAGTGAAAATTGGAAGATAAACATCTATTATAATCTTTGAACTTTGAATCTTTGAACTTTGAATCTTTGAACTTTGAATCTTTGAACTTTCTTCTTTGAACATCTATTATAATCATTCGATAGCTCTGAATCTCTTCTTGAATACTAGGACAAAGAACTTACTAAGAACTTTTCGGAAGATAAAGAACAAAATGTTTTTAAAAGCTTAATTTGAAGCCAAAAAAGCCAAAAAAGCCAAAAATAACCGTTATTAGTAAGGTTTATCGTTTTAAATAAGCAATGAATGCTTTAAATAAGTAATGAATGCTTTAGATAAGCAATGAATGCTTTAGATAAGCAATGAATGCTTTAGATAAGCAATGATGGCTTTAAAGAAGCAAAGAAAGCTTTAGATAAGCAATGAATGCTTTAGATAAGCAATGAATGCTTTAGATAAGCAATGAATGCTTTAGATAAGCAATGAATGCTTTAGATAAGCAATAAACCAATTTCAGGCAAAATCTTGGACCTTGAAGAGCCTGTGGATGATGGGGGATTCATCTCGAAGAAAATCTACAACGCTCATCCGGTCACCAATATGGATGAACAACAGAAAAGGCCAGCTAATCATTGTAAGTGATAGCGATTTTAATAGCTAACAATTCAAATGGCTAACAACAATGGCTAACAAGGCTAGAAATTCAACAATCTAACTTCTAGATCGTAAAATGTGGGTTGTTTTGATGTTCCGAACGGTGAACCCGATCACTCGACTCTATGTATCGGTGACGATGGATTTGCATGGAAAATATCGATCGGTTAGGTGAGAAAATTTGATGAGCTTTAGATTTGGCTTTTAGAATCATTCTTAAAATGGTTTAAGACCCCCAAGGTGAAAATTTACACCTCAATTTCTTCATTTTGTACCACCCAAAAAAAGCAAAAGAAAAATCGCCTCTTCCCTCTGGGGATTTTGGATATTCAGCCTTGTTTGTTGAATACTTTTCTTTACTTTAAAATACTCTATTGAAATAAGTGGTTGGCTTTGGCTTATGCGTAGTTTCTGGGCATTTTCCAGGAATTTCGGGGAAACCCGGGTATCTTGAATGGGTCATCACACTTTGAAGGCTGATAACTTCGCTCAGAGATGATATTTTGTCTAACTTTTTATATCATTGTACAGAGAATATTTCAGGCTTTCAGATGATACCAAATAGAGCTTGATTGGATGATCCAGTCCAAGAAAATCGGAGCCAACTCTGAGCAAAGGGGGCCTAACCGACTCGGCTGTCGTGTCGCCTTGTTTTCATGGGAATGAAAAAACCAATCAAGCTTTATCTGGTATCATTTAAAAGCCTGAAATATCCTCTGTACAATGATATAAAAAGCTAGCAAAAATATAATTTCTAGACAAAGTTATAGGTCTTTAAAGCTTGACGAGCCGTTCAAAATACCCGGAAACTACGCAAGAGCCGAAAAATTCCAGTAAGTAAATGACTGGCGGTATGTTCTTTGTAATCGCGTAGTCACTTGCCATCTGGCAAACCGTCGTGGTATGGAATCCCTTTTGGAATCAGTATGCCACAAGTGACATTGACAACTGCAGAGTTGACAAGAAGAAGGAGTGCTGAGCTGCTGAGCCATGGTTCGCCGTCTTTGGCGTCTAAGCCCAAATTTCTGGGGCCAATTCTTGCCTAAATTTGGCTATATTTTTACTAGAAAATCGACATTCTCTTAAACTAAAACCATTTGAAATAAACAAGGTTCGAAACTAACCGAAAAAAGCTGATTTCAGCGAATTCCTCCGCTCTGACACTGGTCGTCTCTTGGGCACACCGGTGGCCGGTACTTATTTCTATGTAAGTTTCAACACTAATAAAGAAAATGATATTCAATTTAGATCACGAACGTCTAAATCTACTCAAAACAAAAAAAAAATCACTTTCACATCTTTTGATTCGATTCAATCAATGATTCAATAAATTTTTCTCAAAAAAGTTTTCTTTATCTTTATCTTCTAATGGATTTCACATTGGACAAGTGTATCGATGAGAAAGAGGAGGAGGAAGAGGAAGAAGAAGAGGAAGAGAAAGAGGAAGAGAAAGAGGAAGAAGAGGAAGAGAAAGAGAAAGAGAAAGAAAGAGGAAGAGAAAGACTACTTCTGAAAGAGAAATGTATCCATTTCAGGGATTTTAGCGGTTAGCGGTTCCGATTTAGTTCCTTTATAGTTCCTATCTAGTTCCTATCTAGTTCCTATCTAATAGGTTGATGCATAAGTCTTTTTGTTCCTTTTCGTAGTTGTAGTTGCCTGTAGGTGTCTGTAGGCGCTTGTAGGCGCTTGTAGTTGCATGTAGGTGCCTGTAGGCGCCTTTAGGTGCCTGTAGGTGTCTGTAGGTGTCTGTAGGCGCTTGTAGGCGCTTGTATTAGGTTGATGCATAAGTCTTTTCGTTCCTTTTCGTCTGCCGTTTGAAGCCAACAAATGCACGAATTAAACTACGGTTGATTTCATTAGAAAAAGCAATTATTTTTCTGCAAAATAACATTAAAACGGGTTTAAAAATATTTAATGCCTGGATTTTCTTGAGAGTATGAAGTCGGGTAGTCAAAAGGGGCTAACTCGATGATGCGGTTTAGACACCTTAGCTAAAGATAGCTAAAGAAAACCTATCTTCGTGTCAATAGATAAAAGATAGAGAAAAAAAACGTTTGATATTTCGCCAAAATTTCAGAGAAATTCATTCAGCCAATTTTTCCGTAGAGTTTTTTATAGATTTTTACGAAAAAGGCGTTTTTCACTCTCGAATTTGCTTGAAAGTGAACCGAAATTCATTTAAAAAGATGCAAATTCAACAAAAAAACACTTTTTTTTATAGAGCAAACTATAGATTAATTCGTGAATTTGTTACTTTTTAACAGAAGTACGAAAAAAACGAAAAGACTTATGCATCAACCTAATAGTTCCTATCTAGTTCCTATCTAGCTCCTATCTAGTTCCTATCTAGTTCCTTATAGTTCCTATTTAGCAATTCCATTTTCCTAAATATTCATTTTTGCAAAAAAAAACAATTCAAATCTGAAGTTTTTAAGGAGAAAAATTTCTGTTTTCTTTTAAATACCCAATTCTTTTTTTTTGTAGTAAACATTTCTTTCATAAATTTTCAATTTCAAGATAGCCTGAAAACAGTGTCCATTTTGCGAGGCTAACCCCCCGTTTTTTTGGCCGCGTTTTCTTTTTCTGTTTACGGAGCTAAGCCGTTTTGGGCTTGTCAATGAATTTCTTTGACAACATTTGCCAATTGATAAATTCTAGCGTTTTGAAACTTCTCATATTGTATATTTATGCTTTATCTTTGTAATCAAGTTCATATCAATTTCTGATTTGATTATCGTCTTTTCTCTGATAGTAGTGCACCCTGAGCGTCGCGTAAATTGCTCGAAATCTCGAGAACCGCTTATCAGAACCTATCGATGTGGGGTCGGAAAATGTAGCTGACGATGAGATCTAGTGGGGGATTTGAGTGTTGAGCTTCTGGGAAAAGCTTGGAAACCGTAAAATAGTGATCAACTCGGCTCGGTGGGATGACGACTATTAGAGAACGCAATCATGGCGTTGCATCGACTGGGGCTTTCGACAATTGCAATTTCTCAAAATTTGGGAGTTTCTACGCGGCTCGTGAACAAGACGATTAAACGCTTCTTGGAATTGGGAACAAATGCTGGTAGAGCTGGTCGAGGAAAACGTTCTGCTGTGATTCAGGCCAACATCAAAAAAGGGTGAGAGAGGTTGTGTCGTAATCCGGAACGATCAGTCCAACTCATCTCACGCCAAATGGGAATTTCTGAGACTGGAAGCTAAGGCGTGTGCTAAGCCACATCGAACAGTTGTCTCGTTAAAGAAAGCGCTCCTTAAAGCATGGAACGAGCTTGACGAAGGGGCAGCTTTAGCTGTGATCTATATTTTGTTATTTTATATCTTTAGCTTTTTGCTGTGATTCAGTCCAACATCCAAAAAAGTGCGGTTGCGTTGTAACTCGGAACGATCAGTCCGGCTGATATCACACCAAATGGAAATTTCTGAGCCATCCTTGCGCCGAATTGTGCAGCGCAAACTCAAGATTAAAGCTTTTAAAAGAACAAATGTCAAGGATGCTGACTGAGCGACCGACTGGGCTCCTTAAAGTATGTGACGAGCTTGATGTTGAGCTACTTAGCACAGTTGACGCCTTCCACCCACGTTTTGAAGCGTGCTTCGCCGCTGACGGAGGAATTTGTTTTTGTTGTTTTTGTTGTTGTTAGGACTGACTGATTCAAATTGGTTCTATAATGTCTATAGACTTATCGGTCAACCTAATGACAAGTGGATGCGACCAAGATTGTTTCAAACTGATTTTGAGTTCAGGAATTGTAAGCCAAGATAGAAGTCAGGTCCAAGACAGAAGTCAGGTCCAGATCAGGCTTTTCTTCTGGTTCAAGTTCTTCTTAGAAATAAGGTAGTAAAATCAGGTCGTCACTTGGTTTCAGCCTGGCCTAGCATACAAATCCTAGTCCTTAGTATAAGATTTTTGTCTTTGGTTCTCTTGGCTCTTGTCTTTGGTTCTCCTCTTGACCACAAATCAGTATGTTGTTTTCCAATCACCATTCACGAGTTTTTCCGTTTGATTTGTTGGTGAAATTTTTTGTGATTTGAATCTCGAGAAAAGCCTTTTCACAAACGAAAGGTGAGAAGTGATAGAGGGCAAAGAAGTGATGGGGAAAGGGGTGAAGAAAGGGGTGAAGAAGAGGTGGAAGAGGCACATTGACAATTTTGACGGCGCCCACCCCTTTCCTTTCTTTTTCTGGTAAATAGTTGCATAGAATCAATCAGAAAAGAAAAAGTTACCGAAAAAATACGACCAATCTGCACTAAAGACTGAGCTCGAATTTCAGAGAAGAATTTCTTCAGAATTCTTCCTTTTTCTTCAAGAATTCTTCCTTCCAATCGTTTTCTCTCTGTTTTCATAGTTTTGAATTACTTTTTTTCAATTCGATTTTCAAATTTTAAACCTTTAAAAGATTGTGCGAGAGTTTTCTTCTTTAAAATATGGAATTTATGAAATTTAGAAGTAAAAGAAGTTATTTAGAAGTAAAAGAAGTTATTTAGAAGTAAACGAAGTAATTTAGAAGTAAAAGAAGTTATTTAGAAGGAAAAGAAGTAATTGAAGTAAAGAAGTCATGAAGTAAAATTTAGAAGTAACAGAAGTTATTTAGAAGGAACAGAAGTTATTTAGAAGTAAAAGAAGTAATTTAGAAGTAACAGAAGTTATTTAGAAGTAAAAGAAGTAATTTAGAAGTAAAAGAAGTTATTTAGAAGTAAAAGAAGTAATTTAGAAGTAACAAAAGTTATTTAGAAGTAACAGAAGTCACTTAGAAGCTAAAATATTAATGTTTCTCAAGCATTGCTTAATTTCAGTACTTGTTTACAGTATTTTTAGGTATTCTGACTAAACAGAATACTTAATTTCAGTACTTGTTAAGATTCTTTAAAGTTAATATTCAATTTAAGATTCTTTAAAGATATCCAATCTTATCAGCTGAATATTTTCCTTGTTTTAGTGTAAGTTTAAACCAAGAAATCGTTTCAGTTTTGAAAATGGAAAGGAAAACCTCGAGAATGTCGCTGTTGAGCTCATATTCTTCATTTCCGACAATGCGACCAGCTATTGCTAAATTCAACGATTTCATTGCCAGAGATTCACATAAAGAACCGGTAACGAGGAAAAGTATTCGATACAATAGTCTCAGGTACAGTAATTACAGTACTACTTGAAGAAAGTATTAATCTTTAGAAGTTACTTGGCTGGAACAGTGGTCGAGGAGTTGGATCCTGATGAAGACGATGATGAAATCCGGGTTTGTCATTGGTTGGATGAAACTTGATTGTCGAACTTGATTGTCGAGATTTTCGAATGAAAGTGTTTAAACGTTTTCTAAAAAGTGCTCTCTAAAAGCTATCGTAATGTTGCTGTGTCTCAAATAAGGATAAACGTTACCCCTATCAAAATTGAGTCTATCAAAGATAGTCTATCAAAGTTGAGTCTATCAAAAATTGAGCAAAATTTTTTTCCCCCACCTTTTCCCTCTCCTTCCCCCCCCCTTTTTCTCTTCTTTTCTTCAAATCTATCAAAGATAGTCTATCAAAGATTGAGCCCATCAAAGATTGAGTCTATCAAAGATTGAGTCTATCAAAGATTGAGTCTATCAAAATTGAGTCTATCAAAGATTGAGTCTATCAAAGATTGAGTCTATCAAAATTGAGTCTATCAAAGATTGAGTCTATCAAAGATTGAGCCCATCAAAGATTGAGTCTATCAAAATTGAGTCTATCAAAGATTGAGTCTATCAAAGATAGTCTATCAAAGATTGAGCCCATCAAAGATTGAGTCTATCAAAGATTGAGTCTATCAAAGATTGAGTCTATCAAAATTCGTATTCAGTCGCAAATTTAGCTAAGGGCTCTTAAACTGACGTCTTAAATGGGAAGAGTGTCTTAAACTTATCCGATTTGATCGTTTTATAGGTCATTCGAAATCTCAAATAAGGATAAACGTTTACCCTAGTTAGGGCAAAACCGGTAATACAAATCTCGTTGTCTGATCAGGATCAAATGTTATATGAGAAGCTATGGGTATTCCAACGATACCCCATAAAAAGTTATGGGGATCCCGACGATACCCGATGCTTTTTCCTCTTGAAGATTAATGATTAAACAAGTCTAGTCCAGAGCTGATACTTCCATTTCTCATTACTCTTCCCTCAAATATTCATCCTTTTTCTGCTCAATTTTTCTTTCAGATATTCCTCGATGAATTTCCTTTCTTTTCCCTCCAGGAGATCCGTTCTAATTAGTCTTTTCTTTCTTTTCTTTTCCTTTTCCTTTCTCCTTTTTCTTTTTCCTTTCTCCTTTTTCTTTTTCCTTTTCCTTTTCCTTTTTTTTTTTTCTTTTTCCTTTTTATCTACTGCATATCTGGGGATAACATTTTCCTTTACTTGCCAAAAATAAACTTTACATTACGCAACTTTTACTTTCAATAATTTGCTCTAAACATTGATTTTTCTACATAAGATTTCTTTATTTTGAAATTTCTCTTTCCATTTTTATCCAATTATGCTAATTTGTAGCCGAATAAAACCCCATTTTCTTCAAGAGATTCTCATTTTTTTTTGGCTATGGAAGAACAAGATTTGGAAGAGGTTTGTTTTATGGAAAACTTTAATATTAGAAAGTTTATTAAAGTAGTAGCTAAGTTTAATTAAAATAGTAGTTTCTAACAGTACAACAAAAAAAAAACAAGCTTGTCGATTCATCAACTTTCAACGTTTTTTCAGCCGTTTTACTGAGGTGTCTCCAAAATTTCAAGAAAATCAACTTTATTTGCTTTTCTTGTATGAAAACCTATGCTGAAACCATGTTTTTCGGAATCAGCGTTAAAAATTACCCTAAAATGCACTAAAATCGTTTTGTTTAGGAAAATTTTTTGAAAAAAACTGACTTGACCCGGAATCGAACCCTCGACCCTCGGATTACCATTACGACAGATTTGTCGGACG
This sequence comes from Mesorhabditis belari, assembly GCA_958450365.1. NCBI lineage: Eukaryota > Metazoa > Nematoda > Chromadorea > Rhabditida > Rhabditidae > Mesorhabditis > Mesorhabditis belari. The sequence goes on along the minus strand of CAUEEP010000741.1, from coordinate 226,503 downwards.
TTGAACCGAAGTCATTAAAAGCCATTAAAAGCCATTAAAAGCCATCAAAAGCCATTAAAAGCCATTAAAAGTCATTAAAACCCATTAAAACCAATTAAAATCAATTAAAACCCATTCAAACCCATTAAAACCCATTAAAACCCATTAAAACCCATTCAAACCCATTCAAACCCATTCAAACCCATTCAAACCCATTCAAACCCATTAAAACCCATTAAAACCCAAGGTGAATATATTGTTTGCTTCAAAATGATTTGATGAAAAGATTCTAGTCCTTGGTTTTGTAATTTTTTTAAACTCAACCTAATGGCCGTTTCAAGGAGAGGTTTTCTTTTGTAAATTCCGACATGCAATCAAAAGATTTGTTGATAAAATGCAGCGAAAGTATCTTTGTCTGTAGCAATGATGCTAAAAGATAAGACATTATTTTTCTCATGTTGTTGAAATTTGGAAATTTCTCAAAATCGATGCTTCATTAGGGAAAGGGGACCACTGATGCATTTTCAATACCTTTTTTTTCTTCATTTCTTCAAGAATCTTTCTCGTTTTTGTTCTTGAACTAGATCCTTTTTAACTAGATCCTTTTTAACTAGGTCCTTTTTAACTAGATCCTTTTTAACTAGGTCCTTTTTAACTAGGTCCTTTTTAACTAGGTCCTTTTTAACTAGGTCCTTTTTAACTAGATCCTTTTTAACTAGGTCCTTTTTAACTAGGTCCTTTTTAACTAGGTCCTTTTTAACTAAAAAGGGCTTTTAAATCAAGAACTAGTCTTGTTTTTCTATAATCAAAAACTAGTCTATTATATTGTTTTCTATAATCAAAAACTAGTCTATTTTATTGTTTTATTATGTGCCTTTTGAAAGCTGATACATTTTTGAGTTAAACATGAGAATCATAAGAATCATAAAAAAGAAATGGGGGTTTAAAAGCGATCCGATTGCTAGGAACGTCGGAATTTTTGATCTTAAGTGTCAGGAAAAGGCCTTTCAATTGTTAAATATAGATCTTGAAGGGTAAAACATGCACAATTTGTCTCAACAAATAACATCTTGATGACAAATCCTTTTTTCTTTTCTTTCTTCGAGTGTAGGTAGCGATTATCGGGTTGTTCTCTGGAACAAAAACACGAAAATGGATAGCCTTATTCTTTTCTGGGAGTAAACGAAGCTGACAGCCTACTCAAGTAAGATATTGTTTGTTTTTAATATATAAACCTTGCGTTAAAGTAATTTTTTAAGTAAGTTTTCTTAATAGTAAGTTTTAAAGACGATCAAATAGATAATTCCGACTAAAAACTAGACTTGCTTAATGAGAAAGAACAAAAAAATCGGGCGCTTCTTCAGGCTTCAAACTTCAGGCGCTTGATCTAGCCAGCAGCGTATCGGATTTAAATAAACTTTGTTTTATTTAAAAGCCAAGATTTTAAGCTATCCAATGATATCTATCACTTAGATTTTTCTTTTGAAAAAGTGGGCCAAAAACCTTATCGGAATCGACGAGACAATTCTGATTTATTCAGAGTAACTCTCGCCGGAGAACCGACGAATTTAACCCCGGATCCAGTATACTGGACTGCATACTGCAGTATCACACAAAGGTCAACCGTATCCAAAGGCTCAGATTCAACTACGAGCTTTTTAACCGCAGCAATAATGACATACACTTTGAGAGCTGGAATTACCGCGGTTGCTGTTCCTCGTTATCTCGTTAAATCTCGATAAGGTTTTTGGTCCACTTTTTCAAAAGAAAAATCTAAGTGATAGGTACCATTAAATAGCTTAAAATCTTGGCTTTTAAATAAAACAAAGTTTATTTAAATCTGATACTCTGCTGACGAGTTGAGACGTCTGAAGTTGTGCGACCCATTTGTCTCGTTAATTCTTGTTAAGCAAGTCTAATAAAAACTAATAAAGTTGAATTAATAAAATAAAATAATAATAATAAAATAAAATAATAATAAAATAATAATAATAATAAATTAATAAAATCAAATCAAACTATTCCACTCTTAGGTCAAACTATTCAAAAAGTAAAGGCTTTTTTTTTGAAAGAAGATTAATAATATAAATACTTTATTCAGAAAGAAATAAAGTGCGAAAACGACATGAAAAATGTACTAGATAAAAGATGAAAAAGTCACTTAAAATGCAACGAAATAGCCCTTTTAAAATCAGACACGGTGGAGAACAAATGCAACTTGTCGGGAAGGGCATTCCAAACTTTAGTCACACGATTTACGAAAAAAGCTCTAGCTCTAGAGGCTCTAGAGGATTTAGAGAAGCTCTAGAGGATTTAGAGAAGTTTCAAAAGTTTTTCTTTTAAAGAGTTTTTTTTTATAATCTCAAGTCTCTTAATTAGTTTTTTTCATGACTTCAAATCGATTTCTCATTTTTTTTCCTTTATTTTTTCCCGTGAACAGGTGGAAATCTCAAGATAATCCCTCAAATCTCAGAATTTCACAATGAGATTATCGCTTCTTGCAATTGAAAAAGATTTCTTTTGAATATCAAATATACAAAGCTATATCTATATTTAAATCAATATTTAAATCTATATTTAAATCAATATTTGAATCTATATTTGAATCTATATTTAAATCTATATTTGAATCAATAATTAAATCAATATTTAACCAATATTGAAACCAATATTTAACCAATATTTAAATCAATATTAAAATCAATATTTAACCAATATTTAAACCAATATTTAATCAATATTTGAATCTATATTTGAATCAATATTTAAATCTATATTTGAATCTATATTTGAATCTATATTTGAATCAATATTTAAATCTATATTTGAATCTATATTTGAATCTATATTTGAATCTATATAATAATAATACTTTATTCAAACGATAAAGTGAAAGAAATCATAGAGAAATGCACAGTGATACTTAATCAGACAATACATACTGAAATCAATAAGCCAATTACTTACGGCAAAGAGCCACTAGATCTAAAGCATCGATACGTTTCTTGAATATGAAAAGCGACTGAATTTCTCGTATGTCGTTTGGGAGCAAGTTCCATAATCTAGCGGCTCTAACGGGAAATGAATTTGATAAAGAGGCATTGGAAGCAAAGGGAATTTGCAAAAGGAATGAGCCACTTCTGGGCCCTGACCGCGGTTTAAATTTGAAAAAGTCTATAAACAAAGGGCTAATCTGTTTACAACGGAGGATTTCTATATTTGAATCAATATTTAAATCTATATTTAAATCAATATTTAAACCAATATTTAACCAATATTTAAATCAATATTTAACCAATATTTAATCAATATTTGAATCCATATTTAAACCAATATTTAAACCAATATTTAATCAATATTTGGGAGTGGAACAAATGCGACCTTTTTTTGCGCACTCGGACATTTGCGCACATTTTTTTCCGCACTTAGCCCATTAGCGCACCTTTTTTCGCGTTTTAAAAAAGCTCTAAAAAGCTAATATTAACCAATTTCTATTCCAAAAGTTCTTTTTCTAGGTAATTTTAGGGCGTAGAATCGAAATTTTGACATATCATTGGTAAGTAATTGGCTTATTGATTTCAGTATGTATTGTATGATTAAGTATCACTGTGCATTTCTCTATGATTTCTTTCACTTTATCGTTTGAATAAAGTATTATTATTATTATTATTATTATTATATCAGAGCGTGTGGAAGCGAACGGACGGAGTTATACATTGGGAAATCGGGACGGGAAAAATCGAAAATTTTCTGTAATTTGATCCACCCGTTTTACAATTCAAATTGGTTTCACAAGCTCTGATACGTCAAAATTTGAGAGTGTCGAATTCAAATTTTGCTATGACAGAGCGTGTGGAACCAATTTGAAAGACAAAACGGCTAGATCAAATTACAGAAAATTGTTGCTTTTTCTCTTTGTATAACTCCGTCCGTTTGTTTCCACTCGCTCTGTTATGTCAAAATTTCGATTCTACGCCCTAAAATTACCTAGAAACCTAGAAAAAAACTTTTGGAATAGAAATTGGTTAATATTAGCTTTTTAGAGTTTTTTTAAAACGCGAAAAAAGGTGCGCTAATGGGCAAGGTGCGGAAAAAAAGGTGCGCAAATGTCCGGGTGCGCAAATGTCCCACTCCCCTATATTTCATCCATATTTAATCCATATTTAAATCCATATTTGAATATTCAGCTAATGCCTAAAGATCAATTGGCTCGCAAATATTTCGCAACCCCACGCGGAAGAGGGGCAAAAAATGCACGCAGAGATGTCTGTTTTAAGTTTTTTTCTCAGGAAATTAGCCAATTTTCCGAATGCAAAACAAAATTTTCAAAACAAAACTCGTGTTGTTTACTTTTTAAAATATAGTACAAACGAACTTCGATTGAACGAACACTATTTTTCGTCCCAACAAAGGGTTTTGCCTTTAAAGGCGGGGCGGTGGAGATAGCGGCCGGGCCGGTTTATTTGAAATAGATTAAACATTTCCTTTTTCAAAACTTGTCACGACTCGCGGCCATCCTGTATATTTAAGTCAAAAACCTGCAAAAGTAAGACAAATTCGGAGAGATGTCGACTTCGGAGTATTCCAAAATTAAAAATAAAAGTCAAAACATGCTAGCCAGGTGTTTTTTGTTGTTTTTATAATAAAGCGTAATGTTTTATAAAAGAAAAACATAGGGTTACCGTAGAAAATTTTTGTTCAAGACTCTGTTCAAGACCTCAAGACTCTGTTCAAGACCTCAAGACTCTGTTCAAGACCTCAAGAATCTGTTCAAGACTTCAAGACTCTGTTCAAGACTTCAAGACTCTGTTCAAGACCTCAAGACTCTGTTCAAGACCTCAAGACTCTGTTCAAGACCTCAAGACTCTGTTCAAGACTTCAAGAATCTGTTCAAGACCTCAAGACTCTGTTCAAGACCTCAAGACTCTGTTCAAGACCTCAAGACTCTGTTCAAGACTTCAAGACTCTCTTCAATATCTGCACCGCTCCTTTAAAATCACCTTCAATACAACAAACACTTCGATATAAAGAGCTGTTTGGCTGATTCATTATATCGAAGTTCGACTGTATTTAGATAGTTTTCTTTAAATTTCGTTTGCACTATGACAGCTCTCTTACAGTCGCTCTTGAATCTATTAAACACCGCTAAATCATCTAAAATCTATTATCAATATACATAGCTGTACTTATTTATTAATCTTAAATTTCTAGGAAATGTCTTCAACAATTCCTAGCCCTCATCGTGGCCGTCTCGCCTTGATGACGTCAGTGACAACACCGAAAGGAGTCGTCAAATTAAGTCGAATCGAGTTGGCTAATATGTGAGTTTAACTGGTTTAAGCCAAGTCAAAACAAAAACTCAAACGATTTTAAGTAAGTCGTTTGCTTTTCCGCGGTTGAAAATAGAGCAGAAAGATCTTTTAAATATCAAACCTCTTTTGAATATACAAATCTATATCTACAGTGTGACGACGTATAGCGAGAACTTTTTCGAAAAGTAGCTGGAAAATCTGCAATTTATTTCAAAAGTGTTAAGTGTTATATAGAGAATTGTAGCCCTTAATCTTGGCTACATTTATCTACCAAACACTTCCCGATTCGACTTATACAACTCATTTTACAAGCTGTCAAATGAGCCCAGGTCGGCTCGAAAGAGCTCTCCGGTGAATCTATCATTTATACAACTTTTCAGAAAAGTAGCTAGGAAATGTTTAATTTATTTCAAAAGTGTTAAGTGTTATATAGAGAATTGTAGCCCTTAATCTTGGCTACATTTATCTAATAAAAGTTTCCCGATTGGTCGTATACAACTCATTTAACAAGCGCTTGAATGAGCGCTAATCGACATCGCTTCCAATCTCTGATTTAAATTAAACATTTCCTAGCTACTTTTCCAAAACTTGTCGCTACTCGCGGTCATTCTGTGTATTTAAGTATTAAACCTTCAAAAGTAAGAAAAAAATGTACTGTAGAATGAATATAAAATCTTTGTAACTGTTTTGAAGAGTACCTCGAAGAGTAATTGACTTACTATTGACTTCAAAGCCATTAAAGGGGGGGTATTAATCGCGGCCGGGTGACGATAAAAATTTTTTTACGGCAACCACCTGTTTTTTTATTTTAATATCGCTGATTTTATTATAAAAAGAATAAAAATCATCCGGCTAGAGTGATTTGATGGGTTTACAAATTTTTGGAGACACTGCAAGGCTTGGAGAAAAGCAAGATCGTCACTCATCAGACACCTCAGCTAAAAGGCACCTATTTGAGAAAACTAAAACCACAAGCGACCACAAATGGAAAAAAGATCTAATTGTGTCAAGCAAAGCGCTGAGGACGTCCTACGATGGAGGAGATCCAGTCACTTCTGGTGAAGATGCGCGGGAAATTGATAAGATAGGAGGCCGATTTGAGGAACTGCTGTACTCGAGCGAAAATGAAAGTGAGCAAGAGGAAGAATTATAGATTACCAAATCTATTTTTATTGTTTTTTGTGCTTTTTATTTTGTTTTTAAATTTATCTGCAATTAAAACTCAATCGATCTAGACTGTGCTGAGGTGTCTGATGAGTGACGATCTTGTTTTTCTCCAAGCCACCTCCCCCAGTTTTTTTCCCCCCTTTTTTTCTCAAGTGTCTCCAAAAATTTGTAAACCCATCAAATCACTCTAGCCGGGTGATTTTTATTCTTTTTATAATAAAATCAGCGATATTAAAATAAAAAAACAGGTGGTTGCCGTAAAAAAATTTTTATCGTCACCCGGCCGCGATTAATACCCCCCCTTTAAATTAAACCATTATGGTGATTAATAGGAATTAGTAAACTTCTGCGAGTTACTTTCCAAAGATATCAATGACTACAATGACTCAAAATGTTAAAAAAGGAACAAAAGTAAAGTATAATAATTTTTTGATATCTTTTTATGTGTTACGTCAAGTGTTCTTTTCTAAATCCCAATGAACTTGTTGCTTTCTTCCGCATTCTCTTTACCCCCAATAAATCGTCTCCCGTTTTTACTTGTTTTACATTACAGCTTTTCTTTCTTACAGCTTTCCTTTACTCTTCCTCCAAATCATCTTCTTTTCTTTTCTTTTCTTTTTCTAATTTCTCCTAAAATTCCCAATCATTTAACCTCGTTGTTCCAATCTCAAAAAACAAATCAAACTCTTTCCTGCAAACTCATGTTCGTCGATTTGTCTCTCTTGGAAAGCCGGAAAAGAAGAAGAAAAGGAAGAAGAAAAGAAGGAAGAAAAGGAAGAAGAAAAGAAGAAGAAAGGGAAGAAGAAAAGAAGAAGAAAAAGAAGAAGAAAAAGAAAGAAGAAAAAGAAGAAGAAAAAGAAGAAGAAAAGAAGAAGAAAAGAAGGAAGAAAAGGAAAAAGAAAAGCAAGAAGAAAAGAAAGAAAAAAAGAAGAAGCCGGAAATTCGAATTGGGACGCTTTTTACCTTTAAATAGTTCGATTTCATATCTTAAAGAATTTTCACCAAGTTAGCTCTTGTTTTTATAAATTTTATATTGTAAAGCTCTGCTAGAATTGCTAGATTGTCCATTTAGAATTGCTAGATTGTCCATTTTTCTATACCTAGCTTTGAATTTTTATAAGATTTAAAAGCTCTCCTGAATTTGAAGCTTAAAAACTTTTCATTTTCACTATTCTCTATTTATTTTCCTTTGCACAAGAGCTCATTTCGGAAATCAAAGTGGTAGTTGCACTAGTTGCACTAGTTATACTAGTTGCTTATACACATTAATGCACTAGTTGTTGGGGATCAAAGGGGAACCAAGAAAAGGAAATGCTAAATGAAAATGCTAAATGAAAATGCGAAATGCCCTCAACCTATTCTCAAACTTTCAATGGGTATGATGTTGCAGTTTCTTCAGTGAACTGTGACCCTGAATGAGAGCTCCTAGTGGGCCATTCTTGGTAAGCAGAACTGGTGCTGTGGGATGAACCAAACGTCGGGTTAAAGTGCCTAAGTGTCCACTCATGAGACCCCATAAAAGGCGTTAGTTGATATACAGCAGTTGACATTTGACAGCAGGACGGTGACCATGGAAGTCGGTACCCGCTAAGGAGGGTGCAACAACTCACCTGCCGAATCAACTAGCCCTGAAAATGGATGGCGCTTGAGCGGACCACTTATACCCGACCGTTGCCGACTTGAGCGCAATGCCCGCATGATCGCAACGAGTAAGAGGGTCGCGGTGGTTTGAAGTGAGTCCTAGTGGACCTAGTGGGCCATTTTTGATAAGTTTGATGTAGTTGTCAGCTGTAAATACTTTAAATGATTTCAATTAGTCAAAAATTGCTTTTTCTAGTCAAAAACTAAAGTCACAAATGTCATTTTCTAGCAATTTGATGTAAGTTAAAGTTAAAAGTTAAAGTGATCGTCGAATCTTGAAAATCTTTTTGCTGTCACGTGCTCTAAATACTTATTCCACACAATCGATGCAGTGGTCGTGAGAAAAGAAGAAAATGAGGGAAAAGAGAAGAGAAAAGAGAGTAGTTAACGGACTTTAGAAAAGAATTCCTAAAAGGGAAAGAGAGCCATGAGGAAAAAGAAGCAAAAGAGGAGACATAGGACCCGAGGAAATCACAGGAAAAGGACCCCCTAGGGGCAGGGAATAAGATAAAGAATAAGGAGAGGAAAAAAGAATCCCAACAAAAATCTATTTCTTCTTGAACTTGTTGATGTTTTGCTAAAAATCCTAGTTGATTTTTCTGGAAACATTTATCGTTCATTCTTTTTTGTTGGTTCTTTAAAAACTTTGCAACTCAGTTTATTTATTATTGGCCCAAAAACTCGCAGGACGGGGGCTTTTGTGCTGAATGTTTTGGGGCCTGTCTAGCCGTCGTAGTGGCGCAGTCAGCAGGGCGCTTGGCCCACACGATCCGGGTTCGACTCCCCGTAAAGCCGCCTCAGTTTTGGATTTTGATTTTAAATGGCACAACTACAATCTATTGTTTTCTAAAGAAGTTTTAGCTTTATTGGTCGAAACACGGTAGTTGAGAAAATGCCCGTACGGACGGACGGATGGGCGGGCGGACAGACGAACAGACAAACAGACAAACCGGCAGACGGACATACAAACGGGCAGACGGACAGACAGACAGACATACAAAACGGGCAGAGGGACAGACGGATAGATACACAGACAGATAGCTAAACGGACAAACGGACAAACGGACGAACGGGCGGACGGGCGGACAGACGGACAGATAGACGAACGGACAGCTGGACAGACATACAGACGGGCAGACGGCCAGACATACAGACAGACAGACAAACGGGCAGAGGGACAGACGGATAGACAGGCAGACAGACAAACGGACGGGCAGACAGACAGACAGACAGACAAGCGGGCAGACGGGCAGACAAGCGGACGGACAGACAAACGGACAGACAAACGGACAGACAATGCTCTTTTGTATATAGTAAATTCCTGTAGTCATTCAAGCAGCTTATTCTATCTAGAAAATCAATTTTCAAGTTATTTTCTTTATCTTTATCGATTTTCAAGTTATTTTCTTTTCTTAGTCAATGATAGAAATTTCTCGCTTTTTTTCCACAGCAAATCCTCAATTCTAACGTAATTTCAAATCTCTCACAAGGAAAAGAGCATCGAGAACAAAACCTTTCCCGAAGTCATCAATTTTCCGGCAAATTGATGGGAATTTCGATTCAACAATCGGCTTTATAGGAAAGCAATTTCACTTACAAACCTAAAATCGGCTAAACGATCAGCTAAACGGTGTTTTCCCCTAAATAACTTTAGAGATTTTCAACGTTTTTGTCTTAATTAATTGAGAAAGATTCGATTTCGATGAATCTTTTCAAAGAAAGAATCGAATCAGCAAATCAATAAATATGTTTCAAAAGATTTAAAGCATCAACGTTTCCTTTTTGCTCATTCAGATCATTCCCTTTCCCTTTTGTAGTCATTTTCTCATGGTTTTTCTGTTTCCCGGGGCAATTCTCTCTTTTCCAGACTTTTCCACCTAAAAAAAACCCAATTATACCAAAAAGACCTCAAACGAGGCTTTTACCCAAAAGAAGAATCGAAACCGAGAGAAATTTTTGCAGCAAAATATATTTCACAAGTTTAAATGTTAGTAGTTTTGTTTCTTTGTTCTTGAAAATCAACTAGCCACTTTTTAAAGCTCTGAAAACTTTGATTTGAGATTCTCAAGCTTTTTCCCAAGCTTTCAACTTGTCTAAATTCTCTTAAAGCTGATTCCTTTAAAGCTGATTCTTTTAAAGCTGATTCTTTTAAAGCTGATTCCTTTAAAGCTGATTTGTTTAAAGCTGATTCTTTTAGAGCTGATTCTTTTAGATCTGATTCTTTTAAAGCTGATTCTTTTAAAGCTGATTCTCTTAAAGCTGATTCTTTTAGAACTGATTCTTTTAAAGCTGATTCTTTTAGAACTGATTCTTTTAAAGCTGATTGTTTTAAATCTGATTCTTTTAGAGCTGATTTTTTTAAAGCTGATTTTTTCAAAGCTGATTCTTTTAAAGCTGATTCTTTTAGAACTGATTCTTTTAAAGCTGATTCTCTTAAAGCTGATTCTCTTCAGGCTGATTCTTTTAGAACTGATTCTTTTAAAGCTGATTTTTTCAAAGCTGTTTCTTTTAAAGCTGATTCTTTTAGAACTGATTCTTTTAAAGCTGATTCTTTTAAAGCTGATTCTTTTAGAGCCGATTCTCTTAAAGCTGATTCTTTTAGACCTGATTCTTTTAAAGCTTTTTCGATCGAGATGTCATCGGGTGATGAACTTGAAGAAGAAAGTGTAAAATCGACACTTTTTACGAATAAACATGCGCTTTCACACAATGATCTCCGTCCAATCGGTGATGGAAATCCCTCGTCGCATGGATCGAGAAGAAATTCCGATCTTTCTCATGTCTCCATTGTCAAAAGTGTATCGACGTTGTTTCGACCGACTGTTGCGTGAGTTTTTTTTTGCTTTTTTCATTTAAAAATGACTCTTAATCATTCAAAAATCTTTTAATATCCATTGAATTCTTTGAATTTTTGTTTTCTTTCAATTCTTTGAATTTCCAAACAATTTCAATCTCTTTTTCCAATTTCTATTGCTCTACTTCCTTTATTTCTCTACTTCCTTCTAAACCAATCATCTTTCTTTCTTTTCTAAGACACTCATTCAAGTTATCTCCATAAAATCATTTTGAAATTAATAACTCAACTCATGAAAATGTTTATATACTTGTTAAACCATTAATCTCCTCTTCAAGATCGGCTAATGTTTTCAAGAAATTCTGGTTCTGTTCTTGTTCTTCTAAAAGCATATATCAATTAAATCCAAGTTTTTATTGATAGATTCAATAAAATGAAGATCTCCGATCGATTCCCCGACCCCGAAAACCCCCGTGTACAAATTTACAGCTCAATATCTTCTTTTTGTAACATCTACAAAGCAAAATCATTGTGTCAATGCAAATAGGCGAAATATTCTTTGTACGCACAATCACTTTCCATCTGGCATACGCTTCCGATAGATAGGGGTTACCTTTTGGAATCGAAAGAGAATAAGAATAAGGAATGAGGAGTGCTGAGCGACTAAGCCATCCCGCAGGTTCCTTTTGTCCCACTATGCAAAACCTGGATCAATTCCTGCCTCGAATTTGGATGTTTTCTTGATAGAAATTCCTCAGACTTCCAATGGCTGAAAGCCTCAAGGCTAAAACTGGCCGAAAATTGTTGATTTCATCCTTTAATCCAGCCGTTATAGAAGAAAAATCATGACAAAGTTCATAAGAAAAAAACAGCAATTAAACCGGGTGGACAGTGAGAGTTTTTTTATTTTCATAGTTTCATAGTTTCACAGTTTCATAGAAAAGTTTCAAGTTAAAAAGGCACGCGAATTGAAAAAGGCTAGTAAGTTTAATCGATTGAGTTTAATCGATTGAGTTTAATCGATTGAGTTTAATCGATTGAGTCTAATTCACCAGGTTTCCCGTCCTCCCTAGGCCAAATCCCTGGATCGATTTAATTGATTGAGGAAGTTTAATCGATTGAGTTTAATCGACCGAGACATTCACCAGGTTTCTTGTCCCCCCTATGCCAAACCCGTGGATCGATTTAATCGATTGAGGAAGTTTAATCGATTGAGTTTAATCGACCGAGACATTCACCAGGTTTCTTGTCCCCCCTATGCCAAACCCGTGGATCGATTTAATCGATTGAGGAAGTTTAATCGATTGAGTTTAATCGACCGAGACATTCACCAGGTTTCTTGTCCCCCCTATGCCAAACCCGTGGATCGATTTAATCGATTGAGGAAGTTTAATCGATTGAGTTTAATCGACCGAGACATTCACCAGGTTTCTTGTCCCCCCTATGCCAAACCCGTGGATCGATTTAATCGATTGAGGAAGTTTAATCGATTGAGTTTAATCGACCGAGACATTCACCAGGTTTCCTGTCCCCCTATGCCAAATCCCTGGATCGATTTAATCGATTGAGGAAGTTTAATCGATTGAGTTTAATCGACCGAGACATTCACCAGGTTTCCCGTGTCCCCCCTATGCGCCAAATGGTGTTTTCTGGTCCATTCTTGATCTATCAAACAAATTTGATTCCTTTTTTCTAAATAGAAAGATCAATTTTCTCTTGGAAAATGAGGAAGTTTAATTGATTGAGTTTAATCGACCGAGCCATTCACCAGATCTCCCGTCCCCCCTATGCCAAACCCCTGGATCGATCGATGTAATCGATTTAATCGATTGATCGATCGATGATTTAATCGACTCGAAATTGATTTAATCGATGCACGCGAATTGAAAGAGTCTAGTAAGTTTAATCGATCAGACGATCAGTTTAATCGATCTATGCCCAAATTCAAATCAACTTTTGCCTAAATTTAGCTAATCTTTTGGAAAATTCTTCTACAAACCAGAATAATACCGAAAATTGACAAAATAGGCTTGACTACACATTATTTACTCTATTTTTTTCCCTCAATTTCTTCTTACAGGTTTTCCCAAATCATTTTCATGATCAGAAATAAAAGAAAAAAGAAAAAGACCCGTTAAGCTCATTTCTCTGTGTCAACTTTGTCCGCAAAAAAAAGACAAAAAGAAAGACAAAAAGAAAAGACGAAAAGACAAGAAAGACGAAAAAAAGCCCAAGCAGAGATCCAAAAAATGGGCCCTCTTGAGAAACATGAAGAAAAACGAAGAGATTCAAGAGAAATGAAGAAATTTGGCGGCGAAATTGTCGAGTCTCCGGTAAACGGTCGTAGTTTTTCTTTGAGTTTTTTTTTTGTTTTCCGGATCAAGTCAACATTTTGATGTGAATCAGCGGGCAATCATCGATTTCTTTTCTGGCCTATTCTGCGCTATTCTGCGCTATTCTGCGCTATTCTTTGCCTTTCTGCCTTCTGCCTTCTGCCTTTTGCCTTTTGCCTTTCCCCTTTCTACCGTAAACTTTGATAAAAATGGGTACCTCGACTCGGTATAAACCGTTGCCGATCAGTCGAATTTTCGTGGATCGAGAGGGGAAATTTGTGCACAGAATGGATATACCGTTAGATTCGTGAGTTATTTTTGATCATCTGGTTTTCTTGTTTTCTTGTGTTTTCTTGAGTTTTCTTGAGTTTTCTTGATGTTAATCATCTGTTAATCAACATCAATCAATCAACAATGTTATTTTAATTGATACTGAGCTTAAGATTGAGGCAAAATGGTTTTACTTTCGACCATTCATTGTTAAAATTTAGTGAAATTGTTTGTACTAAGGCTTTATGCAAGGTAAGAAACGGATAGTTAGTATTTAGAAGTCATTCGGGATTCGGAAAGCTATCTAATCGCTCAATAACATCAATACTTTCATCTTACTACCAGATCCAAGAAACTAAAAGTTTCTATATCTTTCCTTTCCATTAATGATGAATTTGCATAGTTGAAAACCCTAATCTTTTTGTTGGTTGAAAACCCAATCTTTTGTTGGTTGAAAACCCTAATCTTTTGTTGGTTGAAAACTTGGGAAAGTCTTGGAAATGAAGGCTTTTATTTGTGGCTTTTATGTATGGCTTTTATCAAGCTTATCAAGCTTTATTAAGACTTGATTTTTATTAAAGCTTGATCTTGATAAGGGCAAGCTTGAAGGGGGACTGAAGCTAACATCTAGGGATTAGGGTAGGGAAAGTTGTCTGTTGAGTTAAAATTTTAGAACAAGAACAAGTACACGAACAGTACAAGTGTTTTAATCTATCGTTTACGTATGTTTTTCCTTGATATCCTTGATGATAATGTTCTTTCGTGGATCGAGAGGGGAAATTTGTGCGCAGAATGGATATGTCGTAGCCGATTATGAATTTCAGCCGATTATGAATGAGTGGGTCTAGGAGCGTCCAACCATCAAGTATTTGGTATCATTCAACGCAGAATCATTGATAATTATGTTAAATTTTTAAAATTAGCAAGATTTGATGAAAAGAACACAAATTATGGGGCCTCAAAGTTTTCTCTCGAACAAACAGTTTTTTTGCTCTAATTTTTTTTCTTTTTATCAAATCTTGCTAATTTTAAAAATTTAACATAATTATCAATGATTCTGCGTTGAATGATACCGAATACTTGATGGTTGGACGCTCCTAGACGCTCCTAGACCCAAATACTTGATGGTTGGACGCTCCTAGACGCTCCTAGACCCAAATACTTGATGGCTGAACGCTCCTAGACGCTCCTAGACCCAAATACTTGATGGCTGAACGCTCCTAGACGCTCCTAGACCCAAATACTTGATGGCTGGACGCTCCTAGACCCACTCATTCATAATCGGCTACGGGGGTCCCGCCGATTTTGAATGAAACGTTGTAGCGCCGGCATTTTTTAACCTAAACTCACAAATTTGGTACCAATCGACGCAGAATTCAATTCGCTACAAGATGATATAATTATTGTCCTCATACATTTAAAGGGTTGCTCTACTAGAAAGATTTGCCAAAAAATTTCATTCATAATCGGCTACGACAGATATACCGTTAGAGTTGTGAGTTATTTTTTGAAAAAAATCATCTGGTTTTCTTGTGTTTTCTTGATGTTAATCATCTGTTGATTTTTTTTCTTGACTCCCTGAGAATGTATGAATTGATAAAGTAATCCTCCTGTAACGTAATCCCTGTTCTAAAGCATGTCAACTTTTGGAAGCTCTCGTAATCTTGGCTCTAGTTTCAACCATCAATTCTTTTAACCTTTGAACGCCTGCAAATTTTCGAGAAAAATTCCCATTTTCCTATAAGCCAAATTTTTGTGATTCTTTTGTCGTCTTTGTTTTTGGAAATTTTAGTAGATAAAACCCTGCTAGATTTTGAAAGTTTTCAATTCTATTGCACATAAAAAGGCTGAGAAACTTCGCTAAAATCTTCAATACTAAACTTGTTATTATTTTTGTTTTATATTAAGCTAAAAGAAAGGTTTTTCATGGGAGTGGGACAAATGCGACCTTTTTTTTGCGCACCCGGACATTTGCGCACCTTTTTCTCCGCACTTAGCCCATTAGCGCACCTTTTTTCGCGTTTTAAAGAAGCTCTAAAAAGCTAAAAAGCTAAAGAAACTCTAAAAAGCTAATATTAGCCAATTTCAATTCCAAATGTTGTTTTTCTAGGTAATTTGAGGGCGTAGAATCGAAATTTTGGCATATCAGAGCTTGTGGAAGCGAACGGACGGAGTTATACAAAGAGAAAAATCAACGATTTTCTGTAATTTGACCTAGCCGTTTTGAATTCGATGATTTAAACGAATGATAATCTTCAATTTACCCTTCAATTTACCCTTCAATTTACCCTTCAATTTACCCTTCAATTTAATCTTCAATTTACCCTTCAATTTAATCTTCAATTTATTTTCCAATTTCCCAAGTTCAATCAATTTCAAAAGACCGATTCGAACTCTAAAAGGGTCATTTCTCTCATTCGAAATACCAAATCAATAGTAATTTATCCACTCTTGCAATTTCATAAGCTTATCATTATCATCAAGCCACTCCTTCGTCGTCATCTTCTTTCCACCACCAGAAAAAGCTATTTAGTTCCCCACAGTTCCCATTTAGTTAAGAAGCCGCCTGTCATGGCGTGGGTTAAGTCAAGATATAGCCTAGTATTGTGTGTGTTGTTGTATTGTGATTGATGTACAGTCGAACCTCTCTATAACGTAACTCACGGGACGGCTATAGCTTACGTTATATAGAGGTTTACGTTATATAGAGTGCCGTTTTATATAGCCTAACGTCGGCCGGGACCGGTCACGCCTTACGTTATAGAGAGGTTTACGTTATATCGAGGTTCGTTATAGAGAGGTTCGACTGTATATCGTAAATAAATCACATCCGGATTTCCCCAGTGTACTCAATAGTTTACAGTAAGAATACTGTAGTTTGAATTAAGAAGCTTTTCACTCTAGCACCAGGTAGCTTATTCCTTATATTCCTTTATCAATCTTTTATTACACCTCTTGCTTCTTAATCTTGCTTCCTTTATCAATCTTTTATTACACCTCTTGCTTCTATTGCTCAAAAACATGAACTTTTTCCTTTTTCCATGAACTCAAGATCCATGCACACCAAATCTCTTCATGTCAAGTGAATCTCGTGAACGACAAAAGGAAAAGAGATCTAGATCTCTGAAAAACCAAAAAAAAAAATAGAACAGTTGACCCTTTTCACCTAAAAGAACGAAAGAGACAAATCTGCCACAAGAATTCATCAAAAAACGGGGAGTGGCCGCAATCTAAATTGCATGAAATCTCGAATTTTTCGGGGCAAGGAAATTTTTGCGAACCTCCGAAACGAACACTCTCGCTTTTTTGAGGGTAAACACCTATTGGATGTTTGTGATTAAAGTTATTCAGCTATAGTATAGCTATAGCTATCGTTCAGCTATTCAGTCATCCATTATCTCATAGTTTGATCTAAATTCCGACATTTCTTCCAATCAATCGTCCAATTCACTCAATCATTCACGAGAAAAACCCCAAAACCCCAAAAACAAAAAAAAACAAAGAACGAAACTCCAAAAACCCTTTCATCTCATCAGGAAAATCCCCAAAAACCCCTTCACCTCCTTATCGAAATTCATCAAGTAACATCATTTGTTTCTCTTTTATCTAACTCTCTCTAGAGCATTCTCTAGATAATTTCTATATCTATTCATAGCTGAAAAGGCTTTAGATTAAGTCTTTGCCTCATTTCCTGGAACTAATTAAAAGTCAGCTCTTGCCACACATTCACTAACGTTTTCACGGAAACTTTCGAAATTCTTCCCAATTTTTGTTCTTTGATCTATAGCTGACAATATTAAAGGATACTCAGAAAAAACTTTGAGGGTTAAAGCTCTAAAATTACTGTACAATCTTGCTTCTATCTAAAGTTACAGTATCTTGTCTAAATTTACGTCTACCTTTACGTCTACCGTCTACCGTCTACCGTCTACCAGTTGACGTCTCTATTTTATAATAAGCTATCCAAAGCCCTACAATCAATCAGCTACGAGTTTCAACTCATCTCTTCATACTGTTTCATCAAGTAATACAGTACTCACATCTACAGTACTCACATCTATAGTACTTGCATCTACAGTACTCACATCTACAGTACTCGTCTCTACAGTACTCGTCTCTACAGTACTCCCATCTACAGTACTCACATCAGTACTCACATCTACAGTACTCCCATCTACAGTACTCCCATCTACAGTACCCCTATTCCTCTGCAAAGTTACCCATTCTATAACTTGACAATCCTCCCTTCACAATGCCTTCCCGTGTCTTCCACTCATTGAACTCAATGAATAAACATTTCTCTCCATTACCCGAAGACGAAAGAAGTACTCCATCGATGTCAAGAGAAGGATTCACTCTTGATATCCTTCTTCCACCAGTCATTCCACAAGTGCCCTGTTTCGCGTCTGTACAGTAAGTTTCTTTCAAAGATTACGATCAAAGCTTTGATCTTCTTTTAAAAATTTAGATATCATTGCGTTTATCAAAAAAAAAGTAAAATTTTTTAAGATTCATTACTTTGTTGGATTTCTGTTACCGTATTTTCTCTAATAGTAGTGCAGTAGTGTTATCGTCGTAATAGTAGTGCAGTAGTGTTATCGTCACCAACTCGGCTCGCCGGGAGCCAAGTTGGTGACGATCTTACGGAATTGGGAAAAAGTGAAAAAAATATCATAAGTTTGCTAGCTTATTGTATTAAAAATCTTAAATTTAAGTAAAAAAAAAGTTAAAAATAAACAACACAGAGCCAGTTCTGACTTTGGCGATGAGATAAATGCGCAAAAAAACCAAAAATTTGGCTTTACTTTGCTTTACTCTACTTTACTTTGCTTTACTCTACTTTACTTTACTCTACTTTACTTTACTTTACTTTACTCTGCTTTACTTCGCTTTATTTTGTTTTACTCTACTTTACTTTCCTTTGCTTTACTCTACTCTACTTTACTTTACTCTACTTTACTTTACTTTACTTTACCTTACTCTACTTTACTCTACTCTACTTTACTTTACCTTACTCTACTCTACTTTACTTTACTTTACTTTACCTTACTCTACTCTACTTTACTCTACTTTACTTTACTCTACTTTACTCTACTTTACTCTACTTTACTTTATTTTACTTTACTAGATCAGATTTATTTAAATCAGATGATCAGATTTTTGTTATCCAAACTCGTGCTGAATTTGACTATTTAAAATATTTTTTTCTGCAATTCACTATGTTCCAAATGTCCCACAAATCCTAGCAACAAACGCACAGCCAAAAAGTCATTTACAATTGATGTCCCGTAGAGAAAAAAGAAATTTCACTCTCTCTCATTTTTCCGCTCGAATTCATTCGACTTTTATGAATCTATTTGAAAAGCTTTATCTTTCTTTTTAGTTGAACATCTTAAGAACATTGCTCTTTCTTTGTTTTGTCTTCTTCTTTTGTTCTTCTCAGCTTCTCATCTTTCAAAATCTCTTCTTTAATCCCAGGGTTAAGCTTGACATTGATTTTCGTTATTTTTTTGGCTTTATTCTGAAATTTCTGGAAATCTATAGGTAAATTTTCTGCAAATTTATAAACAAAATTGAATTTCCATTTGATTATACTTTTTAACTAGTTAAAAAAGAGAATTAAACAACTCGGGTAATTGAAGAGAAAGTTTAGACGCTTGAAGTTAGCTTGAAGTTAGCTTGAAGTTAGCTTGAAGTTAGCTTGAAGTTAGCTTGAAGTTAGCTTGAAGTTAGCTTGAAGTTAGCTTGAAGTTAGCTTGAAGTTGCTTGAAGTTGCTTGAAGTTGCTTGAAGTTGCTTGAAGTTGCTTGAAGTTGCTTGAAGTTGCTTGAAGTTGCTTGAAGTTAGCTAGCTTGAAGTCGCTTGAAGCTTGAAGCTTGAAGTCGCTTGAAGCTTCAGGTTGCTTGAAGCTTCAGGTTGCTTGAAGCTTCAGGTTGCTTGAAGCTTCAGGTTGCTTGAAGCTTCAGGTTGCTTGAAGCTTGAAGTTCTAAGTAATTTAGCTCTAAGTTTTGAATTTTATCATGAAAACTAAGAAATAGATCTGTAAATGTATCAGGCTTTACCAGTTTCTAGCTTCTTTTTCAGCTTCTTTTTCATGAACAATAGTGTCATCTATTTGTTTGCACTTTTCATTTCGTAGCTTCTTTTATCACTCCTTGTTTAGCAAACAAAAAGCCTTCTTTTTGCCAAAACTCGCCAATCAATAGTGTCATTTTCTTTTGTTTCCTTTTGAAATTTCTCTTTTTTAACTTGAAACTCTCAAAAGATTTTATTCTATTTTAATCATTTTACTGGTTTTTAAAGACCAATACAAATCTTATACTTCCAAAATTTTTGTGTAATTAATTTTTGCAGTGCATTCACTTAAAAGCTATTCTTTTTAAACGGTTTTAAAAGGTTTAAAAGCAGGCTTTAAAAATCGATTCTTTTTAATAGATTCTTTTTAATAGACTCTTTTTAATAGAGTCCTTTTAATAGATTCTTTTTAATAGAGTCTTTTTAATAGAGTCTTTTTAATAGAGCCTTTTTAATAGAGCCTTTTTAATAGAGCCTTTTTCTAGACTCTTAATAGATTCTTCTAACTTTAAAGAATCACTTTAAATTTGAATCTAAATTGCTCAAACTGCTTCGAACTTGAAAAACCTACCAATATGATCATTTTTTTCTTTTTTGATCTTAGGTGTTCCTATTTTGAATCACAACCTGCTCACAGATCACAACCTGCTTCCACATTTCTCTATCCCTTGCTATTGTCATCCAGTGTTTCCTATCTTGGTTGTTCCTGGTTCGAAGTCTTCGACCTGCTTGTGCTGGTGGTGGTTGCACTCTAGTCATCCTTTCTCTGACCCTCTCTGCCACTCTTGTGTTCCACCTCGTTGCTGGTCTTCCGATGGACCTCTTCTGGTCTCGTGGTAGCCACTCTGTGATCCGTATCGTCCATCTGTCGTCTGTTCTTCTGGCTATCGGAATCGGGTGGCCGGCCCATCTGATTCTTTTTCTCTCGATCACTTCCACTGGATCTCTGAGTCTCGAGAGCTGGCGCATATCCGTACTTCTTAGGTCTTGGTTGAGCTGCGTCTTCCTATTGTGCCCGAGGAGGTTCTTTTCAAGGGCTCGATGCGTCGTTCTCAAGGCTGGTTCGGTGGTCTGTGTCGTGGCCCAGGTCTCTGTCCCGTAGCAGAATGCCGGGAGAACGATGCTGTCGAAGAGGTGTGCCCGGGTCCTCTGGTGATTCTTGAGTATCTTTGTGACTTCTTTGGTGCTTCCTAGTGCTGTCCGGGCCGCTCATCTTCTTCTGGCGACTTCTGGTCTCGTGGTGGCCACTCTGTGAATCCGTATCGTCCATCTGTCGTCTGTTCTTCGGTGCTGTCGAAGAGATGTGCCAATCTGATTATGTGAATATAAATTTGAAATACAAAGTAGAGATAGAGTTGATCTTTATTCCATTCTAAGCACGGATAAAGTTGATCGTTTTTATTCCAGTTAAAGTTGATCTTCTTTATCCCATTTCACTTTTGTTTTTGAAACTTCAGACTACACTTTTTCCATTTCCCATTAGAACTTCTATCGCCCATTTCTTTTCTTTTTTTTGGACTATCCAAATTGAGTCAACTCCTCTTTTCTCCCACTCAATTCTCCCATTTTCCCTTCTCCCAACAACTTTCAACGATATTCAAAGAAAAACTTCAGACTTTACTTACAAAATGTTAATTTTGTGAAGCACTTGCCCTTTTCTTTTCCCAATTATGGCCTCTTTTGACAGGAAAATTGAAAAATGGCAAGAACAGCTGTTTAAAACGAGGTGAGTGAAAAGAGAAAAAGAAAGAAAGGAATAAAGAAAGAAAGAAAGAAAAAGAAGAAGATTAGTCTTGAAAGTTTTCCCTCAAATTGAAATATTCTTTTCTTTCTTTTCTGATATTCAGTTGTACATTTTCTTCTATAAACTAATGGCTAATTTAACTAATTGAACTTCTATATAACTAATGGCTGCAATCGAGAAGAAACTGTTGTAAGCGCTTTTGAATCAAATTGAATCAAATTTTAAAGAAGTATACCTGACGAAAATAGCACAGGGTTATTTGAAAATCATTTTTTTTCAGGTCAGCTTTTATTTTGTTTTTTGTTTTGTTTTGTTTTATTTTGTTTTGTTTGTGTCTTTTTCAGAAGTCTAACCGAACTTCTCGTATTGCTTTGCGACTTTCAGAAGTCTAACTGAACTTCTGGTATTGCTTTGCGACTTTCAGAAGTCTAACCGAACTTCTGGTATTGCTTTGCGACTTTCAGAAGTCTAACCGAACTTCTGGTATTGCTTTGCGACTTTCAGAAGTCTAAACGAACTTCTCGTATTGCTTTGCGACTTTCAGAAGTCTAACCGAACTTCTGGTATTGCTTTGCGAGGCTTTTCCTTGCTCTTTTCTGTTCTAATATACTGCTAAACTGCAATATACTGCTAGATTTTTTTAAAGTACAATCCACTCGAGCCAATCTAAACGTTTCTCTCGATCCCAATCTAAACGTTTCTCTCATACAATCGATTATCTCTTTGTATCGTTGTATCAAAAGTCGTTATATTAAGGCTTTCAATTAGGTCAGTGATCAAGTTCTATCGAGCAAAAAAATCGTTATATCAGAAGTCTAACCGAACTTCTGGTATTGCTTTGCGAGGCTTTTCCTTGCTCTTTTCTGTTCTAATATACTGCTAAACTGCAATATAGTGCTAGATTTTTTGGCTTAAAACAAATAAAACGACCGATTAATCGTCGGCTTTGTGCTTGTGTTCGTTGTGAAAGAATTTCACGCAAAAAATAAGAGAATTATGAAAGAATTTCACGTAAAAATACGAGAATAGACGTCTAGAAATTCTAGAATTCTAGAAATCCCCTTTTTACCTTGATTTTTTTAAAAATTTGGCAATTGATACATTTGATACATGACATTTGATACAAAATACATTGTTAAAGACCTAAATTTTCTTTTTTTAAATCATTAGATCGAGAGTTGAATCTTTAGATTTTATTAGAAGCTCAGAAGCTCCCGAGCTCTGAATAGAAGCTCCCGAGCTCTGAATAGAAGCTCCCGAGCTCTGAATAGAAGCTCCCGAGCTCTGAATAGAAGCTCCCGAGCTCTGAATAGAAGCTCCCGAGCTCTGAATAGAAGCTCCCGAGCTCTGAATAGAAGCTCCCGAGCTCTGAATAGAAGCTCCCGGGCTCTGAATAGAAGCTCCTGAGCTTTGAATAGAAGCTCCCGAGCTCTGAATAGAAGCTCCCGGGCTCTGAATCATTATATCTAGAAAATCATTCTTTCAAGAGTCGCTTTATCAAGAGTCTACTCTACCTAGATCCATCAAAATCACAATCTAAACAATCTTTCTTCAAAAAAATCGATACAAAGTGAATTCGGTTGACGAATTCTTTGATTTTTCGCATTTGAAAGAAAACTGACTTGGCTCTAGGCCTTAGAAAAGCCCGATTTTATGAATAAAAGTTAGCAAAAGTTCTTTTGTTTTGTTTTTTTGTTTTGCTTTTTTATATGCATATTGTTTTTTTAGACTTGCTCTGTTAGATTTTACTGTTTACTGAACTTACAGGACTTAGGTTTTTTCATACGGGCTTAGTTAAGCTTAGTTTCATACGTATTACAAAAATATCATGTGAACGTTTTACTTATTTCATTCTACTCAAAAAGAAACACTTTTTCCTTTAAAAAAATCTTTTAGTAATCTTTTTTCAATTCCGAGAAACCGATACAAACTGAATTGGCTAAAAGTCTTACATTTTTTCGTATCCTAAAGAAAAAGAGATAAAGTTTTGCCTCTGTTTAGCTTAGCTTTCAAAATTCAACTTGTTGTTTTTGAATTCTAAAAGAGTTTAGAAGTAAAAAAATTTAGAAGTAAAAGAATTTCGAATTCTGGAAGAGTTTAGAATTCTAGAAGAGCTTCGAATTCTTGAAGAGCTTCGAATTCTAGAAGAGCTTCGAATTCTAGAAGAGCTTCGAATTCTAGAAGAGCTTCGAATTCTAGAAGAGTTTCGAATTCTAGAAGAGTTTCGAATTCTTGAAGAGTTTCGAATCCTAGAAGAGTTTCGAATCCTAGAAGAATTCCCAATTCTCAAGATCCCAATTTCATGATTCTATTTCATGATTTCAAATTCTAAATTTACTAAAGAAACCCCAGTTTCCTTTTTCGGTGACATCAAAAAGAACAAGTCATAAATCTCAGCCGTTTTTTTTCGAAAAACCCTGATCTAGTCCTCGTTTTTTTCAAGAAAATTTCTATATTTCAAGCAATTCAACCATCGAAAAACCCCCTCGGGATCTCTTTTTGACTTTAGCTTTCTTTAAGTCCAAATCCAGTGAAGAGAAAGTGAAGAGAAGACACGCGAGGATCTAGAAAGAGAAGAAAAAAAGAGAAAAACGAAGAGCCAATCTTCTTTTTCTCACAAGAATCATTGATTCAGAAACATTCTTGTTGAGAACTTGAGTTCTTTGCATTCTTTGCATTCTTTGCATTCTTTGCATTCTTTGCATTCTTTGCATTCTTTGGAACAATTCGTTTCCTTCATTCTCTGCGAGATTCCACTGAAAACTGTTCTACAATGATTGCCGAACAATTCTAAAACCTTTAAAACAGTTCTAAAACCTTTAAACACCCTTCAATTCATCAAAACTTTCTGTAAAACAGAAAAACTCATTGAGGAATTTGAATTTGAGGAAAATTTGAGAAAAAGAAAAAGCAGAAGTTTTTCTTCAGAGGAATTTCCATTCATTGGCATGATCATCGAGATTTTCGGCTCTAAATTGAGTTCTAGAAATTCAAATTCATCTAGAAAAGTCAACTGAATTGAAGTGCTCAATTTGCAAGCATTTATTGACAAAGTGACACCTATAAATTTCTGTTATTCTAGCGAATTTTGGCACAAAACAAGCCCGCAAAATCCGCAAAAATTTTTTCGCACGAATTTCCCCACGCCTTTCCAGCAATTAACCGCAATTCAAACCGCAATTAGCTCCCGAAAAGCTATCAATATTTAATTATTCTTTCTAGAAATTACTACTAACAACAGCTAGATTAATAAATTTACAAAAATCTATTCAAAAAGCTGAACAAAAAAGCTGAATAAAAAAGCTGAATCTCTTAGAAGTCCCACCTGGCCCTAAACGATTCAATTTGGACAATTTGGACAAAGCTATAAATTCCAAGACTTGAAAAAACCAAAATTGTAATCCAAACAAATGCTAAGTTCAAGATAAAATTTAAATTATCGATATTTTACTATATTTTACTATATATTTCTATATATTTCTATATTTTCCTTAACACTTTTTCTTAATGAAGCAACAAGGCCAAACTGGGAACGAAAAGCATCGAGAGATCATGTAAAGAACAAAGGACAAACAACAAACAACAAAGAACAAAGAACAAAGAACAAAGAACAAAGCACAAAGAACAAGCAACAAAGAACAAAGCACAAAGAACAAACAACAAAGAACAAAGAACAAAGAACAAAGCACAAAGAACAAAGAACAAAGCACAAAGAACAAACAACAAAGCACAAACAACAAACAACAAAGAACAAAGCACAAACAACAAACAACAAAGAACAAAGCACAAAGAACAAAGAACAAACAACAAACAACAAACAAAAAAGCACAAACAACAAAGAACAAAGAACAAACAACAAACAACAAAGAACAAAGAACAAAGAACAAAGGACAAAGAACAAAGAACAAAGCACAAAGAACAAACAACAAAGCACAAAGAACAAAGAACAAAGCACAAACAACAAAGAACAAAGCACAAACAACAAACAACAAACAACAAACAACAAAGAACAAAGAACAAAGAACAAACAACAAAGAACAAAGAACAAAGAACAAACAACAAAGAACAAAGAACAAAGAACAAACAACAAAGAACAAACAACAAACAACAAACAACAAACAAAAAAGCACAAACAACAATGAAAAACTAATCTTTTTTAAAGCCTAGCCACTTTAAAGCCACTTTAAAGTCTAAGAATTGGTAATTTAAAGAATTTGAGAAACTTTTTCGATTTAATCTTTTGCTTTTTAGAGCCCGTATGCAATATGGAGTTGAAACGAGCTTCAAATCAAGACTTCAGCAGTACTTCATTGAGAATCACTCATCAAGTGAGTTAGTTTAAAGATTGTTCTACTAAATAACTTTACCTTAGTCGATTGTTATATTAATAATAACTTACCGCAAATACTATAATAGTGCCCCACCCCCATAATGACGATGCGGAGTTGTTGCAGTAGCTCTAGCTTTGAACGAGTTTTCTCGACACTGGTTTATGCTACAATGTTCGCTTGGGTATCAAAAAAAATAGCTGAAATTCAGGGCTATTTTTTGATACCTAAACGCACATTGTAGCATAAACCAGTGTCGAGAAAAGCTCGTTCAAAGCTAGAGCTACGCTCCGCATTGTCATTATGGGGGTGGGGTACTATTACAGTATTTACGGTATAATTATTTCCAAAAGGAATCAAAATCGACTAGAAATATGGACGAAATTTAGACAAAAATCAACAAAAACAAGAAATATCGACCAAAATTTAGCATCCAGAATGGAAATTTCACTTGGAAAACTTGCTATTTTTGAAAAACTAATGCCAGATTATGAAAAATCAGCTATTTTTTTACCCTAATATACTCTTTTTTTTGATACAATTTATATCCATAAATATTAGATAAAGTGTTTTCTGTGTTTGGATCCAAAAAAAAGTGCACTACCATAAAGCGTAAGATCAACTCATAGTGAATTTTCTTTTAAAATCTGTTAGATAGTACATTACATAGTACATTACATAGTACATTACATAGTACTGTATTACACTTACTACTATGTTTTACAGTGCGTATTACTCGATAGTGCAACTAGTGCAACTATAATGGATCTAGTAGCCTTCAGCTACAGCTAAAGCATTCAGGATTCCTACCTAGAAAGATCCAGATCCAAAAGATCTTTCTAAAAGATCCAAAAGATCTTTCTAAAAGAATCAAAAGATCTTTCTAAAAATTCCAAAAGATCCAAAAGATCTTTCTAAACTCATTCCCCTTTAATCTCTTTTTTTTAGGTCTTCGGATCCGAATCTTCAACTTTTTCATCAAAGTTCTTTCGTGTATTTTGTACATTGTGAGGGTGATTGAAGATGATGGAGTCGTCGATCCAGGCGCAAAGATACCGCCAATCGAATTCCCGCCTAATGGAACGGCTTTATGGTGAGAGTGGATTTGTTCGGCTTTTTAGTGAATAGGCTAAGTTGAAGTGATCGCTGGACAATGAAATATCATATTTGAAAAAGATCGTCACCTTCGCGCGTCTGTAACTTCCTTTGCCTTTACGGTATTTCTAAATATTAATATTATCATTGTGTAGCCCTTGAAAATAGCTTTCAGAAAATGTATAACACTAATAGTTTAAACTCAAAGACAAGGGAGTTACAGAGGCGCGAAAGTGTCGATCGTTTTTCAAATATGATATTTCATTGTCCAGTACTGTATGGGTAGCACAGATAACGTCAAGGCTGCACTAGAGCTTCAAGATCATCAAGAATATATGGGTAGCACAGTCGCTATAATATAGTATGTTTGACAATGATGATTGTGCCAAAAAGCTAGACCAATTCAAAAGTCTGACAAATCGCTGTCTTGCTGACAAATCGCTGATAATATCAATTGGAAAATGAATCAATAAATGTTCTTTTCAGTAACGACGTTTTTTGGATTAAAATCTCATGGAATCTATGGGCTTCACAAACGTTTGTGGCAGCGATTAGCATAACCGAAACGCTACTCATCTTCTACATCACATTCAAGGTTTAATTCGAAAAGAAAATTCGTAAAAAAAGTCAATAAGAATACAGTCAATAAGAATAATTAACAAAGAGCATCTCCAAAAGCTTAGTATCGACTGTCAGTGACTGTCAGTGATCATTAAAGGTGTTGAATGATTGATTTCAGGGAAATGTGTGGCGTGTCCTGATGAACAAGCATTTTCTCCTCGAAATGGTCACAAGTTTCCCGCTAATCATGACGGTTTTTTCCAAGAATATCGAATCATGTTTGTGCCAGTGTTCCTCAATTGTTGGCTAGCGAAAAGTGAACTTCAAGCAATGCTGGTAACGATTTTCAAAAGTTTAAGATAACAGAAAGAATTTCAAAAATCTTTAGCACGATTTAAACCGTGTCTCCATTGTCAATCAATCGGCTTTAAGTCGTCAAATGGTCATCTTGTTCTCTACGCTTATTTGTTTATTGTTCACAGGTATGCTTACTTGAAAAGGTAGATTTTCGTATTTTTCTCTAATAGTAGTGCACCCTGAGCGTTGCCTAAATTGCTCGAAATCTCGAGAACCGCTTATCAGAACCTATCGATGTGGGGTCGGAAAATGTAGCTGACGATGAGATCTAGTAGGGGATTTGAGTGTTGAGCGTCTGGGAAAAGCTTGGGAACTGTAAAATGGTCGTCAACTCGGCTCGGCCGGGGGAGGAGGAGAGACCGGGGGAGGAGGAGAGACCGGGGGAGGAGGAGAGGCCGGGGGATCTAATCATCCTGAGCCTTACCTAAATTGCTCGAAATCTCAAGAACCGCTTATCAGAACCTATCGATGTGGGGTCGGAAAATGTAGCTGACGATGAGATCTAGTGGGGGATTCGAGTGTTGAGCTTCTGTGAGAGCTTGGGAACTGTAAAATGGTCGTCAACTCGGCTCGGGGTGCACTAGTATTAGAGAAAATACGGTACGGTAAATACGGTCACTTTAATTCTACAGACAAGATCACATTTCTTGTTAACAGTTTTCAAAACATGGATATTGAATTGAAAATTCAATTGAAATTCAACTTGAATTCAATTGAAATTCAAATTGAATTCAAATTGAATTCAAATTCGAATTCAAATTCAAATTCAATTCAAATTCAATTCAAATTCAAATTCAAAAAGCTTTGTATTCTTTTCTTTTTCTTATCAAGTGAAGATTTTAGGTGCTTGCGGTTTTCAACACTTGCAACGATGTGGGGATCGGCGAGTCGATTTGATTACGAGTTTCTACTTTACAATGGTCACTTTCTCGACAGTTGGATATGGAGATTGGTGAGTTTCAGAGTTCTAAATAACAAAGCACAATACATATTTAATCTATTTGACAAAATCCAAGCGATGCACATCAAAAACAATTCTAATACTAGTTATAATTATAACTAGTCGTTGATCTAGTAGCACTAGACATGAGAAGCCGAGCCCAATTCTAAGCCGAGCCCAATTCTAAGCCGAGCCCAATTCTAAGCCGAGCCCAATTCTAAGCCGAGCCCAATTCTAAGCCGAGCCCAATTCTAAGCCGAGCCCAATTCTAAGCCGAGCCCAATTCTAAGCCGAGCCCAATTCTAAGCCGAGCCTAATTCTAAGCCGAGCCTAATTCTAAGCCGAGCCCAATTCTAAGCCGAGCCCAATTCTACCCGAATGTACACACCCCCCCCAACCCACCCAATCAAAAAACCCAATTCTAAGCCGAGCCTAATTCTAAGCCGAGCCTAATTCAAAGCCGAGCCTAATTCCATCTTAGCTCACCCGTTTCTTAGCTGATTGCTTTGAAATCTTGGCTACAATTTTGCCTACAATTTTGTCTACAATTTTGTCTACAATTTGTCTAAAATATCGATTTCTTTCTGTAAACAAGATTTCAAAGCAATCCACCAAGAAACAGCCGAGAAAACGAAGATGGAATTAGGTTCGGCTTCAGTTTTCCCATGTCTACCTGATACTATCCAGTTGTACCTCTCCATACCTTAACACAAGCTACGTTAAACCTATCATATTCTTTTATCTGCTTTACATCTATGCTTACCTAAAGTATCTTTATTTTTGAAATTCTTATCTAAAAATATCAGATACTTAAACTATCCACACTTTTCTCAAAAGCTTTCGAAAGTTTTCTCAAAATTTGACCTTACGCCGAACTCAGGTATATCAAAATCGTAAGAACTAGATAAAAATTTGATCGTAAGAGCTAGATAAAAGCTTTTAGGCGCATAATATTAGAAACTGATCCGGGTACAACTTTGTTTTTGAGTGTAAGTCGACATCTCACAAAGAGAAAAGAAATACAGCCGCCTACCAGTGTCTAAAACATTCTGAGCGCATCATTACCAGTGTCTAAATCACTGTACGTGAATTCTTTCTTCAAGGTACCCTGACACGTGGCTCTCGAAATTGCTGGTAATCGGTTTGATCATCATGATGTTGTTGATGTTACCACAACAACTCGAGAAACTCACTCAAACTTGGCTCGAGAAGGAACGATCTGGAGGAGATTTGGCGACTGGATGGGGAAATCAGGTAGACCAGATTCATTAAGCTTTCCCATTCAAATTGAAAGTTGAGTTGAGTTGTTGAGTTGAGTCAAAAGTTGAGTCAAAAGTTGAGTCAAAGTTGAGTCAAGGTTGAGTCAAAAGTTGAGTCAAAAGTTGAGTCAAAAGTTGAGTCAAACGGTTTGAAAGAGGATGTGGATTTCATTGTAATGTAATTTCGATTTTAGGAAGCGCATGTCGTTGTCACAATCACTCATTTGGAAGTGGAGTTTATCAAAGATTTCTTGACTGAATTTTATGCTCATCCGGAGAATCAGGTAGGAAATTTGGTCAATTTTGACGAAAAAAGGTATTTAGTTGAAACTCTGCATCCTTTTATCCCCATCAGAACTGGATAACCAAATGAGAATGTTGCTGAAAATTCCCCTTTGGTCACAACGAGTGAAATACGTGAGAGGCAGTGCGCTGAGGGATGAGGATTTGGAGAGGTAAAGAAGAAGACGGCAAAATTATGGAACGAATGCTTATTGATGAATTAAAAGAAGAAACTAAAGCAAGTACTGTGTTATCTATCATTTGAAAGCTCTTAATGAATAGTAGAGCTCTTAATGAATAGCTGAAAGCGCTTAATGAATAGTAGAGCTCTTAATGAATAGCTGAAAGCTCTTAATGAATAGTACAAAGTAGAGTCGCTAAGTCAACAATTTGTGTCAATCTTGGAGAAGATTGCCTAAGATCTAAACGGACCTAAGGACCTAAACGGACCTAAGGACCTAAACGCGAGACTCCTGAACAAGCTGTTCTTTTATTTTAAGCGTCAACTAGATCAGTTACTATACTGACTATATCTGCATTAAATACATGAATAAAAACCACACCAATACATAGGTTACGTCCGAATCCGAACTAAACCCAACTAAACCCAACTAAACCGAACTAAACCGAACAAAACTGAACTAAACCCTTGACCTGACTTTGCGTGCCTGTAACTCCAAGACCAAGTCAGCCAATTTTAATGATTTTGGCCTTATTTTGGCTGATTTTGGCCTCATTAGATCAAGACTTATAAATTCTTAAAATAAAGTTACATGTGAAAAAAGTTAATTAAAAAAAATTGGAAATTAGTTCGGATTCGGACGTTCGACTTTTTGAGAAAGATTTGAAAGATTTATAAGATTTGTATAAGATTTGCCATGGAATCATAGATTTGCCATCCCTCTAATAACCCAAATTTTAGAGCTCGAGTCAGCACGGCAAAAGCGTGCTTTATTCTGTCGGCTCGACACGTGCAAAAGAAGATCACAACGGTGGGGGAAACTCGATGAGTGTTTAGATAAAATTAGAGCTTTATCAACGTGCATCCGTGCATAGGTGCATAGACGAATTTGTTTAGGACGAACACACAATCCTCCGCTCTTGGGCCATCAAGGATTTTGCGCCTCAAGTCCCGCAATATGTTCAAATCTTTCGACCTGAGACAAAAATGCATTTGAATCATGCTGGTTTGTTAAGAAGGCGAGATGAAAAACTTGAAACTTTTTAGAAGTTTGTATCTGCGAGGATGAGTTGAAGTATTCCCTTCTGGCGAACAATTGCGTTTGTCCGGGAATTTCCACATTCTTGACGCTTTTAATGCACACAAGTCGAGGAGAGTAAGTGATTTTGGGAAAGAAATACTGTAGGTGATTGTAAATTGAATAATTCAGCAATACAAGTCAGCAATTGTTAAGCAATTGTTTAGCAATTCGAGTAGGCCATGGCGGTTTTAGCCAGTCGGCCTTGGCGGCTTTAGCCAGTCGGCCATGGCGGCTTTAGCCAATCGGCCATGGCGGCTTTAGCCAGTCGGCCTTGGAGGCTTTAGCCAGTCGCCCTAGCGGCTTTAGCCAGTCGGCCTTGGAGGCTTTAGCCAGTCGGCCTTGGAGGCTTTAGCCAGTCGGCCTTGGAGGCTTTAGCCAGTCGGCCTTAGCGGCTTTAGCCAGTCGCCCTTGGAGGCTTTAGCCAGTCGGGCGTCGGCCTTGGAGGCTTTAGCCAGTCGGCCTTGGAGGCTTTAGCCAGTCGGCCTTGGAGGCTTTAGCCAGTCGGCCTTGGCCTTGTTTACTAAATTTGGTTTCTAAATTTACTGTTTACTAAATGTTTATCTAAATTTGGTTCCTTATCTCTCTAAATTTGGTCCATTATCTCTCTATATTTGCTTCCTTATCTCAGTAAATTTGGCCAAGGCCTTGGCGGTTTTAGCCAATCACCCATGGCGTATATTTAAGATGCAATTAAACGAAATGTAATGAAAGCTTTCACAAAGCGTCATCTCCATCTCTTTAAATCATTTTCATTTCAGAGAAGGCCAAAAATCTACTGAACCCTGGCATAAAGTCTACGGTTTTCATTCTGGCAATGAAATCTACGACATCATGGTACAAGATTCGAAATTCTTTGGTGATTTCGTTGGAAAGAGCTTCACTTATGCATCATTTCATGCACATAGAGCGTGAGTTTTAAAACCTTTAAAACGATAAAGCCTTTTAAAACGATAAAGCTTTATGTGCCCGCTTTCAGATACGGTATTGGGTTGATTGGGGTGAAAACGAACGAGATCGAGTCAAAGATGAGACTCAACCCTGGCCTCACGCACATCATTCAGCCAAGTGACACCGTTTATTATATGGGATTGACAAATGAGGAGTCATTGTATGATTTCCGGAAAGATCTGAAGAATCAACGACTAAAGGCAACGTTGGCCAATTCGATCGCCAATGTTGGTGAGTTTGGAGAGAACTTTTTCGGGTACTTTTTCAAAGTTGCGAACACATTTCTTGATGCAGCACTTGTTTCTGGTTTATTCAAAGATCAAGTGCAGAGATTTTCCAATCGGAACAGACCAGGTTTGGCCGATTGTGGGCCCAGCCCTTTTTCCCATTAGCAATCTAACTTTGAGCTCAAATTTCTTGGTGTTGGGCTTTTCAATTTATAGATTCTTGATATCATTAAATGCGCCAAGTCTTTCTCTGTCGATTGGTACAAAAACGACTTAAATTGGACAGTTCAACACCGAGATATTTGAGCTCAAAGTTGGATTGACAATGGTAAAAGGGGCTGGGCGCGTATAAAATGTCCGATAACCGGTTTGGCCAAATAAGCCTGACTATTTGGTCTGAGCTAGGTCTAAGCCTGGCTTCTGACAAGCCCAGATACTTTTTGTGGACTAAATCTACTAAGCCAGCACAGTTCAAGCAGAGCCAGAAGCCAGGCCAGGCCAGCCAAGCCAGGCCAGCTTCTAGCCTGAGCCTGACCTTGTCTATTTCCATCTATTGATTCCAAGTACTGTGGGTCCAATAGCTTAAAATGCACAGGTGTAGCTAGTAAAGTAATGCTCGTCAAAAACTGGTAACTTTTCGTAGAACTTTTCTTGATCGCAGGTACCGTGGCGATCATAGTGGAAGAGCCATCCTCGAGTGAGCCATCAATTTCCCCCGTAAAAGAGACGCCCTCATCTTCGCGTCGATCCAATCCCGATTTCCATATTCCGGCTCCATTTTGTGATATCCATCTGACAAGAGGCCGATCGGCTAGTATGAAAAATCACAAGTGTGAACCCAAAAAAGCACAAAAATCACTTCCAAACTCCCAATTTCACAATTTGAGTTATCCCAAACCCAATGCAGGATGATCAATCAATGATCAATGCCACTTTTGGTTGTTTAGAAACAAAAGTATCAGTAAATTTTAGGCACTGTTGCCATGGATGTTCCACATTTGGAATCAGGAGGAAACAATGTGAAACGAGAGAAACGAAAGAGGATTGGATTGTTGAGAAAAGCAAAGGTTTTTTGGCTTTGATTAACTTATTTAACTTATTTGAGCCCTTATTTGTTGTAAAATTTCAATCAGCAATTTGATTTTTGATGCATGTGATTTCAGCAAACGGACGAGATGAGACTGATTGAGGTGGAGAACAATATCGATCGACGACCGTCTGTCGGAATCGTCGCTGAGGTGAGTTAGGAAAATTAAGAAATTTCTGATTTATTTGATTTCAATAAGCGAAAAAACTGCACTAAAATTGTATACGATTTCTATTAGAGTGTTTTAGAGAGAGATCTATTGTTTTCCTCGCGAGTAATGCGTTTTTTAAAACCCACACTGGGGAAAAACTTACCGTACTTTTAGAGGAAACTATTGCAAAAAAATTACGAGCGTCGACTTATATACGACTGCTTTTAAAGATATTCAGTCGTTTAACTGATTTGACGACAAATCCCTTTAAATATAAAGATATTCAGCTAACTCATTTGGTGACAAAATCCTTTCAGCTTTAAAGATATTCAGCCTTTTTGACTGATTTTCGTCGCAAATTCCCTTCAGATTTAAAGTTATTCAATTTACTCGACGTGTACAAAGGATTCCTCGTAGTTACTCGACCAAAAAAACGTCGATTACCGTATTTTCTCTAATAGTAGTGCGCACTACTATTTTTTCAACCCCCCTCCTGCCTGCACTACTATTACAGACTGCACTACTATTACAGACTGCACTACTATTATAGACTGCACTACTATTATAGACTGCACTACTATTACAGACTGTACTACTATTATAGACTGCACTACTATTACAGAAAATACGGTAATCAAGGAAAAATTACTCGTGCGGGTCTTACTCAATTTTTTTAAAAGATATTCAACTGATTTGCTTTAACTTACTCGGAAGGAACAGGGGTAGGCTAATTTCCGCAATTTTTTTTTGCGCAACTGGGCCGTTTGCGCAACTCGCCATAACTCTCTTCTAAGTCAGCCAATCTTTATGATTTTGGTGTCATTTTGTAGATCTCAATAAGTGCAACAAAATGACACCAAAATCATAAAGATTGGTCCACTTAGAAGGAAGTTATGTTAAGTTAAACCCACAGTAATCCGGCGGTGGCTACTTTGCGCCAAAGCAACTGGCTCTGCGCCATAACTTTCTCCTAAATAAGCCAATCTTTATGATTTTGGTCCCATTTTGTTGCACTTAATGAGATCTAAAAAAATGACACCAAAATCATAAAGATTGGTCTACTAGAAGAAATTTATGGCGATTTGCGAACGACCCAGTTGCGCAAAAAATTTGGCAAAGTAGCCTACCCCAAGGAACACACTCTAGTTGGGGTAATTAACAAATTTCTGATGCTATTTGATTTCAATAAGCGACGTATTTGCACCAAAATTTTTTACGATTTTTTTATTTGTGGCAGTTTTTTGTCTAGATTTTTTATGGACCAATAAACAAACTTCTGTTCTTTTCTTTTTAGCACTTCAAAGTGCTCATGAAAGCTTTGCTGAAAGTAGTTTTGTCTGTTTAGAACCCTTTCAAATCTTTTCTTACCATTTTAAACGAATAATCAATCCTATTTCTAAGTATTATTATTGATTTAAGTATAACTTTGCTCGCTTTAAATCTTTGTTTACCATTTTTAACCAGTTGTTTACCATTTTTAACCAGTTGTTTACCACTTTTCATCCAATCCTGGAATTATACGAGTTTTCAAGTTAAAGTTTTTCATTTAGAACAACGAATCCACCTCTACATCAAGCGATGAAGATGAGAATCGCTGTGATCGATGTCTCAATGCCGGCAGGGTTCGATGTATTCAATCAGAGTGAGTTTTAAATCTAGAAATTATTAAATACTTGCTAAATTTCTCTTATGGCCGAATTTCCAGAACCGAACGCTCGTTTCCGAAGCGAAAAACCTACATCGGAGCCAGTCCCACAGTTTGCCATGTGTTGAAGAAAAAAGAGGGATCTCTGCTGCTTGCAAATTCATAAGGTAAATGGATTTTTGATCTTAAAACTTTTAAAATTTTAAAAACTTACCTTCTATTAGGTTGGTGCATAAGTCTTTGCAAATTTTTGTTTCCATAGAAAAGAATCCTTTACGAAATTTGTTCAATAAATCATGAAAAAGATCTATCATTTCTTTACAAAATGACTTTTGAGAGAAAGCTTAAAGCTAAAGACGGCTTAAAGACAGCTTAAAGCTCGCCTCAACTCGATAAAAATGCATTTTTGTGTAAAATTTTCAATTGCTGCTTTAAAGAAAACCGCTAAACGGATAGTTTTCAAATTTTATAGACTTATGTAATCAAATGAGCTCTATCTTTTACCAAAATAGGTTTGTATTGAAGTAATTGAAATAAATTGAAGAAAGCGTCCAAATTCGGCTTTTAAGTTTTGAGTGCTTGCCTTTGCGCCTTTGAAAATCCACAAAAACAATTACTTTTAAGAATTTACCAAAAGTCATTTTGCAGAGAAACAATTAGACCTATTTGCAAAAAAACCTTTTTAATAGTTTAAATAGAAATTTTGTTGGTAACGGCATTATTTTTAAAAGGCGTTTGGAAAAAAAAAATTATAGACTTTGCACAAACTTAATATTATATTCAGGCTTGCTCCCATTTCCCTTATGTCTCGGCAAATAAATACAAATGGCAAAACTCGGCAATCATCCTGGCTGCCGATCGAGTCTCATCCGGAATGTACAATTTGATCATCCCTCTGAGGTAAACTAGTTTTTAAAAATAAAGCTATCTGTTTGTAGATCTTGATTTGTAGATGTTTGTAGATAACAGTTAAGGAATTTGTCTTTTAGAGCCTACTATCGACCAGTGCACGATCTTCGTCCAATCGTTTTGTTATTGGAACAAGAAGGCGGAGAAGATCCAGATCCCGTTTTTCTTGATGTCATTTCCTATTTCCCGGATATTTATTGGATGCCTGGAAGGTTATCAAGGTCGGTTTTACTATAAGGAAAAAGTAAAAAGGCAGGCAGTAAAAGGAGTAAAAGGCATCTAATTGTAAGTAAATGTGCTTATAGATCAAAGCAAAGCGTTCTAAAAAATCTTATCAATTTCTCAAATTACCAAATTTATTTCAGTTTGGACAGTCTCCTCAAAGCCGGCGTTTGTCAATCGGAGAACGTGGTTGTGGTGAGAGAAACGGCTGTGGTTGGAGAGGAACACTTGGCGGATTCAACCACGATCATTACTGTGCAGAAAATTCACTCGTAAGAAGACACAAATCATTCACAGCAAAACCTTTTGCTTCTTTCAGCTGGTTCCCGGCTCTCCGTATCGTCACCGAGTTGACCCATACAAGTAACATGAGATTTATGATGTTCAATCCGCACGATCCCTACTCGCTTCAACAAAGCAAATTTGAAAAGGTAAGTGTTGAGTTCTTTTGATCCAAAAATGAATTATGAACATTTTTCTTGAAGTTTCAAGCTGCCACCATTTTGAATACCATAAATATTCTAATAGAAGAGCCCCTATAGGAGCGTCGCGTAGTCTAAGTTTACACTCAAAGGACCGCTCATATCTCGGCGCCGGGACTTTCTTTCTGCGCGCTTAGATATCAAATTAAAGTAGAGAGGATAGGTGATTTTTTTTGAGGTATAACACATATTTTTAGCATTAACCAGCGCTTAGAACAAAATGATTGAAAAATGATGAAAAATCGACTTTTTCCATCATTTTTTAATCATTTTGTTCTAAGCGCTGGTTAATGCTAAAAATATATGTTATATATCAAAAAATCACCTATCCTCTCTATTTTAATTTGATACCTAAGCGCACAGAAGCGAACGTACTGATGCGGAGATATGAGCGTTTGTTTCAGTGTAAACTTAGACTACGCGACCTCCTATCGGGGCTCTTCTATTAGATTTTTGGGCACTTTAAAGAGAATCCTCCCAAGAAGATTCTGTAACAAAGTCTTTTGATTTTCAGAAAGAACGCAGGCGTGGCTCCAACATGCCTTACATGTTCCGTTTGCCTTTTGCTCAAGGTGGGTGTCTTCTCAGCAAACATGTTGGACAGATTGTTGTATCAGGTACATTTTTTAAGGTGCACAGAGCAAAATACGAATGAATTTTAGTCTATCATCAAGCCATATCTCGTGAGCTTGACTCGGCTCTTCTTGGGAATCGATCAGAATCCGGGAAGTGGATATTTGGCATCGGTGAGTTTTAAAAACAACATTGTAGCTGTAAACAAATAG
This sequence comes from Mesorhabditis belari, assembly GCA_958450365.1. Taxonomy (NCBI): domain Eukaryota; kingdom Metazoa; phylum Nematoda; class Chromadorea; order Rhabditida; family Rhabditidae; genus Mesorhabditis; species Mesorhabditis belari. Next base: position 188,649 of record CAUEEP010000741.1, on the reverse strand, counting down.
TGCTATAACTAGGATTTCTTTTTTTTTCCTTTTTTTTTGCTAAACAAAGCTTTATTTTAGTTCGAAATCACTGAGGAAGATTTGTGGATCAAAAGCTATGGTCGATTGTATCAAAAGCTGTGCTCATCTGTGGCCGATATTCCGTTGGGAATCTTTCGGTCGAAAAGAATGGATGCTACTACGGTAATTGGAGCTGAATACTATAAATTAGATATCTAAAAAATTATTTGTCTGACATTGATTTGGATTGGATTTACTCGGAGGATAACTAAAGACCAAACTAGGCGAGGGGTTCGTAAACGCGTGCCTTCTGGACTTCTTATGCAAATTCGAGCCCACTCTTCCAGAAATCTCATATCTTGAGTTCGAACCTTATATCTGGATATTTATTGTGCCAGAAGTCACGCATTTACGAGCTTTTGTATAAATAGAGGCTTGTATCAATCAATCAATTAGGTATCAATCGATATCGAGGAAAGATGTCGATCTCTTGAAATCCCGAACACTCACCGTTTCCATGAAAAATGAAGTGAGAGATATGGTGAAGAATCGAATGAGATATTTGGATATGAGTCTCGATGATCATAGTAAGAGAATAGTAAAAGGTTTTTCATAAAAAATATCTAGATCTTGATCGATATGATAACCGAGATACAATGATCAGCTATGTTCTCATCAATCCATCCGCTGATTTGGCGCTCGAGGCCGGGGATATTGTGTGAGTCAATGTCAATGAGATTTAGTAGACAAAAATTAAGATTTGTTCTGTAATATCAATTCGTATTAATATTTATTTTTACCGTTCTCTAGCAATAAGAGCAAAGGCCTCAAGTCTGTAAACAATCAAAAAAACTTTTATGGAGATGGCTACTTTGCGCCAATTTTTTTGCGCAACTCGCTATAACTTTCTTCTAAGTGCGTCAATCTTTATAATTTTAAAGTCATTTTGTTGCACTTGTTGAGATCTTCAAAATTACACCAAAATCATGAAGATTGCCACACTTAGAAGAAGAAGAAAGTTGTGCAAAAAATTTGGCGCAAAGTAACCATTTCCGATTCTTATCTCAGACTTAAATACAAAAAAATGGCCTTGTTTAAACGTGTTAAAGCCAATATCTACTTTCAGCTACGTTCTCCGTAGCCCGGTCAGCGAGAATGCTAAACCGACAAAAGTGAATCCACGACGAGGATTGAGAAGATCGAGACAAGTGACTGAGGCCAGCGAACCACCGCCCTATAATGCATCTCAAGGAGTGCCACGAATTATGTAAGTGTTGAAATCGATAAACTGATCTTTGATCCAAGTTTTAGTCATAATTTGTCGAATTTTACATAGTCTTTGTAAGTACATAAACCCTTTAGAGGATTTATTGTTGTATCAGGTTGATCGGAAAGTCTTGTTTGCTTTTTGAAATGTTATTTTTTGAAACGAATAATGAACCAATCAATCTATGGTTTGTTTTATCAGAAAGTCCTAATATTTATTTACCCTTTGCCCTTTAAGAAATTCTGAATAGCTCGCGTGAATTAATTTTTTTAAAAGTGCGAAGTCAAGCAGTCAAAAACGATGAAACTCAAAGTTCCGATTTGAGCTCCTTTTCTCACGGAAACCTATTTTGGTGTAAAAAGAGTAAAGATAGAGAATGAAAAGTTTGGTAGATAGACAAATTTTCAGAACATTTCACCAAGCCGTTTTCATTCTATGTCCATTGTAAGGATTTTAGGAAAAAACAAGAATTCCCGTTTGGGTTTGCTTCAAAGTGGACACAAATTTGCTTAAAAATTAGCTAAATGAAATAGTTAATCTTTTTTTATTTAAAGCAAATCACACGTTTATTGACTAATTATTTATAAACGAAAATTTCAAAAAGGTAGACAAGACTTTCTGGCCAAACCAATATCTTATCAAGATTTAAAATCTTCTTTCTGTTGTCAACAGTTGATTCTCCTGGCGACAACTTGATTTTTTAAAAAACTAATGAGTCAAGTGCTCCAGAAAGAGTGTGTTTTGAAGAGCACAAAGTAAAGATGGGTGTAACGGGAAAAGTCTCATCGTTAGATAAAGAAATCCTTGTGTTACAATGATAAATTATTCGAAAATGTTTAAATAAAATTTTATCAACCAAATAAATTTGCAAAACTTCGCAAAACCAGATTCCCTTTGAGTAGTTTAGTCAGCTGATTCGTTTTTGAGTAAGACAAACTTTCAGCCCAATTTATGTGGAGCTCTCCGATCTAGAGATCACCGAGACCACCGTGGTACTTCTGAAATCAAAGCCCTCAGTTCAAATTTTCTCACTCACTGCATGATCTTCAAGGATTTTTCGTATTCAAACGGCATTTCAGAGTCCCATGACGAGTCAATGGTCAATTCATCCGCCTCCGAAACAAATCTCACGACGACAACGGGCTAAACTTGCACCCAGGGGACTTAGCGTTTAAAATTACTATCTCTTAAGATCTCTTATCGATTTTCGCTTTACATTTTATCACAAAATTTTTTTGAGCAAAATTTGCATATATACCGGTATCCTTTTTTTTTTGCTTCACTTTTACCTTTTTTCCTTAATTTTTTCTTTTCAGCCAAAGATTGCCCTTTTTTTTTTACCCCAAAGATGCTTTTTTTTGTGATACGAAGTGCTACGATTGATTTGAGATTATTAAAAGCATAATAAAGTTTTAGGATTTGATATTTAATCTTTAAATACTTTTTGTTATTCATCAAAGTATCTACTATGAAATGGGAAAGACAAATAAATGAGTGATCATATTCTCAGATTCGATGCCAATTTACTCTTTCAGGTTCAAGCCGTAACTAAATTCGAATCTAGCGCAAAATTCGTCAAATACAATACCGAGCAAAAGTCTTGCGACATCACTTTTTCAAAAAAATCGATGAAATTTTTTTATAGAAAATGCCATCCGTTCGTAAGGCTTTTTTGTTTTTAATTAGAATAATACAAAAATAAATTTGAAGTTCAGCGTAAAACAAAAAAGTAAATGACAAAACTACTAAAAAATACCCTAAAAACTGGGTGCAAAAGTCTTGCAACATTCTATGTTTCTCATTTTTTCGGTCTCATACATCTCATACATCTCATAAATTCCGATTCGATTTGGATCAAATTTGACTATGCCATGACTGAACATCTGGTCAGGAGACTCATGGCAGCCATGGCATCCAAAATATCTAATCTAATACCGTTCACCTTTAGCATTGAGTATACTCGTGAACTTCTTCCCTCTCTTCCTACTTTGTGCTTCTAGGTCTCAAAACTAAAGAACAAAAATAGAAAACTTCGAATTTCGATTTGATTTTCAGGAAAATTTGTTTCAAAACTTTCAACTTCTTCGAATTATCCGAACCAAAACCAATCCGAATTATCCGAACCGAACGAATTATTACCAACAATCACCTTAAGATTCAATTCAACTCCGATGTTTCTATATAAGCAAATATATATACTTCATTCGGCAAGTGAATAAGTGAACCAGCAAAATTTGCACATAATGGGAGACAATAATGAAATTTAGAGCGAAAACTCATATTGGAATGACAAACTACCCTAAACTAGCTTCACGATGGGAATTACAATTTTAAAAAATAGCAATTATTGTGCTAAACAAGAAATTGCTCTTTTGAAAGTTGGAGGAGATGACGTCTGATGTCTGATGCTAAGAGGAAGGGAATGCCATGCGCGAACAACACGATTGTGAAAGCAATTAAAAGTAACATCAGAAAGGGATCTAGGATACTTAAAAGATATACCTCTTCTGGAGCCTGAGGGGGCAGAGGGAGGAAAGAAATTCGCATAAAGGGGATCAGAATGTGTGCACTTCAGGATGTTAAAACATTCTAATAAGTCAATGACTAGCCGTCGGTGTTGCAGAGTATCTAATTGGAAAACTTTAAGCCTTTGTCCATAGCTATAGTTATGATACTTCGTGTAATCAATTTTTAGGAGGGCAATCTTAGTAAAGCGCTTTTGGATTGACTCGATTTTGTTAATAGGTAGTTTGACGAATAAAGCCGAGGCTTTTGTCGTGCATGATGGAGCCGCGACCATGACGAAATCTGAACATACAAGTTATCAAAACATCTATGAAAAGTTATTGATTTTGGATGAGTTTAAGCGCTTTGTTAACTTCATAAAAGCATTTTTCGTAAATTTAATTATTGAAATGTAAGCGTCATAGCCGAAAATAAACTTAGTTCTATCAAAGAGAATATTTGTGAATCTTTTGCCAGAATGCTACAAGTTAATTTGAATCTAGGATATCATACTTGGGCTTTTTTTTATTATCCAAGAACAAATGATGAAACTTGAAAAAACCTTGGCTAGATTCCTGCAATATGATCCTGCTTAAGGCCACCGATGAAAACGTCAAACGAATGATTGAACACATCAACGAAAACACCGACCTCTGCGACATCCACAGGCTGGCCCGCAACAGCAACGTTTCTTCCACGGCGTAAATTAAACACACGTTGCTTGTTTGGGTTGAAAGGGATCTGAAGCACCACAATCATAAAATATAATTTCAAATATCAAACCTCACACACGCTATAGAAAAACTATAGTTAGAAACAAACCCTGACCTGTAACATCACATTATGAACAAAGAAAACGGAATCTTCCTCCTTGGTTCCGGCCGCGGAAGTCCACAGGGTCTACTTCGTAGATGCCATTTGGAGGAACACTAGCTCCATTAACCACATATGGAGGAGGATTAACCACAGGAAGATAGGCAAATCGATAGTGGTTCTGGCTCTGCGGATGCTTGATTTCGAAATATCCCGCACCGTCACCGGGGAAGGCGAAATCGAGACGCTGACCCTTCTCTTCGACAAACATCAAGATGGGGCGAGGCCGATCAACAGTCATCTAGAGAAAGAAATGAAAAACAAATCAAAAATAAAGAAGCAGTCAACTAATCATGAAAAGACAACTTTACTAAAATAGATAAAACTGGCCTTTCCTCCGTTTGATTTGCAATCGAGGCCATTCGAGTGATTTGACCTGAATAAAAACTCAAATTATTAAATCTTAGGATTATGGTAAAGATCAAACTACTGCGAGATTAGAGACAAAGAAATATTTACGTCTAGCACAACATTTAATTGAGGCTGATTTTTTTCAAACGGTAATCAAAAATCGAAATAACAGTTTTCAATACTGAAAATTTGGATATAAGCTTGATTTTTGATTCTCTACAACTTTTCCATTGACACCAAAATGGGTTTCTTTTGAAGAAAGTGCTCAAACTGTCACATATGACAATAGCCCGCAGTTTTCAATTCGCCAATCCAATAATATAATAGTTATCATGTTTTATGTGATGACGAATGCTTAAATCGTTCTTCCAGCGACCAATCGCTATCAATGCTGAAAGCTATGAGCATTGTCATTAAATTTAAAATCTTTTACTTTAAATTTTTGTCGATATGCTTTCCAAATGCAAATGCAATCATTTTCAATAAACTTTTATTTTCATTTTCTCTAATCTTTTTAAAAAAAAAAGACGATACCCGATGTCGGTAAGCGAAAACGAAAAGATAAGGGAAATTTGAGAAAAATTGAAATGCTCAGGGAAAATCACAGAAAAAAAATCACCAAAAATTTCACTAAATATTTACAAAAATGAAAAAAATGAAAAATTACTTAAAAATAAGTATTTTCTTAAAGAAAATTTCCGAAAAATCAACCGGGATTGTGCAAAAAAACAAGAAAAAGAAAAAGAAAAAGAAAAAGAATAAGAAAAAGAATAAGAAAAAGAATAAGAAAAAGAATAAGAAAAAGAAAAAGACAAAGAACAAGAGAAAAACAAGAATAAGACAAAGACAAAGAATAAGAAAAAGACAAAAAAAGATAAAAACAAAGATTAAAGCGCAAAAAAAACACGAGAAAGCTTTTGAGAGGACCCATATTTGGTGACCAAAAACACAGAAAATGCGAAAATGCGAAAAAGAATTTGAAAACTCGAGAAATTTACAATGGTATTTACAAAATTGCACTTCTTTTTGTGGGCAAATTCGAGCTATACACAAACAGAGAGTTTTTTGTTTTGTTTTTTGGCTTTTTTTTTTGCCGAATATCTTCTCGGAAACCCGTCAAATAAGAACCCAATTTTGATTGGGAAAAGAGGAAAATAAACAAAAAAGAGAAAAACTTTCGCTGGGATTCAACCGGGATCGTTATTTTGAGAGCCGAGAGCGCTAAACACTCGACCAAACTGAGGGAGAGAAGCGGAAACGCGCGGCTTCTGGCACACTTCTGCGTTACGCTAGCTTGAGTCTTTTTAGTATGCAGATTGTATAAAAAACACTAAAAATCATTTCGAATAAGATTGCTTACTGTAATTAGGCATCTTTGTAGGCTAGAGTCTAAAAATTACTAGATCCTGAGTCCTTGCTCGTTTCCAACTGCTTACTACCGGTACCCTGTAGCTAGTACTGTGTAGTACTCTTGAAATCATGTTATACTAGTGACCTGTACTATACAGAACAATTATTTATCAAAGTACAGCTAGAAAAAGTACTACTTACAAGACTTGTAACGAAAATAGCTGTCGACCCTTTTCGCTATTGGCAATCTAAGATTTTTCTGATTTTTCTCAGCACAGATCCTTTGATTTTGTCTATTTTAACTATCATTTGATTCAGAAAAGAATTGCGCGTCGAATGATACCAAAATTAACTAAAAATGTAATATCCATGCAAAGTTATGAGGCTAAAAACCTAAACCCCGCCCATTATTGGTGGGGCGTCACCTTTTGCCCCATAACTTTGCATGAATATTACATTTTGAGTTGATTTTGGTATCATTCGACGCGCAATTTTTTTCTGCATCAAATGGTAGTTAAAATAGACAAAATCAAAGGACCCGTGCTGAGAAAAATCAGAAAAACCTTAAATTGCAGGTAAAAAGGACTGACAGATGTTTTTGTTACAAGTTTAACTTACAGTACCCGCAAGCTTACAGTAGATGTGCCAACCAAAGCTATTTCATTAGACCAGAAGCCCCGTTTCATCCTTTTTTCACAAAACAATCATAACAAGTTCCTATGCTTCTCAAATACTTAAACAAGGCGACTAAACAAAGCGACTCTTGCTGTCTAAGCTGTCTCCAAATCGAGATCCTGATTGATTGCCACAGCATATCGTGTCAGTGTGTTATCAGAGCCATTTGAGCTCTGCGATTGCGTCTCCACATCGGGATTCATTCCCTAAAAAATTTGCATAAGATTTGTAAATCTTAATAATCAATTTTAATAAGTACTTTCAGATTATCTCTTTATCAGTGATAGAATAGTGATTATCTCTTTATCAGTGATAGAATATGATTCGTTTAAATGATAGAATTTCCCTTCAACTTTACTTTATAAATTAGAGATACCCTGAAAATCCCTTTGAAAAGGTTTTTAGGCAGTTTTTTTGCAAACTAGCGTCAAACTAGCGTCGAAATTTGAAAGCAATCGATAGAAAGAGCGCTATTCTATAAGCTCTATGTTTAGGGAAATGATTAGTTATGTTTTTTCTTTTGCAAATCTCATTTTTACGCTAGGAAAAGTTCATCATGAATGATGGCCGACAAATGAAAGCCTAAAAAGTAAAAGAAATAGTTTTTTCGAGCGATTTTGCTAGGTTTTTTTGTACCTGATTGGTTGCCCATTTTTCCCGCTCGGCGCTGCCCCAAATCGTGAAGAAAAAGACGGGCAAAATGGCGACAACCGCCGAGATGAGGAACACGATCTTCCATTGATCGAGATTCGCCTTTTGAGGGCTAAAATCGTTAAAATTGATTGAAATTGATTGAAATCCAAACTAACTAGAAGTTACTTAATCTATCTACTTTTAATCTGACTCTACTTGGGATCACAAAGGGTTTTGGAAGCTCCGAAAAATCAAGCCGGAGTTACTGGAGTCTTCGAAAGTTGACACGTTTTAGATCTTGGATCTTTGAGCTCACAGATCTTGTATCTTTGAGCTCACAGATCTTGTACCCAGTACTGGCTAGATATTGGCTCAGCTACTATTGCTAATGATATAGGAATTCCCTCTCTCTCTGCTCTCTAAAAACTCTCTCTACTCTCTAAAAATTCTACCGTAAGCCTACTCTGATTCTACTTGAGATCACAAAGGATTTTGAAAGCTCCAAAAGTCAAGCCAGAGTTACTGTAGTCTTCGACAGGCTTTAGATCTTGTATCTTAGAGCTCACAGATCTTGTCCTAACTTCTCTTGTCTTGTCCTGACTGTCCTGACGGGTCCTGACTAGATATTGGCTCAGCTACTATTGCTAATGATACAGGAATTCTCTCTAAAAATCTCTCTACTCTCTAAAAACTCTACCGTAAGCCCACTAAGCTACAATAACCAAGTAAAGCTTTTTTAAAGTAAAGCTTTTTTTTTTCTCCAAACTTACTCAAGAATACTGTTGCTGAGAATCTTGTTGGCGATCGAGAAACAAGCGACAACGCTGAACGAAATGCCAGTGATGATACCCGAATAAGCGGGAGCGATTTGTACTAAAGCCGTTTGTACGCCCGGAGTGTGAAGACCTGAAAAAAGAGTTGAATTTAGAAATGAAACTAGATTTCCTTCGAGGTTCCTGAAAATTTCTTGATAACCTCACCCGCAAATCCATTCGCCATACACAAAAGAACGATGCACCATGGAGGAGAGGCGATGAATGGAGTGACACCGATGCAAACAGATAAACCCAATGATGCTGAAATTGAAGAAAGGATTGTATGTATTGTTGATTTTGATTGTTTTATTGTTTTATTAGATTGTATTAGATATTTCTTGTAACTAAATACGAACTTTAAACTTTAAACTACTTTTGAGCTGATTAAACTTGCTTCTCCTGGTTGAACTCTATTGAAAAGTGCCCCGGAAAAGACTAAATATGAACTAGGACTTTAAAACTACTGTAGTTTAGTTAGATCTTTAAAAAAAATAAGTCAATTAAGCGTCTTTTAGTAACTATCGTCGTCTAGCTGATGAATTATTGTATTCGGAAGTCAGCTTACGATCTAAAATCCACCTTTGACCAAGAAAAGTTCAGTGAATTGATCTATCCTTCAAAACCATTACTCTAATAATATTTAAATAACTAACCAATAAAGTTAAAAGGTCAAACTAAAGTCAAACTAACCAATAAAGTTAAAAATCTTGCAACTCGTCGTCTTTGATAAAAGCGGTGGTTTACTGGCAGTGAGCACAGAGGCCAATGAACTCGAGAGAGTCTTTGAGATCCACAAAATGCCGATAGGGAGAGCCGAAATGAAACCGGTTTGTTGTTCGGAGAAACCGAGAACATCTTTGATGTACATTGGCAAGAGCTGGAAGAGTTCAGGATTGTTTGGGTTAACAGGAGAAAGCCTATTGTAACACCAGCTGCGCTGGGTGTCCGCTACGCGCTGGCACGAATATTTTACCTAAAGGTACGTAGCTACCTTCCTACTAATTTGTGCTACGTCCCTACTACCTAAAGATACTGAGGGACGTAGCACAAATTTGATTGCATATTCGAATTCCTCGCCTGCAAAGCCCCCAAATTTTCAGCTTTCTAGATCACTTGGTTGCAATTTTACGTTAACGTAATTTGTATTGTAGCGTAGACGGAATTGAAAATTTAAAAGCGAAATAATAACAGAAAAAGCTAATGGCTTTTAGAAGTCTTGGTAATAGCAAAGCATATTTGCCTAAGCCTAAGCCTAAGCCTAAGCCTAAGCCTAAGCCTAAGCCTGAGCCTGAGCCTGAGCCTGAGCCCGTCTCTTTCCCCGCGCGCCGGGAGCTAAGCCACGCCCGCTTTCGCCAATGGCTGCGCACAGACGGACGGACAGGCAGACGGAAGGATAGACAGACGGACAGACAGACAGATAGACAACCCTCAATTATATCTAGTAGATTGTAACAACAGATTGCTTTAGCCGGAAAGTCTTGTCCGCTTTTTTCAAGGCCTCCTTTCCGTCTTTATGAGATTTCCATTTATAAATGAATAATTAGCAATTAATGTGTGATTTTCTTTAAATAAAAACGATTAACCATTTCATTTAGCTCATTTTTAGGCAATTTCGAGTCCGCTTTGAAACTTTGAACGCTTTGAACGTTGAATTTTAAAGGCTTTAAATGGGAATTCTTGTTTATCCTAAAATTCTTACAATGAACATGACTAGTTTGGTACGTGATCAGGTGTACTTTTGTACTTTTGTACTTAGTACAATCACACTTTCCCTCGTGCACAGAAATCTTGCTTTTCTTTTCAAAAGTACGATAATTTTAAGTGAAAGAATGCGCATTTGAGCCCAAAGGTCCAAAGATCCTTTTGGGTCCTAAAAAGGACCCAAAAGGATGGGTCCTTTTTAGAAGTTTCATTCTAAAAAACGATTCAAAAAATGTTTTGATGACTTTTTAAAAAAATATATTACCAGAAAAGGCTCACTATCGGATTTGAGAATAGATTCGGAAAGAGAAGATCGTTTACTCGCTTAAGCCGCGCTCCTTTTTGAAAATGAAGATCAAAATCGGATTCTCCATAGGCGAAAACCCTCAAGGGCTAAGCTCTGCTCATTTTTTTGCTAATGGCATTGCTAATGGCCGTTATGGCACCGTTGAATCGCGCCCCCGGAATTTGGAGTGTCGCGTTTGCGCACAGACAGACAGACGGACGTCTTTTTATATATCGTAGATTGAACTCACTTGTAGCATGATGACGAGCGGGAACTCGTGTCCGACTAAAGCAAAGACTCCCACGTAAAGTGCTCGACATTTCGCGATTTTCCTCCATGGTGGATTCCCTCTTTCATTTCTTTTCCCCAAGCTTTCTTCTTTGATTTTTCTCTCGATATAGTCTTTTTCAGTCTAAATTTTCTTGGTTTTCATTCGTTTTTATTGGTTTTTTTTGGTTTTCTTGGTTTTTTCTTGGGTTTCTTGGTTTTTTAGTGTTCTTTTATATGTTAAAGTCTATGAATTTCAAGTAGAGTCTTCAGTTTTCACTATTCAATTGAATTTGAGGGCTACAATCGAATCGGATCTATGTCAAACGACGCTCAGCTTGCTGCGTGAGCTTTCTCAACAGTTGCTATGTTCAAATTCTACTATTGAACATCTCCCCTGATGAGCATCTCCCCTTAAAGAGAAGGATTCTAGCATTGTTGACTATTGTTTGTTGAGTATTTTTCTTTTTGATTACTTTATTGAAGGTGGATATGGATTTTTGATTACTTTATTGAAGCGTTTACAAGTTTACGATGGGATTTCAAATAGATAACTAAACTTTTTTTGTCGATTTCTTTAGTTTTAGTCTTTTTCCCCAAAATCAGCTTAATAACAAGTAAAAAGAAAGCATTGTTTGTTCATTCAATTTTATAAATATCTCTGTGTCCATACAAATCACCTTATCAATTTATCCTATTGTTTATTTGCTTTTTTCTTTACTTTATATGTTCCCATATAAATCAAACGATTATATTTTGGTAATTCAATTCAAAAGCAATTCAAAAGCAATTCAATTCATCAATTCATCCAATCTCTTAGCTCATTTTGAATTGAAAACAATTCAAAGATAACCCTGTTTACCAAAGCTTTCCTATATTTTATGATGCAATAGTAAGTAATTCAATAGTAAAGAAAATAAACTCGAACCTCAGAAATGCAGAATTGTTTGCTGGGTTTGTCGGCGGAAAGGAAAAGCCAAATGACCAAAATGAAAGTGCCGATGATTGCGGAGAGGTTGAAAATGGCTTCATATCCGCCAAATGTCGAACCAGAACGAGCGCAAAGTTGGCCGGCAATTGGAGCGATCAGAAGAGTGCCTGAAAATCTTCATTTTTAGCTTATTGTTGTATGGTTATCGGACAAGGGCCCCGCCCCTTTTGCCATTGGCAATCTAACTTTGTGTTCAAATTTCTTGGTGTTGGGCTTTTCAATTTGCAAATTCTTGGTATCATTAGATGCACCAAGTCTTTCTCTGTCGATTGGTATAAAAACTATTTCAATTGAACAGCCCAGCACCAAGATATTTGAGCTCAAAGTTGGAGTGCCAATGGAAAAGGGGCACGCCAGTCACGAAAAATGGGATTTTACAGCATCATTAAGCGAAGCTTCTTTACATTTATTTACCCAAATAATGTGGTGCAAACAATGCACAACTCTAAGCCTAAAGCTAGAGAAGAAAAAAAGAGGAACCAAAAAGGCAGTCGGCGGGATTGAACCCATGACTAAGATCTAGGGCTCCTAGCTTGAATCCTAGCCGACTAGGATCCTAGCCGACTTGAATCCTAGCCGACTAGGCTCTTAGCCAGTCGGCTATGGTGACAGTCCAGCCAAGTAGTCAAAACCTTTATTTCCTCACCAATTTGCCGTCCACCAGTCACAAATCCAATTGCAAACGGTCTCTCCTTTGGCGGAAACCATCTTGTGATCAGGGAAGTAGCCGATGGGAAAAGCAAAGCATCGCCCATTCCAGTCACAACTCGGAACAAAAAGATCAACCAAACCGATGTTGAAGCAACTGGAAATTCAAATTCAAATACGAAATTGAAAGTTAAAAGCTGAAAAATTTGATTTACAAATTACAAACCAAGTGGAATCATCGCATTTGATAGAATAATGAGAATGAGTGAAGCACAAATTGCCCATTTTGAGTTCAAATCGATCTGAGTGAGTGCCAGTGAGTAGCATGGTCAAAGAGCCGAAGTTTTGAGCGGCGAATACAAATCCTAGAGTTGATTATTGGAAATTATCTTTAGCCTGCAAAGCTTTTGAAGTTTTTTTTCGATTTTAGATCAATCTGTACTTGTTTTTGATTGCTTTTGAAGCTTTAGTTTGTCAGAAAAGATTTGTTTTCAATAGCACAAAGTACAACGAAAGTATAAACTCGTATAAAAGTGAGTATCAACTCGCCTTTCTCCATTCCTGTCCATGCCAATTTGTTCCTCTCCGAGCATGACGTTTTCCCAACTTCGTTACTAAAATGAAAATTGATTTATCTCAGGGTCTTAACAGTCTTTCTTTCTTTCTTTCTTTCTTCCTCCTTTCTTCTTCCTAATCTTTCCTATTTCTCCTTCCTCCCTTCTTGTCTTTACTATTTCTTCTTGGGCAAAGAAGACACCGATAGTTCAGTGGTAGAGCAAGCAGAAGGTCGACTTTTTTCTGTCGCAAATCTGCACACGAGTAAACCCTGGGCTTTCTTGAATCTCTTAAAATCTTGTAAACTATTGAAGATCCGCTTGAAGCCCAGTACGAATCGCGACGAATCTCAACCTCAACTCTTGGCTCTTCAAAAGTTCACCAAGATCGAGGGTTCAATCCCGATTCCAAATCATTTGCCATTCATTTCTTTACTTCTTAACACACCAGAAGCTTCACTGCTCCGCAAAGCAAAAGAATTGGCGGGAGGCGAACCCGCGCCCTATCTCTTTCGTTCGTTTGAAAGACGTGCAAGTTAACCACTTGGTCATGCTTTGGCGCATTCTGGATTCTTTCCAGAAAGCGGGGATCTTCCAGAATGCTATATATAAAGGACATCTTAGTCGCTTTATATATAGTAGGATCAGCGGCTTTTGTCGCCGTGGAGCAGTGGATAGCGCGCCGGTTTATCGCCCGTACGATTCGGGTTCGACCTCTCCGTGCGACTTGAATTGTGCTTTTTAAAAAATCCCAAAGCACGTTGCACAACTACATGTAATTCCCTATTCAACACAAAAATCATTGCAAACGGTCCTCTAGGGGTTGAGGAGTAGAGAGACAGACAAACAGAGGTCTTAGTCGCTTTATATATAGTAGATAGACTTTTGCAATATTTACCATGCATTCTTTTGTCGTGGTGCTGTCGTTTTGTTTGTGGACATGAAGACAGTATCATCATAATCAAATTCAGCAGCTGATGTGTTTCTAAAAAGTTAAAATACAATTATTAAGGAAGTCTTTTCGTTTCTTTTCTTATTTTCGTTTAAAACCAATAAATCCACGAGTTGAACTACGGTTTATTTCATTAGAAAAGCCAATTATTTCTCTACAAAATAACATTTAAAAAAAGATTTCAAATGGCTTATGTCTAGGTTTTTGTTTTTGTGAGCGAAGTCGGCTAGTTTAGTCGGCGATCGGCGATCCCGATTTAGGCGATCGGCGACACTTTTAGCTAAGAAAATCTATCTTTATGTCAATAGATAAAAGATAGAGCATAAAAAGCTAGGTTTATAGAGAAATTTCATACAAATCAATCGCTTTTATAGATTGTTGTGAAAATTTGCTTATAAGTGAACCGAAATTGACTTAAAAAGAGTGGAAATTGGAAAGAAATTGCTTAAAAAGAGCAGAAATTGGAAAGAAATTGCTTAAAATGAATGGAATTTGGAAAGAAATTGCTTAAAAAGAGCAGAAATTGGAAAGAAATTGCTTAAAATGATTGGAAGTTGAAAGGAAATTGCTTTAAAAGATTGGAAATTGGAAAGAAATTGCTTAAAAACAGTGGAAATTGGAAAGAAATTGCTTAAAAAGATCGAAAATTCAATAATAAACAGTTTTCTTTAGAGAAAATCATAGATTAATTGGTGAATTTGTTATTTTTAACGAAACGAAATGATCGAAAAGGAAAGAAAACAATTGAAAAGACTTCTTCACTAGCTTCAGAATAGAATTTATGAAAATTTTGTAATATTGCATATATTATAGACATATTATACTTTATTTATTTTTCTGACCAAATTCTCTTTTCTTTTCTGACTTTTCTGAGCAAATTCTTGAACTCACTTCACCATGCACGTCATCGAAACGCCGAGATTCGACGTGGAAACAGAAAGCGAGACAAAGCATAAACACAAGAGAATGGCGGTGAAAAAACGAGAAGACGGGAAAATTTTGTGCTTCTTTGAGGGATCTTTATCTAAAGTTGATTTTATTTCATTTTCAGAGATCTTATGTAGATTTGGATTTGAAATCCTTCCACAAAATCCTTCCACAAAATCCTTTCACAAAATCCTGGAAGTGGGACAAATGCGACCTTTTTTGTGCGCACCCGGACATTTGCGCACCTTTTTTTCCGCACCTTGCCCATTAGCGCACCTTTTTCGCGTTTTAAAAAAGCTCTAAAAAGCTAAAAAGCTAAAAAAGCTAATATTAACCAATTTCTATTCCAAAAGTTGCTTTTCTAGGTTAATTTGAGGGCGTAGAATCGAAATTTTGACATATCAGAGCGTGTGGAACCAATTTGAAAGACGGCTAGATCAAACTACAGAAAATTGTCGATCTTTCTCTTTGTATAACTCCGTCCGTTCGCTTCCACAAGCTCTGATATGTCAAAATTTCGATTCTACGCCCTAAAATTACCTAGAGAAATAAAACAACTTTTGGAATAGAAATTGGTTAATATTAGCTTTTTAGAGGTTTTTAAAACGCGAAAAAAGGTGCGCTAATGGGCAAGGTGCGGAAAAAAAGGTGCGCAAATGTCCGGGTGCGCAAAAAAAAGCTCGCATTTGTCCCACTCCCCAAAATCCTTCCTCAAATCCTTCCACAAAATCCTTTCTCAACTCTCAACTCACCCGTAGAACTCGTGTCACTGTTTCTGTCATGATTCTCGGTGGCAATTTTGACCATGCCTAGAAATCGAATATTACTAAAATGTTGAATTTCAACTTTACTTTGTGCTCTAATCAAAATCAATCAATCTAATCAAAAACAAACAATTTCTGGTGCACTTGATGTTTTATTTTTTCTTTCTGTAAACGGCAATTTACCGATTTCAGTGCATTAGAAAGTTCAAAACGGAGAGCATTTCAAATTTCAGTGAATCAGAAATCAGAAATCATTGAATCATTGATTCAGTGAATCATTGATTCATTGAATCATTGAATCAGGCTATGTTTCCAAAAGCTAAGCACAGAAGAAGTACATCGTGAGCTCTAAGAATTAATGAAAAGAGTCGAATTTAGAGCTTATGGCTCTAAAGAGTCGAATTTAGAGCTGGCTCTAAAGAGTTTTTAGAGTCATAATCAAATTTGATAGAAAAAGTAAGATTTCTGGGGTTTAAATGAGCTCAAATAGGGTCAACGTCCACTCAAAAACCATTCAAATATTTGTATATTTGCCCCCAAAACTCTCCAAATCTTTACAGTTAAGGAACTGAAAAGATTACGTGAAAACTTTCAGAGTTTTTTTTCTTGTAAACAAAAAGAAACAAAAAAGTACTCAATGAACAAATAAAAGCTGAGATTTCCTTAGAAGAGATGTGTCGTTTTTAGCTTTTTTTTGGCTTTTCAAGCCGATCTTTAAAGAGCTAGGAGTTTAGAGAAAAGTATTGAACATTTAGAGTTTCAATTTTATGAATATGAATATGATATGAATATAAATATGTTATGAATATGATTATGAATGGAAATTTGATTTGATTTGATGCAAATTTGATTTGATTTGATGCAAATTCAAATTCATTTCAATGAACTTTAGAATTCAAATTAGAGCTGAGATTTCGTAGAAGAGACGTGTCTTTTTTGGCTTTTGTTTGTTTTTCGATGGTTTAGGATTTAAATTTGAATTTAAAATCTAGATCTACTAATGGAAAAGTCTTCTAGATTCTTCAGCTATTCATCTTTTCAATTCTAAATCTAAATCCACTAATAGAAAGGCTTCTAAATCCCCCACAGCTGTTCATCTTTTCAATTCTAAATCTAAATCTACGAATAGAATAGTCTTCTAGATCATCCAGCTGTTCATCTTTTCAATTCTAAAACTAAATCTACTAATAGAAGTCTTCTAAATCCTCCAGCTGTTCATCTTTTCAATTCTAAATCTAGATCTACGAATGGAATAGTCTTCTAGATCATTCAGCTGCTCATCTTTTCCATTCTAAAACTAGATCTACTAATGGAATAGTCTTCTAGATCATTCAGCTGCTCATCTTTTCCATTCTAAATCTAGATCTACGAATGGAATAGTCTTCTAGATCATCCAGCTGCTCATCTTTTCCATTCTAAATCTAGATCTACGAATGGAATAGTCTTCTAGATCCTTCAGCTGCTCATCTTTTCCATTCTAAATCTAAATCCACTAATAGAATCTAAATCTAGATCTACTAATAGAATAGTCTTCTAGATCCTCCAGCTGTTCATCTTTTCAATTCTAAATCTAAATCTACTAATGGAATAGTCTTCTAGATCCTTCAGCTGTTCATCTAAATCCTCCAGCTTCTCATCTTTTCAATCGAAAAACCAACCCTCCAACTCTCGATATTTCCATGGCTTGTTTGAATTTTCGAAAAACTCCCTCAACTTCATTTTTCAAATCAAACAATTAGCAATGCGATATTCGCTAATAATTTTGCTATCAGCTTTGAATTTTTCCCTTTTTTAGGCAAAAGGGGAGGAGTTTTTCGGCAGAACAAAGGAGATCAAGATTTGAAAAAGAAAAGACTATTTTTTTCTCTCTCTCTCTGATATCAATCCAGCTGATTTAACATTGCTGATTGCTAACTTTATGCATCATCTTTCATTTATAAGTTTTAAATAAGATTTTAGCCAGAAAACAATAAGAAACAATAAGAAAAACATAAGAAAAAAGAGAATAAAGTCAGAAAAAGAAGTTCTGGGAAATTGGATGAGTAAAGTGAGTAGCCATTTAAAGTTTATAAATAAAATTGTGAGTCATCGTTTAATCCGACTCTATCTTTTTGAATTTATGGATTTTATGGAATGGAAAGTGAGTTTGAGTAAGTAGATTAGGGTTTTACGAAAGGATTTCTATGTGCGTTGAGCTTGGCAATGGGAAACGCAAGCTTTCTGGTGCACTTTATTCATTGTTTTCCATCAAAGCAACCACTTTTGTTCATGAAAAAAGGAAGAAAATGAAAGAATGCTCTCAAATTCAATGCTTCAAAAAGGTTCTATTCAAATTTTAAAGCAAAAAGTACACTCAAAATCATTTCATAACCATTTAAAGTTGATAAATAAACAAAAATTTAGCTTCTCTTTCATATATTAATTTTTTTTTTTTTTTTTTTTTTTTTTTTTTTTTTTTTTTTTTTTTTTTTTTTTTTTTTTTTTTTTTTTTTTTTTTTTTTTTTTTACAAAAAATTGAACTTAATTTTCGAAATTTTCGAAATTTTCACTTTTTTTGACAATCAAATCGATGAACTCAAAAAACTATCAAAGAAAATTCCCTTTTTCCCTTCAAAAATCACCTATTTATACTGATTTCTATTTTCAGAAGCTTTTCCAGAAAAATTTCTATGCAAATATATCAGAACTTTTTCACAGTGAGTCAAAGAAAATTTTGACTCTATTTATCTAGAAGAAAAAGGAAAGGAAAGGAAAAAAGGAAAGGAAAAACGAGGTGTGAATCTAAAAGGCACAAAATAAATACGAGAAAATGGCCAAGGGTCGAAAATGAAAGAAAAAAAGCCTAATAAATAGAGAAGATATTAAAAGAAATCACTTATTATTTGAGGAAATTCGATTCGTTTGTCTGAACGAGAGACGCGTGGCTGGATTTTGAAAAATTCAAACAGAAACTCGAGCAGGTTTATTTGCTTTAATGGTGAACTTTTGAAAGTGATATTCTCAGCTATTCTCAGCTCAGCTATTCTCAGCTCAGCTATTCTCAGCTCAGCTATTCTCAGCTCAGCTATTCTCAGCTCAGCTATTCTTGGATCATTCACCTAGAGTCAATTGGTTGTTTACGGATTCAAATTTCGAGTATGGCAACTGGTACGGTCGGCCTAGAAGGGCCAACTGGCTAAGCCATCAACAAAAAGAATTTCTTTACTTGAAATTTCCCAAATCCCAATTTTTAGTCAATCTAAAACTTTAGTGGGTTTCTCGTTTTGAAACAAAATGCTTTAAAGGCAAGTTTTCATAGGCTAAATGGGTACTTGGTAAAGCGCTGACTAGGTAAAATTGATTAGGTTAATTCAGGTGAAATTAAAAATTTGAAAAATCGAAATCCCTCGTTTTTCGAATGATTTAAAGTGTTAAGAAAAGAGTTTTAACAATTTAAAATTCAATTTTTTAACATTCAATAACATTTAGAAGTTTTCGAGGAAGTTTATAAGAGTCTTTTCTTGAAAACTTTTTAATCTACTAACCAATTGAGGCTTTTGATTGATTACCTTTTGATTTATCTAATGGCTAATCCTTTAGCTGTCAACTCAAGTGAATTACTGGCTACCTATTTGAGGCTTTTCATTGAATACCTTTTGATTGATTGAATGATTTGATTGAATCAATTTTTTGATTGAATACAGTCGAAATCTCAACGAAAACCAACACTAGAAAAGCAACAGTAGGGCCAAATGAAATAAGCTATAGATCAAACAAAAATTTCATTCAAAGGAATCGAACTCGAGTAAGAAAAGCCGACGGTTTGGTATGCAAGCCTTTTATCCACTTTACCATCAAGTCACCTTTGTGTTCCTTGAGAACAAGCCTTATAAAGGGTTTATAAAGGCTTTATAAAGGGTTTAGAAAGGGTTTATAAAGGCCTTAGAAAGGCTTTATTAAGACGTTATTAAAGGCATCCCTGGTTCCGATTAAAGGCATCCCAGAGGCACCACTACAGGACTTGCACCTTCTTTGATCTATGGCCCAAGTCAAAGGGACTTTGAGTAAGTGATGGCGCCGGATAGCCGCACCTATACGCTACATTTCCCCGCGACTAAAAGCCAAGGGATTCAGCACTGGGCTTTTCCCCGTTCACTCGCCGTTACTAGAGAAATTAGAAAAGCCGCGAACTAGAAAAGCCGTCACCGTAAAACTTAAAACGCCGTATAACTTTTTCTAGAAAATGCTCTTGCAAAAACGGAAAGCAGCTTCGGAAACAGCGTGAAATTCTGCATCGAATGGTATGGCTTATCTCATTTGATTCGATCCTACTGTTGTCTTTTCCCTTGTTAACGAAAAAAATCTAACTGAAAGAGAGTGTATTTTGGCTTAACAAAGATCCCAGAGGTTCCCAGAAACCCTGAAACAGAAAGTGATTGAAAAAAATGGGACAACTGACTCCCAACAAGAACACAAAATTAAGGAAGTAAAGGTTAATGACGTTAATGACGGTTAAAAGGGGGGTAAAAGCTCAAAAGCTCAAATCAAAATTTCAAGAGGTTGACAGAATTTCGGAAATTTTTGGAAAACTTTTAGAGAACTTTTAGAGAACTTTTAGCGAACTTGTAGAATTGTAGTGTTTAGAATTCGTCAACCTTGAGCATCCAGTTTAAAAAGCTTTTTTGAATTGTCGTTGATCTAGGGAACATCCTCAAAAGAACTTCCTCAAAGGAACTTCCTCAACTTCCCCCTTTTTCTCTAACTATTTCTGGATTTCTCTAAACTTCTTGGTTATTCAGTTTTTTTGAGAAGAAATTCCTGTTATTTTCTACCGCCTACTCTTTGAGAATAAAACAAATAGAGACAAGATTTGTGAAAGTTTTTTTGAACAATCGCAAAACAACTTGCTAACTTTTGATAAATAGAGATTTATTTCCGATAGTTGAAAGGGTTTTTAAAAGAAATGAGGTCATCAAAATGTCTGAAAGGCTTAGGCTTAGGGATTGGGGGAAAGATGATGAATATAAACAGATGGAAGAGAATATGGAAGAGAATCTGGAAGAGTATATGGAAGAGAAAGGAAATGAAAACAGAGACAGAAGTTAAATAGAATTAAAGCTTGATTTAGGTGTTTGGATTTTGAAGATTTTGAAGTTGGTTTTGCTTTGGAATTGATTCAATTTCTCTAGATTTTTTACCAAAATAGTATGAGTTAAAATTGAGGAAATTGAAAGAAAAGGAAGCAATCTTGAGCATTTGGCTGACAGTTACAAGAGTTTACAAGAATTTCTAGATTCTCTGATTGTAGAGAATCTAGAAATTCTTTGTAAAAAAGATTGTAGTCTCAAGACTTCAATTAGACTTCAGAGGGCCTAGATTGGCCAGAATTGGGTCAATCGTTCTGATCTTTCTGGAGATAAATCTTAAGTATGTCTCCTGGAACGACGCCGATTTTCTAATCGATTCAAGCTTTCAACTTTTTTATATAATCTTCCAAAGTTGAGAGCCGAATCTCGCTCATTTATGGGATTTTGAAAGTTTCAATCTTTTTTTGATAAAAAATTTTTACGATTTTAATGATTTCCAATAAATCATATTTATTGCAAAAAAAAAAATATAAAAAACCAAAAAAAAAAAAATTTCTTCTCCCGAATTTTTTCCCCCTATTCCAATCCCTCTCTTTATTCTATCGCCTCTTCCTACCCCATAATTTAAATTTTTTTTATGAAATCTAAAAGCAATAGACTTTGAAAAAATACGATTTTCTTGTTCTTTAGTGGCTTCTCTGAATTGTTCAAGTGAAAACAGACCATATTTAGCGAATTTTCGTGACATTTCACAAGTAACTCTGTTCAAAAGTGTTGCGCCAATCGGGTGGTGATTGTGATTTCTATGCAATGACGAACAACGATAACAATCAGATCCAAGCAAAATCGACCAAGATTTACAGAATGAAAGCAACAATTTAACTGATTTAACAAGTTAACGTTAACTTTAACTTTAACTTTAACTTTTACGTTAACTTTAACTTGTTTTTAACACTAACAGCGGGCCAAATAAACAAATTTTAAACAATATATAACAAAATTGAAGGAGAGTGAGACAAGCGTTGAATAGAATTTATACTTTTCCGTAATCGCTTTATTTTAGAGATCTTTAGAGTCACTTTTAGAGACGTAAACTTGTAATTTTCAATGGCAATCGTGCTAAATGCTAAATCGGTGCTAAATATTTATCAAAATGCGCTCATGAGCCCGTTTAAACTACGATGATCTTTGTGTTCGGTCAAGAAAAAAGTTAAGCGATTGATTTAGAGTGGTTTTTGAGGTGTTGAATGAGTTGAATGAGTTGAATGACACATGGAGAGGAGAGAGAAGGGGCTTCTCGACCCTTTCCTCACCCTCCTTGCTCACCTCCTCAATAAAACCCTTTTCCATTCTCCATTTTTATAAGGAGCACTCATCAATGCAAAGATTCTTTGTCCCAAAAAAAGAGAATGACGAGAAATCACAAGAAATCACTTGAGAATTATTCTGAAGACTTTTTTGGATAAACGAAATAAGAGTTTCCAAATTAATGGCTTTAGTTTTCATTGACTGACTAGCTTTCATTGAATAAATCATTCAATGAAAGCTATTCAATGAAAGCTAGCCTTTAAAGCTGAAGAATAACTCATTTGCTTTAGACGGTAATCCTAATCTTTGGTTTCCGTAAAAGTAGCCTATAATCCAAACGGATTACAGGTTACGGTAACTGGGAAAGGCTTTAGATTAGCCCAAGCTACTGTAGTTACTGTCGTCCACGGACGAGCTACTGTAGTTACTGTAGTCGTAAGGACGTAAGTCTTTGTCTAAAAGAAAAGAATGACAAGAAATCACTTGAGAATTATTCTGAAGACTTTTTTGGATAAATGAAATAAGAGTGTTCAAATTAACGGCTTTAGTTTTCATTGACTGACTCGCTTTCATTGAATGCTTTACTTTTAAAGCTGAAGAATAACTCATTTGCTTTAGACGGTAATCGTAATCTTTGGTTACCGTAAAAGTAGCCTATAATCTAAACGAATTACAGTAACTGGTTACGGTAACTGGTACAGGCTTTAGATATAGTTAAGCTACTGTAGTTACTGTCGTTCACGGACAAGCTACTGTAGTTACTGTCGTCCATGGACAAGCTACTGTAGTTACTGTCGTTCACGGACAAGCTACTGTAGTTACCGTCGTTCTAAGGACGTAAGTCTTTGTCTAAAAGAAAAGAATGACAAGAAATGACAAGGAATCACTCGTAAGGTACAGAAGCCGACAAGACAATACAGAAAATGCAAGAATTAGCTCTACAGCTGGGAAAAGTGTACAAAGTCATGCTTTAGAAAAGAAGAGAAGATCTTTAGAGAAGCTTTAGAGAAGATCGACAAAGTTCTCAAGCATAAAAAGTTCACAAAAGCTTCTTTAGCTAAAAAAACTAAAAAATGGTTCACCAAAGCGGACCAGCAAGCTAAAATATGGCTCATCTTATGAGGCTTATGAGGCTAGTCAGAGATTTTCACCTCAAAAAAAAGCTCCCCTTTTCTCTCAATGACAACCGGAAATGGTTGTCGCGGGGGATTTCTATTGGTTTGTGTGGGTGTATGGTGCTTGTGTTTCTTATTTGCATTTGTCTACCATCCCCCCCCCCAAATATCGCTTTGCCATGAAAGGAATCGTCAAATAGAGAGCGCTTTTCTATTATGTTTCAGCTAGATTTTTCACTATTTTCTCTTTCTTTTGCTTACTAGAAAGATTCACTTTCTCTACTAACAAATATGAGCTCATTTGTGGAGGTGTTGAATCAGAGTTGAGGCTTTAAGAATCTTTAAGAAACTTTAAGTTTTGATTGCTGAGCTTTGGTTCTAAGCTTTGATTCTAAGCTTTGATTCTAAGCTTTGATTCTAAGCTTTGGCTCTAAGCTTTGATCTACTTGATTGATCTATTTGATTGATCTATTTTAATGTAATGACGTACAAGGTAATGATTGAATGAAAGGAATAACGGTAGATTACAAATTACAAATATTACCGTAGATTGGGAATACGGAAGATTGGGAATACGGAAGATTGGGAATTTGGAAGATTGGGAATAGGGAAGATTGAGAATTCTCTTTTAATTGAATAGAATTCTCTACTTCTTTTATAGTCAAATTGAACTACCGTATTTTCTCTAATAGCCGTCATCCCGGTGAGCCGAGTTGACGACCATTTTACAGTTCCCAAGCATTTTACAGTTCTCAACACTCAAATCCCCCACTAGTCAGTTAGTGGATACTGTAAGGCAGTTAGTGGATACTGTAGCCAGTTAGTGGATACTGTAGCCAGTTAGTGGATACTGTAGCCAGTTAGTGGATACTGTAGCCAGTTAGTGGATACTGTAGCCAGTTAGTGGATACTGTAAGGCAGTTAGTGGAGACTGTAGCCAGTTAGTGGTACTAGTCCAGTGAGTGGAGTCGGTAGCGTGGGGGGGCTGTGTTGGTGGGACTGTGCCAGTTAGTGGATATTGTAAGTCTCAAAAAGCTTGCCTACAATGCCTAAAAAGAATCGAGCAAAAGAAGAAGCAAAAGAAGAAGGAAAAGAACTCAATCTTGTAGACGTTTTTCGAATACTTTACTGACAATAGATTGGGATTTATAAAGCTCAAAATTCAGAAGAGAAAATTCAGCAAATTGTAACTGAAATGAAATCCTTTAAAGCAAAATACGGCCATCATGTTGATCACTTTTTTACTCGTCTAATTTGCGCGATCAAAAACTTCTGATTTCTTTTCCTTCTTTCTGATTTCTTTCTTTTCCTTCTCACAGGGATCTTTTCTAAAGAAAAACTAAAGCAAAAGCTAAGTGTTCATTGAAGAAAAAGAAAAGAAAAGAAAAGAAAAGCCAGCCCAGCTGTGAATCTTTTCTCTTTCAAGAACTTTCAAGAAAAGAAACGTGTGATCAACAAAGAAACAAGAAAGAAAAGTGACAACTATTCACACAAATGTATCACTATACGAATTCCAGAGTAGAAACCAGAGTAGGTTTTGATCGAATTCCAGAGTACGAAACTTTTCTTTGAATTTTATTTTAAAGTAATGCTTAGTTTAAAGTATTTTAAAGTAAGTAAAGTAACTCAATCTTATAGGCTTTTTGGAATACTTTACTGACAATAGATTTGGATTTATAGAGCACAAAATTCAGAAGATTCAGAAGATACTTTTTCAAATTTAAACCGTGGTCAGGGCCCAGAAGTGGCTCATTCCTTTTGCAAATTCCCTTTGCTTCCAATGCCTCTTTATCAAATTCATTTCCCGTTAGAGCCGCTAGATTATGGAACTTGCTCCCAAACGACATACGAGAAATTCAGTCGCTTTTCATATTCAAGAAACGTATCGATGCTTTAGATCTAGTGGCTCTTTGCCGTAAGTAATTGGCTTATTGATTTCAGTATGTATTGTATGATTAAGTATCACTGTGCATTTCTCTATGATTTCTTTCAATTTATCGTTTGAATAAAGTATTATTATTATTATTATTCAAAAAATTTTACTGACTCACTAGCTGATTTTGGTGTTACTTCTCTGCTCAAAAGTTGAAAAGTATCCTTTCTAGTGCATTGAATTCCTCAAAAAAAGGCAAGAATTGAAGGATTTCAGTGCTTTTTGCCTCAGTGCGTCAGGAAAGAAGCATTTACAGATTTACAAGATGTACAGATAAAGTACAAGATTTAAAGACTAAAATGTTAGAGTTGTAAAATTTCTGAGTGAAAATTTTGAAGATTTCAATGGAAAAACCTAGTTTTACTAGTTATCGGGGCACCTTTTGTACTCGAAAAACCGAAAAAACCATCAGTCTACCTTTTACTTTTGTTTTTTTTTGTGTTTGACAGGGGATTTTCTTCACGTTTCAGCCTACTTAACCTTTTGACCTCAACTCCAAATCTGAAGAAAGAACCTTTGACTTTCTTTTTCACAGAAAGCAACATTTTGAGTAAAGAACGAATGGAAAAGGAAGGAAAAGGAAGGAAAAGAAAGAGAAAGAAAGAGAAAGAAAGAGAAAGAAAGAAAGAAAGGAAAGAAAGAAAGACTGGCCGATTTGTTTACTCGAGTGATATTTACAGCACGACACAATGATCTTGAGAAAAGTGAAAAGTAATGGGACTTTTTTGGGTTCAAGTTTGAGTAATGAGTACAGAAAATTGGTAATAAGACTACGAGATATACAGTTAAACTTTTGAAAATAAAAGACTTGCTCCTTATAGTGTAATTTGAGGTTAAAATTTGGAAATACACCCAAGTTGATCAAAGAAAAGTCAAAGAAAGATAAAGGGGAAGTCGAACAAGACAATGTTCGCTTCGAATGCTACCCGCTAACCGCTAAACTCGCTAACCGCTAAACTCGCTACCCGCTAAACTCGCTACCCGCTAACCGCTAAACTCGCTAACCGCTACCCGCTAACCGCTACCCGCTAAACTCGCTAACCGCTACCCGCTAAACTCGCTAACCGCTACCCGCTAAACTCGCTAAAGCTCGCTAACCGCTAAACTCGGTAACCGCTAAACTCGCTAACCGCTAAACTCGCTAACCGCTAAACTCGCTACCCGCTAAACTCGCTACCCGCTAACCGCTAAACTCGCTAACCGCTACCCCCTAACCGCTACCCGCTAAACTCGCTAACCGCTACCCGCTAAACTCGCTAAAGCTCGCTAACCGCTAAACTCGGTAACCGCTAAACTCGCTAACCGCTACCCGCTAAACTCGCTAACCCCTACCCGCTAAACTCCGCAAAGCTCGCTAACCGCTAAACCCGGTAACCGCTAAACTCGGTAACCGCTAAACTCGGAACCGCTAAACTCGGTAACCGCTAAACTCGGTAACCGCTAAACTCGCTAACCGCTACCCGCTAAACTCGCTAACCGCTACCCGCTAAACTCGCTAAAGCTCGCTAACCGCTAAACTCGGTAACCGCTAAACTCGCTAACCGCTAAACTCGGTAACCGCTAAACTCGGTAACCGCTAAACTCGCTAACCGCTAAAGCTCGCTAACCGCTAAACTCGGTAACCGCTAAACTCGCTAACCGCTAAACTCGGTAACCGCTACCCGCTAAACTCGCTAACCGCTACCCGCTAAACTCGCTAACCGCTACCCGCTAAACTCGCTAACCGCTACAACTCGGTAACCGCTAAACTCGGTAACCGCTAAACTCGGTAACCGCTAAACTCGGTAACCGCTAAACTCGCTAACCGCTACCCGCTAAACTCGCTAACCGCTACCCGCTAAACTCGCTAAAGCTCGCTAACCGCTAAACTCGGTAACCGCTAAACTCGGTAACCGCTAAACTCGGTAACCGCTAAACTCGGTAACCGCTAAACTCGGTAACCGCTAAACTCGCTAACCGCTACCCGCTAAACTCGCTAAAGCTCGCTAACCCACTACCACTCAGCCATCGATGCTTTTGAAAAGCCTTTGGGAAACTAACTATCATGATTTGACTTGGAGCTCGAAAATGCTTTGAAAAACTTTAAACTCGTATAACTTTTGATAGGGTAGCGCATAGCTACAGACGCCTACAGAGGCCAACAGGCACCTACAGACGCCTACAGACGCCTACATAGGTCTACAGGGTGCGCCAACTAGCGCGTATCATATAATATAGAGAAAAATAGAAGCGGTTTATCAAAAAGATGTCTTCTGTTTGATAAAAGGAAGTAAAATCAAGTGGAAAATGAAGGGCAAAGATTCCCTCAGCCAATTTTTCCCTCTGAGATTTCCCTCCCAGATAACAAAAGAAAACAAAATATTCCATGCCTTGGTTGCTATTTTTAAATTATTTTGGAAATATAAATCATAATAAAATTAATAAAATGAAGAGAAATGAAGAGAAATGAATAAAATGAAGAGAAATGAAGTGAAATGAAGAGAAACATCTTAAACAGATCGACAGACAGACAGAGAGACATATAAAGACAATTTCTTCAAAGACAATTTCTTCAAAGACAATTTCTTCAAAGACAAAACATAGTTTAGAAATCGAGATGAGTCAAACATGATTTTGAAAACGATTGGAGAAAGGAATTTAGTTCGAAACGTCAAACTAATATATAAATACTTTATTTAGAAAGAAATAAAGTGCGAAATGTACCAGATAAAAGATCACAAAGTCACTTAAAATGCAACGAAGTGGCCCTTTTAAAATCAGACACGGTGGAGAACAAATGCAACTTGTCGGGAAGGGCATTTCAAACTTTAATCACACGATTTACAAGCTCTAGAGGATTTAGCTCTAGAGGATTTAGAGAAAGCAGATTCGGGATTAAAATAAAGATTAAGATTAAGATTAAGATTAAGATTAAGATTAAGATTAAAATTAAGATTAAAATTAAGATTAAAAGAGCCACGCCTAGCCGCCAAAAGCCTCGGGTTTAGCCGAAAAAAAAATTTTTAAAAGAGGATTTTGATGTTTTCCTTTTACAATTTTAAAGCATTCAACCAAGTCTATGATTGTCTAATCATCGATTTGGTTTAGCGCTTTTCTAAGGTTTCAAATGAGAAAAGTTTCAATTTATGTTTATAATCATTCAAAAAAAAACATTTTACTTCAATATTTTCAAATGATTAACTGAAAGAAACGAAATCTCAAGTCTATAGAAGTCTATAGAAGTTTATAGGAGTCTATAGAAGTTTATAGAAGCTTATAGAAGTTTATAGAAGTCTATAGAAGTTTATAGAAGTCTATAGAAGTCTATAGAAGTCTATAGAAGTTTATAGAAGCTTATAGAATGCTATAGAAGTCTATAGAAGTTTATAGAAGTCTACAGAAGTCTACAGAAGTCTATAGAAGACTATAGAAGTTTATAAAAGTCTATAGAAGTTTATAGGAGTCTATAGAAGTTTATAGAAGGCTATAGAAGGCTATAGAAGGCTATAGAAGTTTATAAAAGTCTATAGAAAGTTTAGAAAGTTTATAAGTCTACAAGTTATATAAATTTATAGAAAAACAATTGAATAGACTTAAATTTTCTGCCGGAAACTGTAAAATTTCCCTTTTCTGACCCTTGCAACACTTTAAAAGGGGGAAAAGTGCTAAAATTTCCTCATTTTTACAAGTTCCTGCTCGTAAAATGGCTCTTTCGAGTGAATTAAGGGGAAAAAATTTCGAATTTAAGTGCGTACACCCACGTGCAATCTAGCAAATCTTGATAGATCGCCGTTTAACAGTTTAAATTACATTTAGATTACATTTAAATTGCATTAACTTACATTTGACTTACATTAAATTGCATTAACTTACATTTAGCTTACATTTAAACTACATTAACTTACATTAACTTACATTTAAACTACATTAACTTCCATTAACTTCCATTAACTTCCATTAACTTCCATTAACTTCCATTTGACTTACATTTAACTTCCATTTAACTTCCATTAAATTACATTAACTTACATTTGACTTACATTAAATTGCATTAACTTACATTTAGCTTACATTTAGCTTACATTTAACTTCCATTAACTTCCATTTAACTTCCATTAACTTCCATTAACTTACATTTGACTTACATTTAACTTCCATTTAACTTCCATTAAATTACATTAACTTACATTTGACTTACATTAAATTGCATTAACTTACATTTAGCTTACATTTAGCTTACATTTAACTTCCATTAACTTCCATTTAACTTCCATTTAACTTCCATTAACTTACATTAACTTACATTAACTTCCATTAACTTCCATTAACTTCCATTAACTTCCATTTAACTTACATTTAACTTCCATTAACTTCCATTTAACTTACATTTAACTTACATTTAACTTACATTTAACTTCCATTAACTTCCATTAACTTCCATTTAACTTCCATTAACTTCCATTAACTTCCATTAACTTCCATTAACTTCCATTAACTTACATTAACTTACATTTGACTTACATTTAACTTACATTTAACTTCCATTAAATTGCATTAACTTACATTTGACTTACATTAAATTGCATTAACTTACATTTAGCTTACATTTAGCTTACATTTAACTTCCATTAACTTCCATTTAACTTCCATTAACTTACATTAACTTACATTAACTTACCTTTAACTTAAATAAAATTTAAACTTATACTTTAACTAAATAAATTTTAGTTGTAAAAAATTGAATTTTAGAATTTTGTTTAAAAAAAACTCACTTTTTAGAAGAAACTTTTTCAAAAACATTTCGATTGAAAAGAATTTTGTTTTCAAAATACTTTTCTTGTGATTAAATACTTGTTTTTTTACTTCTTTTATAGTCAAATTGAAAGCATATCCATTTCTTTACAATCTTTTCATTCATTGAAGTAATGTCATTGAAATGACAATTGAGGTGACCTGTTTGAAAAGGAGAAATGAATGCTCTGTGTTTTGTGATATGATGTTGGATGTGAAATTTTTGAAATTGTTAACTGTGACGGAGATTGACTCAGAGAAGGGGTCAAGCAGATTGAATTTTGAAGAAGAAAAGGTCTTGAAGATTGAATTTTGGGAAACGGAAAGGGTGAAAGCAATAAATGTGTTAAAGATTCGATAAAAGGAAAGACGATTTACGAGTCAAAAATTTGCTTTTATTGTATGGGAATTTAGAAAGATTTGAAACAGAAAGATCTTCTGTTCGAAGTTCGGCAAAAGTTGCCGCCAATTCTGTAGCTTTGGCCGCAGAATTGGCCGCAGGCTCGTACCCCGGGGGCCAAGGGGGACAAGGGCAAAGCAAGGGCAAAGCAAGGACAAGGCAAGGGCAAAGCAAGGGCAAAGCAAGGGCAAAGCAAGGGCAAAGCAAGATTTGGCCACCTCCCCCGAAATTTTGGAAGCTCCGAAAATCACCATGTGCAGGACCCTTACCATTTTGGTCTAGTCAGAGCTGGCTTGGTCCAGTCAGAGCTGCCTTGGTCCAGTCAGAGCTGCCTTGGTCCAGTCAGAGCTGCCTTGGTCCAGTCAGAGCTGGCTTGGTCCAGTCAGAGCTGGCTTGGTCCAGTCAGAGCTGGCTTGGTCCAGTCAGAGCTGACCTTTTGAAGAAATCTGACCAAGAACGATGACAAGAGGACGCCTACTTAAAGTAGGATTTTCAAATGTAATCTATCATAGAATTTTCCTCACGCAAATCACCATTCAAAATCTAGCAGCCTTATCGACTTATAGCCTAGTCTGGCTCTCAAAATACCTCACTAAAGATGCTTTCGGATTTGCCTTTCGGTTTTGACAAACCCTCAAACCATATTGACTTTACAAAGGTTCCCGAATGTGAGCTCGTGGCCTAGTTGATAGGTTGCTAGGGCTTGAGCTAGTGCGTCGCCATTTAGCTCTCCGGTTAGCTGCTCTGCAATAAATTTCTTCTTTTGTTTTTGATCAAAGCACAATTTTTGCAAATTTGTCAGTGTCAAACCAGAGCCCAAAAAGGCCTATCTAGCAGCCTATCCACTACGAGTCTACATTTGGAAACATGTGAAAAGTCAATATGGTTTAAGGGTGCTGGGTTAAGATTCTGTAAACTTTAAGTTCAAATATCTCGAGATTTTCGCACATTCATCCCCAAATGACCTAGATATTGGGAATCAGCGCAAAAAACTGCCCTGGAAAAAGTTTGTCTTAGTCCGAAAGTAAATCTGAAAGTATTTCTAATGAGCTAGTCAAAAGCTACACAAAATTTTGATAAAAAGTTATTCCTTTTATCAAAGGAATAGCCTTTTTATCGTTATTCGTTCGTTTTCATACAGGGTGGGCCAACTAGCGCCTACAGGGTGCGCCAACTAGCGCCTACAGGGTGCGCCAACTAGCGCCTACAGGGGCGCGCCAACTAGCGCCTACAGGGTGCGCCAACTAGCGCCTACAGGGTGCGCCAACTAGCGCCTACAGGGTGGGCCAACTAGCGCCTACAGGGTGCGCCAACTAGCGCCTAAAATATAATATATTCCTTTTATCAAAGGAATAGCCTTTTATCGTTATTCGTTCGTTTTCATAAAATTAATAGAAAAAGGAATCAATCCAATCAACAAATTGAACCGTTTAATGAACAAAAATGAACAAAAATGAACAAAAACAAACAAAAATGAACGTTTAATAAACAAAAACAAACAAACAATTCAATTGATTGTGCCAGAGAGCTGGGGTTTACAAAAACAAGGGGGTTTACACAAGGCAAAAACTCCTAATAAACGATAAAAACTACAATAAACGATAAAAATTTTGAATTTCAATTTCATTCACTTACATCTCCTCTATTAAGCAAACAAATCTCGTCAACAATCACCAAAAGAGTTCAATCGGTGGTCAAACTTTTTGTGTGTTTACTTTTCGGGTGGACAACGAGATGACAGTGACAAGTATTAAATAGATAAATGATTCAAAGAAAAAAAGAACGAGATTTTCTTCAACCCACTCAAATTCTTTTGCTCTTTTACAAAAGAACAAGAATCCAATTCTTCACCCACGTTTTTCTCTCTCATTTTTTCAAAACCGGAAAGGAAATGAAATGAATAAATTTGTGAGTGACGACCTTTTGATGACCTTTAGATGACTTTTAGGTCAATCCAAAAGGGATGAGTCAAAATAGAATTAAGTTACCGTATTCTCTCTATTAGTAGTGCACTCTCTAATAGTAGTGCGGTCCAGGAGGGGGTTCAAAAAATAGTAGTGCGCACTACTATTAGAGAGAATACGGTATGTGTTGTTAAAAATAAAATTTAGATAGAAACAAGGCAACTCTTTGCGATGAATATTGGCTTGTAATACTTTTTACAGTTTTTTTCAATCAAACTACTGCATAGTATAAAAAATTGCTATCAAAATGAGATGCAGGATTTGTTTAACGTCATGTTATCAAAATGAGATCCAGGATTTGCTTAACGTCTACTAGTTGAGTTAAACTAGTTGAGATCTAAACTACAAATTGGATCGTTGATTGAATGAAATTAGACTAGTTTAGCCTTTGATTGAGTTAAATTAGACTAGATTCGATTCTAATTGAGAGAAATTAGACTAAATTCGACTCTGATTAAGAGAAATTAGACTAGTTTAGCCTTTGATTGAGTTAAATTAGACTAAATTCGACTCTAATTGAGTTAAATTCGACTAACTTCGACTCTAATTGAGTTAAATTCGACTAACTTCGACTCTAATTGAGTTAAATTCGACTGAATTCGACTCTAATTGAGAGAAATTAGACTAAATTCGACTCTAATTGAGAGAAATTAGACTAAATTCGACTCTAATTGAGTTAAATTCGACTAACTTCGACTCTAATTGAGGGAAATTAGACTAGTTTAGCCTCTGATTGAGAGAAATTAGCCTAAATTCGACTCTATTGAGTTAAATTGGACTGAATTCGACTCGAATTAAACCCCAAATAACCCTAAAACTTTCTAATTAGGGTGATCTCTTTAAAAAGTTTCAAATTCTTTTCATCCTATCATCATTTCAAGCGGATCATCACATTTGCAGAGATCAATCGCTAGAAATGAGAAAAATAAGCTAGAATTACGTAAAGCTTGAAAGCTTAAAGCCTGAAAGCTTAAAGTCTGGAAGCTTAAAACCTGAAAGCTTAAAGCTTGAAGAAAAGGCAAGAACTTCTTGTGTTAGCTTTGAAATCGTTAGTCAATCTACCCAATTTTACAAGAAACAAATTTCAAAGAATTTTCGTGATACGCACCTTTTTAAAAAGCACTCAGAAAGATCAAAAAAACTCGAAAAGTTAATCTAGAACTTGAATCTTATCATAAATTTTAAGACAAGAAAACTTTTGATCTTGATCTTGACCTCAAATCCCTTAAATACTGTGTCCGTATCGTCATTTCGTCGGTGATAAGAGCCGCAGTGATGGAAACGTTTTTTGAGCTTTGCTTTTTCGCAAAAAAACCACGTGGTGTCAATCTGGAGTTATCGCTGGTACAGCTTTTGATGATATCACAAACAACAAAAGGAATTAGCTGAACCTCGGAAGTCCGGCTTTTAATGGGAATTAAAGGGTCATTCCATTTGGTTACACCCACTTTGGATGCATTGTCTTTGATAGGTGAAGGTTTAACGATAGAATTGAACTGATATCGAATTCGTGACTGAATTTATTGGCCTAGTACAAAGCTTGAGGTCTAGCACTCATAATGAGCAAAAGAACACAGTTCAGAAGAAAAGATTTTCAGAGAAAAGGTTTTTGTCTTTTGGCTTACTTGCATTACTGGTACAAAATTACTGGTACAAAATTACTGGTACAATAATTACTGGTATCCCACACCAGTAACCCGTCAATTCCTTTACCTACACCAGTTTCCACCTTTTAGACCCAGTTGTTGCTCAGGCCGGGATCGAACCAAGGGTCATGTGGGCTTGAAAATATTCACCTTAGCCACTACGCCACTTGGGAACGCGGCGGGCCAGGAAAAAGACCCTTTTGATTTGCCGGGCTTCAATTTGCCGGGCCCATGGGCGTCGATATGGTTAGCGCGTTTGGCTACAAAACTAACGGGGCTCGATAGGTCGCTGGTTCGATCCCGGCAGCTGTCAATTTCTCTACAAAAATGCAAAAATGCAAAAATTGTAAAAGTGAGTGGATTGAAGTTGAACACACTAGTTCACTCGACTTTTCCAAAAGGAAACAAACACAAACACAAACACAAACACAAACAAACAAACTCTTGCACTCTTGCACTAAAAATCTCTCTTTACATAAGAGTGCAAGAAAGTGCAAGCTTTTAATGCAAGAAATAAGTAATAAGAATAAGAGAGTAATAAGAGAGTAAAAATAAAACAGTAATTAATGTATAGAAGTTTTGTTTGATGTTTTTGATTGCAAAAAATGCTTGAGGAACATCATTGTCTCATCTGAACAAACAAAAACTCATACCTATTTAGTCAATGAATCATTTAAGGGCTAAAGATCGAGCAATGGTTATTTAAAAAGGAAAAAAAGCTGCTTAAACATGAATTACATTCTTTTCACTTGATGAAAATGAATGAAATGATGAAATGATGAAAAAAATGATAAAAGAGCATTTTGTTGAACGTTTTGGTTCAAAGTTTTAATTCAGCTAATCTTAATTCAGCATTTTTCAAGAAAATATTCAAGAATTAAGAACTGACTTTGTTTTTAAAGAAAGAAAAGAAATGTTTTGTATACTTTAACGAACTCAAACTAACTAGAATGTGAATTCAAAAGATCAAAAGAGATGTTTCAAAGATGTTTCAAAGCAAAAAAAAAAAACAATCCAGGTTAACCCTTCCCCTATTTCAAAAGATCACCTTAGTGCAATATTTGCAAATATCAATAGATTGAGTGTGTTTAGGTGTGAATTCCACCTTTTGAACACCTTTTTTTCTTCCTTTTTTCTCCTTTTTTCTTCTTTTCCAATCTTCTTTGTCCCTTATTTTGTTTACAAATCACACAAGAACACCGATCTCGGGGGGTATTGTTTGTTGGAGAAAAAGAGTGCGGTTTTTTTCTTTCGACGATTTTTTTCTCCAACAAGAGGATGAGTGTGAAACGGGACTAGAGGGGAGATTTTGTGAAGGGAAAAGGGAAAAATTGTCTGTGGAAGAGTCACGATGATGAGTGGATTTTGTTTGATGCCATCGAAAGGGGTTCATGTCTACTACTCAAAGATTTACAAGAGTTTCTCGTTTTCTAAAAAGTAGATAATTTGAAAGCTAACGTCCTCAGATTTTATCCTTTAACTATTTTCAATCCATTTAATTCATAACTTGACTCCTTGAAGATTACAGTAGCTTTTCAAAGAGGATCACAGTAGCTTTTCAAGGAAGATTACGGTGGCCTTCCAAGGAGGATTACGGTAGCTTTTCAAGCAAGACGATGCTAGCTTTAAAGGAAGATTACGGTAGCCTTCCAAGGACGATTACGGTAGTTTTTCGAGCAAGACGATGCTAGCTTTAAGGGAAGATTACGGTAGCTTTTCGAGCAAGACGATGCTAGCTTTAAGAGAAGACTACGGTAGCTTCTCGAGCAAGACGATGCTAGCTTTAAGGGAAGATTACGGTAGGTTTTCAAGCAAGACGATGCTAGCTTTAAAGGAAGATTACGGTAGCTTTTCAAGGAAGATTACGGTAGCCTTTCAAGCAAGACGATGCTAGCTTTAAAGGAAGATTACGGTAGCTTTCAAGGAAGATGACGGTAGCCTTCCAAGGAGGATTACGGTAGCTTTTCAAGCAAGACGACGCTAGCTTTTCAAGGAGGATTACGGTAGCTTTCCAAAGAAGATTACGGTAGCTTTTCAAGTGCGCTACAATAGGTTCTCAAGCAAGATTACAGTAGCTTTCCAAAGAAGATTACGGTAGCTTTACCCACTTTTTAGCAAACGCATTATTTGCCGGGAATCCAGTTAGAAAAACGTTCGAAAAACAGAAAAAGCTGAGTTTGCGTGTACGTTTACGCTCAAAAAGTGCAAACACACCCGATCTGGCGCACTCAATTTGTCAGTTTCCTTGCTACAATGATCTATTTTATGAAAACTGAAAACACCAGAATCTTAAAGTAAGATTACACAGCACAAAAAACGAGTTTATCGCCTACCATCAATCGCCCCAAACATCACCAAGAAAGGATTGATCTCCATTCTCGATTAAAAGCTATTCAGTCAGAATATTGGCATAAAGTAGTTCAAAAATAGATTTGCAAATAGTTTTTGGAATCATTTTGGAATCATTTTGTAGACATTCTTCAAACAGATTCCATTCGTTTTATGCTTTTCTTTTGCTTTTCTTTTGCTTTGCTTTTCAGCTCTTCTATTTATCTTTGTCTTTAAAGAAAAACAGTTACAGTAGAAATTTTTGCAGAAAATTGATCAAAAATTGAGACATTTTTATGATGTGCGGGAGACATTTTTAAGCTGAAAGGTAAATTTGAAGTTTTGCTTTTAAAGATTCAAAGTTCTGGATTGATTTAAAGTTCGAAGAAAGTTGGAGAAGGGTTTAAAAGAGAAAAATTGATCTAAGCTCTAAAGGAACTATAAAGGAACTATAAAGGAACTTTAAAGGAACTTTAAAGGAACCAAATAGGAACTATAAAGGAACTATAAAGGAACTTTAAGCGAACCAAATAGGAACCCTCAAGGAACTATCAAGGAACTATAAAGGAACTATAAAAGAACTTTAAAGGAACCAAATAGGAACTATAAAGGAACTATAAAGGAACTATAAAGGAACTCTAAAGGAATAAGGTTCTTTAGTTAACCAATTGAAGGAAAGATTTTTAAATTGGAAATCATAAAGATGAAATGAAATTATATAATGAAATGAAATTATATAATGAAATGAAATTATATAATGAAATTATATACCGTATTTCTTCGAATAGAAGACCGGGTAAAGAGTGTCATCGCGTACTCCTGCGTAGCAGCCCTTTTTAAAATTTCTTTTCTGCATAAAACCTTTCAATGAAGTGCTATAGAGCTGGAAAATGGCTCAAAAATCTGTTAGTGAATGTGGTATTTTTGAGTCATTTTCCAGCCATCTAGCACTTGATTGAAAGCTTTTATGCAGAAAAGAAATTTTAAAAAGGGCTGCTACGCTACGCAGGAGTACGCGATGATACTCTTTACCCGGTCTTCTATTCGAAGAAATACGGTACTTTTTATATCTTTCCTTTGTGAACCCTCACCAAAAGTGGATAGATTGAACAAAAATTAGAGGCACGATTACGATAGTTTGCCACATTTTAGAAAACGCCTTATTCAAAGTGATATTCAGGCTTGTACAGAACTAGATTTATGCTCAAAACTAGTTAAGCTTTAAAATTTAGAACTCGAGCTTCAGTGGTTTCAGCACCACGGAAGGGTACGATTCAGCCGTACCCTTCCGGCGTTTCAACCCGCCCACCCCTTCACCAGCAAATACCAAAAGAAAAGCTCTAATTGTTCAGTGGAAAAACTTGAAGCGAAACCATGAAAATACAGAAACATACCCTTTCTGGTGCACTAAACTTTTCATTTCTTTCTTTTGCTTCAATTTCGCATAACGGGAATTGAAATTTGTTCTTTCTTTCTTCGTTTTTCGAGATTGTTTAGAACAAAACATTTAGCTTTAAAAGAGATACCAGAAGGGAGACGTTTACAAATTTTGAGCACAAAAGTACAAAGAATCAGCGCCTAAAAACAATCTTAAACGCATACGCAAACCAGTATGCCAGCAGTATGCCAGAAGGTGTGCGTTTACAGCTTAAACTCACAACACCGTAAACAAGTTCATGCTGTAAACGCGCACCATCTGGCACAAAGATCTGTCTGTAAGATGCACTTGTAAGTTCATAGCTTTACTTCCCTACTCTTCCAGAGATCCGATTCAATCCGAAATGCCCATTCAATTCCAAATTGAAATGCACTCACCTCTATCATATCGTGTTTTCCCCTCGTTTCCCCCCTTCTTCTGCTCGCTTTCCCAATTCTCCCACTCTTCCTCAATCGTCCAAATGATCTCTCGCCGATCAATTTTGAATAAATAATAAAGCTGGATCTAAAGCTAAAGATAAAGCTTTCATTTTCAATTGTTTATCCAAAAAAAAACAGATAAAAAAATCGATTTCCCAATGAAAATTCAGTTTCTCTAATTGAAAAACCCCACTTTTTTCACAGCTGATTGAGCAGGGAAATTTGAAGAAATCCAATCGAAAAAACTATCCAAAAACTATCGAAAAAACGTTCTTGAAAGAGAAAAAAGTGAAAAAAAAACTAGAGCAGACTTAAAAATCTTTTAAAACTCTGGCTTTTAAAGATTTCAGATTATGCAAAAAACTAGCTGAGTTTCAAAAATCGTGGAAGGAAAATATTTTGAACTTTTCAGAATCATCAAAGAAAAAGATCATCAAATTTTTAGTCTAATTTAAAAGAAAAATGAAAAGTTGAACATTGAAAGAAGAGAAAAACGATGAACTTTCACTAGAAAAAACAAAAACATGAGGTTTTCTTGAGAAAAAACATGAAAAGCGTAGATTTTGAGTCTTAAATGAGTAGGGATTAGGATTGGGCTGGACTGGGAACGGGCCGAATCGGGAACGGACGGGATCGGGTCGGGCCGACGAATTCTGGGAGGGGGAGGGGGAGAAATAAAATCAGGGGCCGGCTTGCTTGCTTTGTGGTGCTTTGTGCTTGCTTGCTTTCTGGTGGAGAAATCGATAGCATCTATTTTATCAGAAGGGAACGAAAAGAGCAACAAAGCCATCCAAACGATATCCAAACGATAATAAGTTGTATGGGACGACTTTTTTTCATCGTTCTTCGTTGCTTGGGGTTTTTGGGTCGAAAACAAATGCAAATTAAGTCCAATACAAATTTTGTGGGGACATAACCGATAAGTACCATTCAATCAAAGATCTATATCATTATCTACAAATAAAGTTATCGTA
Organism: Mesorhabditis belari; assembly: GCA_958450365.1. Classification (NCBI taxonomy): domain Eukaryota; kingdom Metazoa; phylum Nematoda; class Chromadorea; order Rhabditida; family Rhabditidae; genus Mesorhabditis; species Mesorhabditis belari. The sequence continues at coordinate 149,729 of CAUEEP010000741.1, read as the reverse complement.
AAATCAGTGATAAGATGAAAAAACAGGAATTTAACTTTAAAACCGTTGGCATAACGTAAATTAAGACGCTTTTGAGCAGAAATTAATGATGATCACTTTAAAAAAGCTATTCTAAAGTTTTTTTCCTGATATTCCAAAAACTCTTTTCAATTCCAGACAAACTATTTCGCAAAAAATTGAATGGATTTGTTTAGAACACAAAAAGGATTGACATAAGGATTGATATAAGAATTGACATAAGGATTGACATAAGGATTGACATAAGGATTGACATAAGGATTGATATAAGGATTGATATAAGGATTGATATAAGGATTGATATAAGGATTGATATAAGGATTGATATAAGGATTGACATAAGGATTGACATAAGGATTGACATAAGGATTATAATCAAAAAAAAGAAAAGGCGAATGGGGAGAATTGAGAGTTGAAATTTTGTTGACAACTAATGATTTGAAAGGAGAAAAATGGGTGGAGAAAAGGGGTGAAATTGAGAAAAAAAAAAGACAGGTAGGCCATCTATTTATAGATTTTTATTTACGAGTGGCTATTTCTGGATGTGGACGATTGTTTTATGATTGGTAATTGAGTCATTTATCTGATGCCAGATTGCCAGATGGGTGTTTCTTTGAGCACAGAGTACATGGAACTTGAAGCTGGCTTGTAAATAGCATGTGTAAATAGCAAGACGCATTGGCTGGTAAATATTACAGTGCTTGTTGCTTTCGAAAGAAAACTGACGGTTCAATGTGCCAGAAAAGGTGTTTTAACCATAAAGTGCCAAATGAAGGGTGTTCCTTTACTTTTTTAGTTCACTAGGGAACTGTTTCTAAGGAACTTAATTTCAACTTTTCGAAACCGGATCTAGCTATAAAACTAGCTACAAAACGTCCCCGTCGAATTCTAAGAAACATATTTTGTATTTTTCCTAGTGGAGGCTAGTTTTTGAGAAAAGTTTTGGCTAATTACGGCAAACTTTCGTCTATAAGGGGCCGCACGTCGGCGCGAAATAGGCAAAATGCGTTTTCTATCGAATTCCTGGGGTACCTTTTTAGATGTGGAAAATTGTGCTGATTCCGAATCTGAAGGAATTTTTCAAATCCCTTTGACAGAAATTTTTTAAATTGAGTTTTGGGTTTTTGATCATTTTGTATGGGAAATTTGTGGTACCCTGCAGTTGTCGAACTCGACAACGAGGGTCTAGAACCAAAAACGAAGGGATAACTTTTATTCTAAAGGCTCTTACGAACATTTTGATGCAAAAATCATCAAGTTGGCTCAACTCTACAAAAAGTTATAACATTTTTTAAAAAAGAAATGAGAAGGTGGCCTAGGGGATTGGGCGCTAGTCTACGAAACTGCAAAGCCTGGCGAGCGAGTGGTTCGAGCCCGGACTTGGGAAAAACTTTGTCTCTTTGCAAAAAGTGATTTCCAAACCTTACCAACTCATGAAGCAAGCTCCACGACTTACAAAGGATCATAAAGCAGCCCGTGTCGACCTGGCTCAAAAGAACCAGAAGATCAAATGGGAGGGGGTTGATTTAATCGTAATCTTTTATGTTTAGAAGATTTGGAGTGACGAAAAGTAGTTCAACCTCGATAGTGCTGATAGTTTTCGAGGATACTGCAGGGATTCACGAGAGCCATGGCCTTCAGCACAAACTTTGGAGGTGGATCATTGTTTTTTGGCAATTGTTGAGATCCAAAACTTGTTTTATTATTGTTGTAACTTTGCTTTGGATATTTATATTAAGCAAATCTATTATCTACATATTTGTTTCAGATTTATCCACGTTTTTGTGGCAATTTTGAGTCCCGGCCTGAATCCGCGTGGCTCTGGATTTCTTTTAATGTGGCTTCTTTCTCTTTGTCTTGGAATAAATGAGTGTTTACCTGAATATGGCATGCGGTTTGCAGATTCCACATTTAAGAGTTTAACAGAACTTTTTACAAGGTAAAACTCCTAGCGAAGTCCGGCTTGAACCAGGGCAAAGGGCTTAGAGCCCATGCCACTAACCACCCGACCACGATGGGTTGTTTTCGAGGGACGCAAGATTGCTGAATACTCGCGTGATCAGATAATTATGCAACAACAAAATTCAAACGGATTTAAATCGAAATTTGAATCCATTACACAAAATGTTCTAGATATTCGGAATCAGCGAAATTCGCTATATAGAGAGCTTGCTATATAGAGAGCGCACTTCGAAACTCGGTGGTAAATAAACCACGATTCCTAGTTAGGCAAGGTGGCAGTTTGCCGAAATTAGCTGAAACTTTGCACGTGTTTTTCTCAAAAACGCTAGTTCTGTCTTTTTAGAATTCGACGGGGGCGTTTTGTCGCTAGGTCCGGTTTCAACAATCGGTGGGAAGTGTAAACAGTTCCCTAGTGAGCTCAAAGCCCAAAGCACCGCCCAAAGCCAAAGCCAGTACGCTCAAAGCACAAACCAAATAATTTTATTGACTTCCGAATGATTCTCTTATTGTTTATTATGCTGTAAGTGAATTTTGTGCACTAGAGAGATCTGTAGAGAAAAGGAACCAAATCTGTACCAAAGGAGCCGAATCTGTAGAGGAAAGAAACCAAATCTGTACCGAAAAGAATCAAATCTGTACCAAAGGAGCCGGATCTGTAGAGAAATGGAACTAAATCTGTACCGAAAAGGAACCAAATCTGTACCGAAAAGCAAAAAGTAGAAAAAAGTAGAAACGGATTGAATCTAGCATAGGAAAGCTCAGTTATTGCATAGATTAGCTAATCGACGTTTGCGAGCAGCAAGAGGTGTGCTAGATAGGATGTGTTTCTACTTTTTCTACAAGACTTGTATATTATATTGTTAATGTTGTAATTCTTTATAAATTCTTTATTTTTTTGTATGAAGTTTGGGCTTTTTTTTAAAGGAAATTTGTATCTAAAGAGCAAACATCTTTTTGCTAATTTACAATCACTTTGCAAAGCTATTTTTCGTTCTCTACTCTTTCCATATCTCCTCAAAAAATACTGTATCTTGTGAAGCCGAAAATTGACGTCAATTCAGAGATAAGAAAACATTTTATTGACTTCTGAATGATTCTCTTTGATTCCTAAACGATTTTTAGATTGATCACCAAAAATGATCACGAGAATTTCCCCGAAAAAATGATTTGATTATCAAAAAAAATGATGTCAATCCATCCATTATAAACACTCAATCGAAAGAATAACTTGAACTTTTCTTTGCTTTCTTTATTTCTTTTATTGTTTTCTTTTTCTCGTCATGAGATCTTTCAAGTTCTCATAATAGTTTCAAAATTTCATATGGAATTGGGGAGAATTTCATATGGAATTCATAGTTGGGGAGAATTTAGCTCATTTTTTCTACTTATTTTGGGTTTAAAATTGCAAACAAACTTTTCTGAAGCACTGAATTCTTGATTTTCTCAACATATCTTATCGTTACTATACTTGCTGGTTGGCTTTACGCTGGCTTTACGCTGGCTTTACGCTGGCTTACGCTGGCTTTACGCTGGCTTTACGCTGGCTTTTATGTTGGCTTTATCTGGCTTTTACTGGTTTTACGCTGGTTTACGTTGTTTTACGCTGTCTTGTTACGCTGGTTTTACGCTGGTTTTACGCTGGCTTTACCTGGCTTTTACGCGGCTTTACGCTGGCTTTACGCTGGCTTTACGCTGGCTTTACGCTGGCTTTACGTGCACCAGAAGGGATGTATTTATCAGCCAAAAACAGATCTCAAAGAACAAATCTGGTTCAAGAAAGTTAAAGTTAAAAATACTCGTAGCAAAGTTAAAAATACTAGAAAGATTATAAAATAAAAGTATTCAGTTAAGAAAACTGAATAGCTTTCGTTTCATTTAAACAATTTGAGAGAAGTTTTGTCTTGTATTTTGAAAGCCAATCTTTAAAGCCAATCTTTGAAACCAATCTTTGAAGCTAATCTTTAAAGCCAATCTTTAAGGCCATTCTTTGAAAGAAATCTTTGAAGCTAATCTTTAAAGCCAATCTTTGAACCCAATCTTTGAAGCTAATCTTTAAAGCCAATCTTTAAACCCAATCTTTAAAGCTAATCTTTAAAGCCAATCTTTAAACCCAATCTTTAAAGCTAATCTTTAAAGCCAATCTTTAAACCCAATCTTTAAAGCCAAAATTTTGAAAGCCAGCCAAACCCAAGTAAGAAAAAACAGCCAGATTTACAATAGTTCAAGCAAAAATACAAAAATCATATTCAAAATTTTCAAATCGTAACCTCGAGAGGCTTTCCAGAATGAAATGTGATCAAAGAGTGTGGAAAAAAAGGAAAAGAGGAATTTGAGGAGAAAGCAAATCTCTTTGTCAAGGACGAACAAACAGGCTGGAGAATCGGCAGCTTTTTTTGGAAGCTTTTGAACCTAAAGACAGTGCTCAAAATGAAAAGTTTCAAAGAAATTTACATATTAAAATCAACGAGATAGACTATTTATAGAAATCTGGGTGATGAGTAATCGAGACCGCTTTCAACCAACCAACAATCGAGATCAACCAACCAACATCGACATCAATTCAGGTCAGAATTATTGTTGAGGACTTTGCATGGTATCTTTGACTGAGGACTTTTGCATGGCATCTTTGAAAGTTTGAAAAAGGAGAACCTTGCGTCAATGCGACACAAGCTACAATCCTTGAAATCATTTTTGATTTGGAACATTTGAACATTTGAACAATTTGAAACGCCATTTGCATTTGCATTCGCCATTTGCAACATTTGACGTGATCAGGACTCGGGTTAAGTTCAGATCGGCAATTCGGTATCAAAATCGGTTCCTGGACTGCTCTGGGATTGCTGTACCTGATTGCTTCTTGGAGTTGGAGTTTTTAAAATCATTCTGGAAATGTTGGGAAACGTCTAGATATGGTAGAAAAAGGGGAATAGGTAGTTTGAAATATAGGTAGTCTGAAATTGTAGACTGCTTAATTGTAGCTGTTAGGAAATGTGCAAGGTGAGGCATAATTACGAGCTTTTTTGGCTTTTTTTGGCTTTTTGGCTTTTTTATTTTTGGCTTTTTTTGTAAATACCTCGTCAATTTTTTGAGTGATTCTTATAAACTCTTTTTAAATAAAAATTCAAGAGTTTTTCTATGGTAGGGCTTTTTGGTTTTTGCTGAGAACTGAATAGGTTTGATTTTGAGACGTCTCAAAGTTGACTCCTCCAATAAAACTCGTCAAGCATATCATTTTATAAGTTTTCGAGTTCACAAAAAGCGCTTTAAAAAGGTCTTTGAGCTATTTTTTTAATGTTTATCTACATTAAAATTAAATGATGCATGAATAATATTAAGTTTTCAGAGATGAAATGAAATTTGGAAATGACCGACACTTTGTCATGCCCATAAATTCTCATTTCACGATAGATTTCTTTTTTTTTTTTGATATTACCCTAAAATTCCATAGATAAGAGCGGTTTTCGCTAAAAAAATGAAAAATGAATGGCAAACGAAGCCAATGCAAATTATACAAAAAGCAGGATCAGAAAAGAATGAGCTATCAAGAAGCAGCATTTTGGTCAGCGAAAGTTTTTTTTTCCATCTCTTCTGATACTATCATACACAGCTTTGAAAAGCATTGTGTGATGTTGGAAAATCTCAAAAGCGATTTTTCCTGTATGGATATAAACGATGATGATGATGATAGAAATTGAAAATATTAGTTAAATTATTGTTACTTTTGTTGTTATTGTTGTTGTTTGGTTTTATAATAAATTAAAAAATATTTAAAAAAATTTTTGCAAAAATTAAACCGCTCTTATCTATGGAATTTTAGGGTATTTAGATTAGCATTGGTGGTATCTTGTGCCAAAAATTCTAAAGAATTCTAATTGGGGATAGCTGAGAAATTCGGGTTTAAATTGACCCCAACTTGGGTAACTGGAAGCGGCTGTGTGCGCATGGATGTTCGCACAAAGGACAAAAAGATTTCTTGTATTTTTAAGCAAACAAAAACCATCTAATATTTTGATTTACATTCATTTAATCAATCGACAATATAAACTCGATCATTTTCGAGGATTTGCGCTCAATAGTCTCGCAAAAGTCCCATTCCCCTTTCTATAATAATTGGGATAACCTTTCAAATGGGTAGATTCAAATGGGTAGATTCAAATGGGTAGATTTAAATGGGTAGATTTAAAATGGGAAGATTCAAATGGGTAGATTCAAATGGGTAGATTTAATGGGTAGATTTAAATGGGTAGATTGGAAGGTAGATTCAAATGGGTAGATTCAAATGGGTAGACTTATCTATAGGCGCAAGCTCGAATAGGGCGGGCAGCCTTCTCCTTCTACATCGTCTCAAGCATAATAATAAAGTATACCGGGGTTAACGGTGATTTATTTCAAGCACACACATAATCACAATTTACACCTTAAGACCCTGAGGAGTATTCTATAATTCGTGAGGATGGGACGATGTAGGAACGATAGAAGGAGAAGGCTACCCGCTTTATAGAGCTTGCGCTGCTTAGACAAGTCTACCCATTTGAATCCCTGGTTATCCCATTCCGAGGAGTAGGGGTCCTAGGGGGCCGGGCTTGGGAACCAGTTCACCGTATGGCCTAGAAGGGACTAGACAGGGGAACCAGTTACCTACAGCACTCGTTTCAGGGAAGATATCCCTGATTCATCTGCTGGATCCGAACCAGACCAACCGAGCCCAACCAGTCTTGGGAACTAGTTCACCATATGGCCTAAGGGGGACGGGTCTTGGGAACCAGTTACCTACAGCACTCGTTTCAGGAAGACTTATCCCTGATTCATCTGCTGGATTCGAACCAGAGAGTTAACCCGAGGCAACGTTGCTTAATCCTGGCAGTATTGACGGGATACCGTGTCTGAACGTGACGAGGCCGTTTCGTAAAATGTTTCGCTCGAGACGAGAACCAATCTCGCGATTTTCTCGGCTATCCCAGCATAGAATTCTTGCAAATTTTGACACAAGATACCTCTAATATTAATCTAAATAATCTAAAAATATCATATGCTTTCATGGTGGTGGACCGAATTCTACGTTCTTAAAAATTTGATTTTTTTGAGCTGACCGTTCCTCCCAGTCGATCCACTTTGGCTCAAATTTTAAAATTGACTTTGTTTTTATACTCCTATTAATATGAAAAAATGAAAGAAATTTATGGTGAAATGAAGATTTACGGGCATGACAAAGTGTCGGACATTCTATCTATGACAATCCAATACTTTTAGCAATCTTTGAAATCTTTGAAAATGTCTATCGAAAACCCCCACGTTGCAGCTTTTTCCGGTGCCAGATTACGAAATTTTCGAAACCAGAAAGTACATTAGATCAGTACATAAGAAGCAGAATGTACATAGAAAGTGAATAGCAAGCAGAAAGTACATATAAACTATATAGAAAGTACATATAAAGTATATAAGAAGTACATTAGAACAGTCTATGCTGTTTTAACTTTAACTTATTCACAGTTCATTTTAATTCAAATATTCAAATGATTCAAAGCTAACACCAAAAGCTATCAAGATCACTCTTTTTACAAAACAAAATCAGCTCAAACCCAAATGGAGCCCCCAAAATCGAAAAGATTCTTTGTGATCAACTTGTTAACAAAAGAAAAACGAGGTATGCGCGCAGGCATTTTTGGTATTTGTTGAAAAATTCACTCGTTTATAGAAACGAAAACAAAAAATTAGATGGATTACACAAGAAGAAAAAAGAGAAGAAAAATCACGATAGGCCAGAAGATTTTCCCAAAAAAAAAATCAATCGCCATTGGCAAGTGTTTCAAGAACAAGAAAGAAAAAACGCAGTTTCAGTTCCCCAAAAACGAGCGAATTTTTTGGATTCTTATCAATTCCCAAAGAATTCCCAAAAATGGGCAGAATCTCCTTGTCTCTTTAACATTTCCAAAGTTCAACTTGTCAACGTTGTTCAACTTGTTTATTTAATCCATCAAATTTTTTTCTCAAATCACAAGACTCCTGCATTTGGTTATAAACGATTTATAAACGATTTATAAACCGCTCAAGCGATAGACGTTCACTTTTTTCAATCAAACTTCCTCAGCGAAACGATTCAGGCTATAAATCAACTTTTTCTTTTTTCTCAATTGAATGAAAAGTTCTCAAGTTTTTTTTCGGAGACACGCGCTCTCCTCTCTTTTTTTGTTTTATTTGTCGGAAACCGGCCCTGATTTGTCATTTTAATGATCTAGAAAGGAATGACGAAAAAATCTTGTGTTGATTATTTTGTGAAAAAAATCTTGTGTTGATTGGGATGATCAAAAAGCGAGAAAGATTGCACGTATTGATGATGAATATTTGGATCGCATTTAAGGGTATAAAAAGAATGAGCTCGTTCTCTGCTGATAGATCAACAAAACTAAAAATTTCTCGACTCCCGGGATCATATTTGGATTATGGTACTTGTGACTAAATTCCTTGGCGACTTTACTCCCATTTTACAACTAAAGTCAACAAGTTACAACTATCCCACAAAACTATTGCTTTAGTCAAAAACATGCCAACTTTCGCAAGCTAATGCAATCTTGTACTTTTGGCACCTAGTACAATCTAGTACTTGTACTAGCACTAGTTTCTATCTCTTTTGATATCCTTGTCTCGCAAAATAAAAAAAGTTGAAGAGAAACTAGAGGCAAGGTGGGTTTGAAAGTTTCCATGTTTAGAAAATGCCTGAAACGCAAACTTTCGAAATTTTCTTGTACTCGTAAGGCTTTGTAACACACCACATTTGATTTAATCTTTTTTTTTGATCATTTTTTACCATATTTAAGTTTTGATTGAACCTGAAAGAGACTGTTTGACGTCAAGAGAATTTTACCAATTTCAATGTTTTCATTATCATCACGAATATCCAAAACTACCAAAAAAACCATAATTCATTTTTCATATTTATAAAGTTAAAGATTTCCCGAGCATTAGATGTTACACGAGTTTCCTTATAACCCAATTTTAAAGTCATCAAAAAAAAGATTATAATCCATCTCCTCTTTTGATGTTTGGCCTGATCATCTAAGTTTGTCTCTTGACGTCAAACAGTCTCTTTCAGGTTCAATCCAACGCTTTTCTCTCACCAAAAACAATTGAATTCCTCCAATCCACAAAAAAAGAATGTGTTGTTGATGATCGTGGATCAGAGAAGGTCACTTCGTTCTACCAATCAAAATGTTTATCGCATATTTCGACAATCTCCCGTGAGTAGAAACAGGGAAGTGAAATTGGGGATCGGCAAAATGATAAGGTTTATAAGCGAAAGGTTTATAAAATATTTTTTAATATCTAAAATTGCATATTTTTAAACTTCGCCGATGTATTGATCATTGTACTGTTGTTCCTACTAAACAACGTTTATTTACCCTGTACCCCTGAAAATTTTAGTGCTCCACAAAAAGCTAAACGCACTCTGAATTATTAGCAAAAGATGAGTAGCAAACAATGTTCATACTTCTCACTAGGAAAAGCTGAGAGCTTCCCGTGAGCTTTCGTTTCCGGACCACATACCTCTTACTAAATCGAGTATGGAAATTCATAATCTGAAATCAAAATCTGCTAAATAAGCTTGCAAAAAAAAAAAAAAAAAAAAAAAAAACCGAAGCTTTCAAAGGACGCTTTTCAATCACCCCCCCCCCCCCCCCCCCCCCCCCCCCCCCCCCCCCCCCCCCCCCCCCCCCCCCCCCCCCCCCCCCCCCCCCCCCCCCCCCCCCCCCCCCCCCCCCCCCCCCCCCCCCCCCCCCCCCCCCCCCCCAAAAAAAAAAAAAAAAAAAAAAAAAAAAAAAAAAAAAAAAAAAAAAAAAAAAAAAAAAAAAAAAAAAAAAAAAAAAAAAAAAAAAAAAAAAAAAAAAAAAAAAAAAAAAAAAAAAAAAAAAAAAAAAAAAAAAAAAAAAAAAAAAAAAAAAAAAAAAAAAAAAAAAAAAAAAAAAAAAAAAAAAAAAAAAAAAAAAAAAAAAAAAAAAAAAAAAAAAAAAAAAAAAAAAAAAAAAAAAAAAAAAAAAAAAAAAAAAAAAAAAAAAAAAAAAAAAAAAAAAAAAAAAAAAAAAAAAAAAAAAAAAAAAAAAAAAAAAAAAAAAAAAAAAAAAAAATTCAATTCTTTAAAGCCTCGGAATTTCACTTTAATTTTGACTAGTTTGCAAACCTATTTAGCAAATTTTGATTTCCAGATTATGAATCTCCATAATTGAATTGGCTCAAGATCTTCTGAAACCCCAGCTTACGAAAAGGAAGTCACTCTTTCTAGTCAATAAAAACTACCTTTGTTTCAAGTAATATTTACCAAAACGCAGGCAATCCAAACGTATCGATGACCAAATTAGGTGTTTTTGTTTACGTCTTTTATCGCTTATCTTCTCGTACCCATTGAAACGGAGATTTCGCGATTTGATCCCAAAACTAAAACACTAATAGTTTTTAGATGTTAGCGTTAGTAGAATAATAAATTGTTACAAACCATAGCAAAAGAAAGAGTCAACAAGATGAGTGAAATGAAGACAATAGAACGCAACAGCCACGATCAACCTATAATAAAAGATTTTATTTCATTTAAACAGCTTTACCCTGCGCCTGTTTGGGGAGTGCAACATTGAGGAAACTTTAGTCGATCACTCGGCTTATGTTTCCGAACAATATCTGCAAAAGAACTTTGAAGAATACTCGACTCAAATTAACCTTGCATAACTTTTCATTGACGTTTCTTTTCCCATTCATTTTGGTATTTATTCTAGTAAATAGCGATTGTAAAGTTATTGGCTGGACAAATACTAAATAGGTATTAAAAGGGATTAAAATGCTTTAAATACGTTACCTCTTCGCGTAACATTTTAAAGTGATGATGATTGATGATGATTGATGATGATTGATGATTGATTGATGATGATTGATGATGATTGATGATGATTCAGAAGTCAAGCAAGACACGAAAAAGCTGATATCTGACAGACTAAATTGTTCCATGTAAAGTTTAAATCTAAAATACAAACCCTGGTTTATATAAATAAATTTCCATTTGCAATCGATATTTCTATCGTTTTCTCATTCTATCGTCAAAACACAACAACTCCCGGCTTTCCATTGCATTTCTCATCAACTAAAAAAATTGCACAAAATATAGAAAAAATACGTACATTCCATCTTTTCAATAATCCTCAAATCGAAATCTAGCTTTGTCATTGGAGGGAATCGCTTTTTCATGCAGTATCTGAATACCCTAGAAACCAAATCTTTTCATAATAAAAAAAACAAGCTACCTCTTCCAGGATCAAAGAAGTGAAACACTGTATAGGATGTCTAGGAATTCAGTCCAAAGTTCCAGAGCTTTTTCCAACATCTAAACGTGAATTTCATACTTACAGTGTAAACAATTTTGCCTGAATCAAATCAAAAGCTCCATTGAATTTCTGATCAACAACTTGTAGCCAATAGGTTGAATTGTACTTTCTAGAAACATAATAAAAATTTTTTGATGAAATATAGGAATACCGTTGATTTATTGAAGAAGCCCTTGTAGGAATCGAAATTGTATGACTAAAAATATAAAAATTAGATATTATATTTATAAAATCACCATATTTCCTTAATTATCCCATTAATACACGTTCTATGAAGTTGAATACATCCATCCGTATCACCAAACAGTTAAGAGGAGCTAACACGTAGCAGCAAAAGTTAAGAGGAGCGATCCGTATCACCAAACAGTTAAGGAGGGCTATCCGTATCTGCCAAAAACTTAAGAGGAGCGATCCGTAGCAGCAAAAACTTAAGAGGAGGCGATCCGTAGCACCAAAAACTTAAGAAGAGCGATCCGTAGCAGCAAAAACTTAAGAAGAAGCGATCCGTATCACCAAAAACTTAAGAGGAGCTTGATCCATGGCACCAAAAACTTAAGAGGAGCGATCCGTATCACCAAACAGTTAAGAGGAGCGATCCGTATCAGCAAAGACTTAAGAGGAGCGATCCGTATCATAAAAAACTGAAGAGGAGGTGATCCGTATCAGCAAAAACTTAAGAGGAGCGATCCGTATCACCAAAAACTTAAGAGGAGCTATCCATATCACCAAAAACTTAAGAGGAGCTATCCGTATCACGCAAAAACTTGGGAGGAGTGATCCGTAGATAAACAGGTAAGAGCGGCGACATCCTAAAAGACTCTTTGTCAAGCGCGACTTCAATCATATTGGTACTAATAAAGTTCGGAGGGAATTCAGCTTGACTTGAGCAGACCCATATTTCAATCATCGTCTTATTTCCATGCTCGACACCTTTATAACGTGCAACAATTAGAACTTTTGGGCGCTAGAGTAGTTGGGGGCAGTCTGGAACTTGATCCAAAATCAACATTTTTCCACGAAAACTTCCGTACAGAAGTTTTTGACTAATACTTTTATAACTTTTTTATTAATCTTATGTTTTATTTTAACAACATCTAATAACAAGAAACAACAATAACAAAACGCAGCTAGGACAACAAAAATGCAACAGGGACACTCAAAAGTAAGAAGATCAAGTCGAGGGTGCTTCTTGGTCACTTCTCTCCAGAAAAAGTACATCAAGTTTTCAGTAGTGTGTTGCCATTTTCACAAAATTTCAAAGAAATGATCGTCCCACAGTTCACCCCAAATGCCGTTTCTCATCCGAATTTTTGTTTTTAGTTGACTCCAAAGAGACTCAATTGCTTGAGTGTAGTTGCTGGATTTACAAAATTTCGTGAATAATTCACCCTTTGATGCACATATCCTAAGTTGGCCAGGTTATTGTAAGCGAGCCAACAGTCGGTGTGCACAGTAGTGCCTGGCAACACAAATCTTTGGATGGTTCCCTCTAGGGTTTGAGCACGGCGCGCCGCGGCGGGTACTGAACAACTCAATCAAACATTGCTTAGTGCCTTGCACAACTCCTCAACTAACCAATCCTTACGAACTACTCGGCCGACATTATACTTTCTTCGAACAGTATGCGTCTCATCAATACATACAAGTTGACCAGGACCACCAATAGGAGCAACAGGATTTTGAAAGATTTCGACAATTACATCTCGGTACCATTAATGCCATTGAACTATGGTGTTATGTTGGACTTCACAATCAAAGGCTTGTCGATCAACGACAGTCATGTCATGCAACCAGAGGTAAGAGTCAAGGAAAATGGCCTTACGAGCTCCGCGCAAAATCTCAAAAAATGTATCCTAAAGAAAACTAAACAAGAAGATTGATAAAGTGAACAAGAACACGTACAAAAAAGATAAAAAGAAAACTACCGTAAATACTGTAATACAATCATGGACAAAAGGACAGACGAGTTGAGGAAGGTCAATGGACCCGGTGAACTTCTTGCCATGGCTCCTAAAAAACAAGATAAATATACATAACAAAGAGAGTCTCTTACCCCATACCGTGATCGCTTCACCACCAAAGTTCACCGTAGTTACTCGAAAGAGACTCTAAATACTGCGTCCGACGGTGAACTTGGTGGTGAAGCGGTCATGGTATGGGGGCAAGAGACTCTCTTTGTTATAGTATATTTAATCTTGTTTTTGTGAGCCATGGCAAGAAGTTCACCGGGTCCATTGGTCTTCTCAACTTCCGACTTGATGCCCAGCGCTTTACAAGACGCTACAAGACGATCCTGGAGAACAAATTTCTTCCTTTTGCGACCGCCAAAATGGGACAAGGATGGCTCCTCTACCAGGACAACGCTCTTTGCCACAAGAGTCAGTTGCTTATGGGCCACACTATTCGACTTGCCAATGGAGGAAGTGTTCGACTACTCGGATGGTTCCGCGCGAATCGTGTTCAACTCGTTTCAGCTTCTCCATACAGCCCCGATTTGGATGTTATTGGACACCTATGGGCGTTTATCAAGACGCGAAACTCAAGGGAAGACGGTTTAGCTCTAAGGCGGATCTTGGTACCTTACGTACGGTGAGTTTGAGAGTGACAATTGCGCCACGAAATTTTACGCGATCTAGTTCCACGGTATGCCCCGAGGCTCCCAAGCAATCATTGCAGCCAAAGGCGGACCTACAAAATATTGATTTTTCGCCTCTATGTATGTGCCGCCAAGACTTTTGTCCATTGTTTTGTGACCTTTTTGTCTTTGACGCTTATTTTGTTGTCTAAAATAAACTTTCGAGTTCAATGCTTGGTCATAGCTAAAAGTAGAGTAAAAAATGCTCAAAAATACTTGTGACAACTTTTTTATAGCCTCTCGGGAAGGTTCCTAAATTTACGTTTGAAAGTTGCCACCCAGGACCCGCCAAGACTTTTGTCCATGACTGTAGTACCCACCCCCCTCGTACAGTCGGGTAGTCGCAAAAGTTTTTAGTATTTCATTTTTTGCAAAGCATCCGTACTTCCAAAACATGTGTCTTTGTTATCAAAAAAATAGCTGAAATTCAGTGGTACTGTTTTGATACCTAAAGCAACGCATTGTAGCATAAACCAGTGTCGAGAAAAACACGTTCAAAGCTAGACTACGCAACGCTCCGCACCGTCATTATGGGGGTGGGGTACTATTACAGTATTTCGCGTAGTTAACTAATGATATTTAACTTAAAACCTAAGTAAAAACGGACCTAATTATGCCAGAATTCTATCAGAATGAAATTTTTCTTTTTTCTTCTTACTTAAAACAACGAAATAGACGCATTTTTGAATGCGTCAGGAGTAGAATGTGCACAAAATCAATCAGAGCTGGACCAGGAATAGTTAAATGTGATAAACTTGGATATGCAACCGTTTTGAGCTACAAGTGTCCTCGTGCAACTTGTTTTACTAAACATTTGTCAGAACTGTTTGCCAAAAGTCGATTTGTAACTTTTCAACGGTTTCCTTTTTTCTGTTTCCACCACTACCTTAAATTCCATAGATAAGAGCGGTTTAAAGTGGCTAAACTCTCAAAACTTTACCAACAAAGTTGTCCACTTCAAACCTGAGCCATTTTACTCAACAACAAGACAAAGTCGATACGTCAAACCAAGTACGATACGTCAAACCACCTGACCTTCGTCAGTAGTTAATTCGTGAACTCCGTTGACCCGTGAGAACACTTCAAAACCCCAGCAAACTCAGCCGAAACTTTTCTCCGAATTCAAGCACATTAGGAAGTTTTTCTCCCGTTTACCTCTCAATTAAATTAGCGGTCAGTCACAAATTTTCGGAACACTTTTTTTGGGATAGCTTTGAGAGTGTACCCCTCGATCCTAATGGAATCGCAAAAAGAGTTTTCTAAGTTTTTTGGTGCTCTCAAAAAGAGGGAAATATTTTGGGGAAAAGGAGGTTCGGGAAAAGTTTCGGTTATCTTTGGGATTTTGAGAGAGTCGAGGTCATTCATGGAAATCAAGGAAAAGAAAAGGGATAAACTCACTTTTTGGCGATATTTGACAGTTCGAAAGATTCTAAAGTAACTCATTTTTTTCGTTTGAAAGCTTTGAGTAGATTTCCGGGAATTTGGAATTTGAAAACATTTGTTATTGATGGGATTGGAAAAGGATCTTGTTGTTGTTATTTGTGGTGGTGATTGGTGAAGCGGTCAAGTTGCCAGATGGGTGGACGATAAGAGAAACGAATGAGGTGAGTTGAATGGAAGGAGTTGTGTGATGATTGGCCATTTGAGCCTCAGAGACATGTAAGTCATCTTCAGAGACATCAAGATTTAAAGATTGATTTACCATTTCATCTAGTTCTTTGAAAGATATCAGTCTTTGTCAAAAGAATTAGACCAAAGTACCCCAAAATATTAGGAAAGTAGGCTCTCGCGTAGTTTTCGGGTATCTTGAACAGGTCGGCATGCTTTGAAGGTCGATAACTTTGTGTAGAAATCATATTTTTCTTAACCTTTTATATCATTGGATAGAGAACGTTTTAGGCTTTTAAATGATACCAACAGAGCTTATCTGTTTGCAGTCCAAGAAAACCAGGCGACACAACATAGGGAAGAATAGGGGTATTTTGAACGGCTCCGCCACACTTTGGAAACCCTATAACTTTGTCCAGAGACAACATTTTTGCTAACTTTTCATATCATTGTACAGAGAACATTTCAGGCTTTCCAGATCATATCAAATAAAGCTTAATTGGTTAATCCAGTCCAAGAAAACAAGGCGATAAGGCACCCGAGTTGGATAGGCCTCATTTGTCGAAGTCGGCTCTGATTTTCTTAGACTGGATTATCTAATTAAGCTCTAATTGGTATCATAGAAAGCCTGAAATGTCCTCTATACAATGATATAAAAAGTTAGCAAAAATATTATCTCTGGACAAAGTTATCGACCTTCAAAGCATGCTGACCCGTTCAAGATACCCGGATTTTTCCAAAATACCCGGGAAACTACGCAAGAACCAAAAGTACATCTTTCATCCAAAACAGAAAACGTTTATCTTCATTTGTAACTGATTCTGTAACTAATTGCACCAACTACAGTAACCCAGTTCAAAAATTAGCTTTCTGACCAGCTTTTTGTCAGTTTTGTCAGTCAGACCACTTTACAAAACTTTTGTTCATCTTTCCAAACTTTCCAGGTGATCTCCGAGCTCTCAAAGAATTGCCCAGTGACATCAAAAGTTTGGTGAAACTTGAGGAGAAGCTCACTGACTTAATCACACTTTCCTCTATGGGTCAATTCCTCGATTTTACATGCAGGTACAGTTTGGCCAAAAAACTGGCCAAAAAACTAAACTGGCCAAAGAAAAAAACACTTTCTACGGCACTTACAATTAGCTTTTCTTGCATTCACATACAATTAGAGCTCCGAAAATAATAAGAAAACACTTGCAGGCAGTTGCTGATATTTCAAAGAAACATCCGAATGAAATGGCGCAACTCAAGCCGAAGAAAAGCACACATTTGGAGGAAACTTACAAAAGCAATGCCACAGAAGCGAAACTCTCGATCCTCAAGCATGTGGTGGGTTTAGAAAGTTGGAAAAATAGAAAAACATATCTAAACACTTAGTTTACTTTCTTAGTTTACTGAAATCGTTTTTCGAGCTTTAGAAAATGTAAAGAATGGCACAGCTACCACGCGCCGTAACTCAAACTAGTCAATCTTTACAATCAATACGCGTTCAAGCGTTGCAAAGATCACTCTTCATCAACTGGAATTGCAATTAGATCTATCCTATGAGTTTAAACGCTGGGTTACGGTAGCTAGAGTAGGCTTGGGAGTCGACGTTGAAAAAGGCTCAAGAGTTACTTTGAGTTTGACTTTAGCAACTGAATGTTGCCTGTTGTAAATAGTGGGTAATGCAAGATCGCAGATAAATAGCAAGATATACTCTCTATAAAGATATGCAAGAAACCAAGAATAAATATCTTTATATAGAAATATACAGAAAACACAGAAAATCATTATGTAGAAGCAAAAATCAGATCTTTAACCATCGTTTGTGTTAGAAGATTGTTTGGAAAACATAATTCGATTCAAGTTCGATTCAAGAAAAAAACATTATAGAGAAACGCAACTTAGAACTATTTTCCCAAAAAATATCGTTATAAGGGAAAATCTTTTATGTAAAAGCTTGTAGGTTAGCATTTTATTAAACGTTTGCTGGGACTCAGAGAAGCCAGAACTCAGAGAAGCCTCGAGGGCTCACAAAGCCTCAGGCAAGGCTAAAAAAGCCTCAAGGGCTCAAGGGCTCACAAAAGCCTCAAGGGCTCAAGGGCTCACAAAAAGCCTCAAGGGCTCAAGAAAAGGGCTCACCAAAAGCCTCAAGGGCTCAAGGGCTCACAAAGCCTCATGGGCTCAAGGCTCACAAAAGCCTCATGGGCCTCAAGGCTCACAAAAGCCTCATGGGCTCACAAAGACCGTTATATAAAGTTCACGTTTTGTTGAACGTTTGTTATAAAGAAGTTCGACTGTAAGCTCGTAGCTGTAGCTGCGACTGTAACTGTTAAAATAATGTTAAAATAGTTAAAGCCTTACTACCAAATACTTACTTTTACCTTTTCTCAAAGTATCGAACTTCTAGGTGAATATTGTCAACATCACATTGGCCAATATTGAAGAAGATGAGATTTTGACAGTCCGAAGCCATTTATTCGAGACCGCTGATATTGTTGATGGAAATGAGGTGAAAAGAAAAAAGCGTCAAAAGCTTTAGTTTCTAATATTTTCAGATCCTCGACTACAACTTCATCTTCTCGCCCGTTTACACCTCAAAACTCACCTCATTGCCTCGAAAAGTCTTGGAATTTTTCGACACTTTCATCAAGCTGACTACAAGGAGAAATTGAAAACGGTTTTTTTCAAATGATTTTTCATTAATTTTGAAAGTTGCATAAATTTAGGAAAACTTGAAGAGCTTCGGAAATTCGCCGAATAGCCTGAAGGCGTTGAGCGATTTCGAGGCGGCGCTTGACGGGGATTTCACCGAGTTGAAAAATGAGAAGTTCTTGTATCCACAAAATGTGGGTTAGCCGAAAAGGAATCTAGATCTGGATCTGGATCTAGAATCTATTCTATTCAGTAATCTTGAATCTATTCATTTATTGTATTTATTGGGTTGGTGAATTGAAAACTGCCGGCTATTGTCATATGTGACAGTTTGAGGACTTTCTTCCAAAAGAAACCCATTTTGGTGTCAATGGAAAAGTTGTAGAGAATCAAAATCAAGCTTATATCCAAATTTTCAGAACGATTCAAAAACTGGTTTTCAAGAAATGCCAAATTTACGTTGCCAAATGAAATTTTTCACAAAACTTGCATTTTAAGCAAAACTACTAAGTGTGTCTTTTTGGAAATTTGGCTATAAGCCTAATTTTTGATTCTCTACAACTTTTCTATTGACACCAAAATGGGTTTCTTTTGAAGAAAGTGCTCAAACTCTCTATCGGACATCTCCAGTCCTCCATTTTGAGTCTCACACTTGTCTCACACACAAACCAAATCAGACCAAACCAATCCTACTACGAAAGAGGAATCCGCAATGAATCTCTGAAGAAGAATAGGCCCTCCAAGTCAAAGATCGTTCTCCTCCACGACAACGCGCGCCCTCATGTTGTAAAACTGACTCCCCCTAAAATAAATAGCCTTGTTTGGGAACTTTTGTCGCATCCCCAGTCCGAACAGTTTACAGTTTACAGTCCGAACCTCGCCCCTTTTGATTACTATTTATTCCGGACCATGAGTAATGAGCTTGCGGGAGAACACTTCGATTCGGAAGAAGCAGTCAAAAATTGGCTCGAAAAGTTTTTCGATTCAAAACCAAAATCCTACTACGAAAGAGGAATCCGCAAATTGCCTGTAAAATGGGCAGAAGTCGTCAATAATAATGGAATATTTGGAATGAATTCATGGCTTTATGTTGAATAAATTTTAGTTCAGAGTCCCGCAGTTTTCAATTCACCAACCCAATACATTGAAAATTTCAAAATTTCAGTTAACATATCCGTTGATTGTGTTGAAGTTGGCGCATTTGGCTCCACGCGACGAGATCGCGAACTCGACGGCGCTCTTTGCAAAGATGCCCGAAGAGGAGAAAGACTTTGATGAGGTAAATGGTATAGTATGCTATAGTAATTAACAACGGCTATGATAATTAACAATCAATCGATCGGATTTCAGTTGAAAAATGACCTCAACGAGCTCCTCCCCAAATCACTTCCACTCATCGAAAAATTACGGCAACAATTCGAGAGTCAAGCCAAGAAATTACTCGATGAAATCAGTGGAACGCTGGAAAAAGTGAATTTTACAGAAAACTAAAGCTTGAAATGTTTAGCCGTGTTTTGTTAATGAATTTCGTCCATTTTTGAATCCATTCAATATAAGGGAATATCCGTTTTTGAACCGTTTAACCTATATTTTAACAATCTCCAAACTTTACTACTAAATCTAGACATGGCTAACGATATTTTAGACTCGAAGCTAGACATGGCTAACGATATTTTAGGGTTGCTCCCGTTCAGACAGTCATATCGGCGCACGGAAAGTCGCTAGTAATTTGAAACTTTTTTTATTAGAAAGCCAATGCTATTAGCTTCATTTTGATACAAAAAATTTGGCAAACTCCTTTGAATAGTACTCAAAAATCACATTAAACTTTCAAATTACTACTCTGAATGAGGCCTCGTTAAGGCCTCGTTAAGTATCGATAACCCTTTTAGAGTACTTTTTGAAGATTTTTGTTGAATGTTTGAGATCAAAATGAAGCTGATAATCTAGGCTTTCTGATAGAAAAAAGTTTCAGATTTCTAGCAATTTTCAGTGAGCTGATACTGTGGGTTGAACTCAACATAACTTCCTTCTAAGTCAGCCAATCTTTATGATTTTGGTTTCCTTTTGTAGATCTCAATAAGTGCAACAAAATGAAACGAAAATTATAAAGATTGGCTGACTTAGAAGCGAGTTATGGCGAGTTGCGCAAACGACCCAGTTGCGCAAAAAAATTTGCGGAAATTAGCCTACCCCAAAATCATTTTTACATTGGAAGCGAATTTCCCACCAAATCAGTTAAAAGGCTGAGTATCTTTAAAAAGAGTCGTATATAATGCGGGGCTCGTGATTTTTGCGTCATTTTTTGCAATAATTTTTGCTAAAAGTACGGTGATTTTTTTCCCAAATGTGCGTTTTAAAAAACGCATTACTCTCGAGGAACACACACTATTCTATGCGCTTTTGTATCAAATTAAAGTAGAGAGGATGAGTGGGGTTTTTTAAAATAAAACACATCTTTTAGCCTTAATTTAGCCTTAATCAATGCTTAGAAAGAAAAATGATGAAAAATCGGCTTTTTGTATTTTCTCTTTAGTCCCGTGCTTCGGTGAAAGGAAAAGACGGAAACATTGGAGAAATTGCTGACAAAAGTGAATGGGGAATACACGGAGAAACTCGATGAATTGCAAAAAAAACTCACGTGGCATGTGAAGAAAAATGTGTATTCGGATGTAAGTGATGGAATTGTTGAAGTAAAGATAAAATGTGATGGGTTTTTTCAGAAAAGCGAAGTCATCCTTTAGACGTCCGCTATTTCAAATCCCCTTTTATAAGGCGCGATTTCCTTTTTGATTCGGAATTCTCATCGGAATCTTTTTGTAGCCCCATTTGCTAGATGGATTAGAACGAGTTATCAGTTTCCCATTTGTGAAATTGACTGTCATAGCTTCCAAGATCATCATCACTTAGAAATTCACTAAAAGATTCCGTGGCTGAGTTACGATAAGTAAGCTGAGTTACGATAAGTAGCCCTGAGTTACGTTACGATAAGTAAGCTGAGTTATGATACGATAAGTAGCCTGAGTTACGATACGATAAGTAGGCTGAGTTACGATAAGTAAACTGAGTTACGATACGATAAGTAAGCTGAGTTACGATACGATAAATAGGCTGAGTTACGATAAGTAGGCTGAGTTACGATAAGTAGGCTGAGTTACGATACGATAAATAGGCTGAGTTACGATAAGTAGGCTGAGTTACGATAAGTGAATGCAAATGAGGGCGAGTCACGCGAGTTTTTCACTCTTTATTTGCCAGTTAAGCCGACTTTACTGTGAAAAAAACAGTAGTACTGCTTAATCTGGTGTATGAAAGAAAATTTATCCAATTGAGTCAGAGATTTTCACTGTTTTCCCAAGATTTACTTGATTTCCAGTGCCTTGAACTTCTCTCAAAAACCCCCGAATCCGAGTACAACAACTTGCACAAATTCGTCGGTGTGTTGGCTCGATTCGCCGCACGACAACAGTTGAGAAAGGTGAGCAAAAATGGCTCAAGAATTTGCCCTCGAACTTTACAGTAGACTTTTACAGTAGGACATCGGCGAGCGCAACATGCTATTAGGTTGGTAAAAAAGAAATGAGCGTCGTGTTTGTTGATTTGTATTTTATTTACAGTAAAAGATACGGCGTCGACAAAATTCCTCGACGACAACGCTCGGCCGCATGTCGCAAAATTCACTCAGCAGAAAATTGAAGAAATGGGCTGGGAAGTCCTGCCTCATCCGCCATACAGCCCAGACTTGGCACCTTCCGACTACCATCTGTTCCGATCAATGCACCACTCCTTGGCCGAGAAAAGTTCAAGAACCGCGACAAGGGCGACCAACCACTCGGTTTTTACCAACCACTCTCGACCTGGCAGAACAGTTCGGCTGCACTCATGTCACCATTGAGAACCATCTGCATGGCATGGGCAAGACGAATAGATGCGGAAAATGGGTACCGCATAAGCTATCCGACGCAAACAAGGCGACACGCATCGCAATCGCCGGAATTCCTCACTCACCGCGCCAAGAACAGTAGGGTTTTCGACTCCATTGTTACGTCGGATGAGAAGTGGATCCAATACGACAACACAGCAAGAAAGCGGCAGTGGTTGGACCCCGGTGAAGCTCCAAAACCGACTCCAAAACCGGACATCCACGGAAAAAAGGTGATGCTTTGTGTTTGGTGGAACAGTAAAGGCCTGGTGTACTTTGAGGTTCTGGATTCGGGTCAAACAGTTACGGCGAAGCTCTACCAAGGCCAATAGGACCGCGTGGACCAGGTGCTGCGACGTCAAGGTGTGGATAGCGGCGTCGACAAAATTCCTCCACGAGCACACTCGGTCGCATGTCGCAAAAATCACCCAGCAGAAAATTGAAGAAATGGGCTGGAAGTCCTGCCTTATCCCGCCATACAGCCCAGACTTGGCGCCTTCCGACTACCATCTGTTCCGATCAATGCACCACTCCTTGGCCGAGAAAAGTTCAAGGACCGCGACGAGGTCCAAATTTGGGTGTCCAACTTCTTCCGAGTCGCAGCCGGTCGAGTTCTTCAAGAAGGGCATCCATTCTCTGCGTGAACGTTGGCGACAAGTCATTGATGCAGATGGCGAATACCTTTTGGATTAATGTATTGTTATAATAATTGTTTCTTGTTTTTATAATAAAATAGACTTTTAACGAAAACGCGCATTTCTTTTTTACCAAACTAATAGAAAGATTTGAGTCTAATCGAAGCAATGTAGACCATTTGGTGCATTTTGGAGCAATGTAGACCAACTAAATGCAACCATTTTTAGTAAACAAATTCAACAAATCATTTCAGTCAAAGGATTTTTAGCCAACAAACTCATTCTAGGGTGGCTACCGTTTCTGGCAATCGTTCAAGACGACCGCTCCAAATCTTCAAGCTCTGACTGGAGCCGTGAAAGAGGCTTTCTCAAATGTCACCGCTGGTGTCCACAATGCGGCACAAGAAGTGAATTTTCTCGTTTAAGATGAGCTACGTGTGCTCACGTAGGGAACAAACCCTTTCTGGTGCACACAATATGCACACACAAAGTGCTTGGATACAAATTATCGTTAGCAAGTAAAGGATGACCAATAATTATTAGGTTCAGATAAAAAGCTTTGTAGGTAAACAGAGAGGAAACTTTTAACTTTAAAACTTTAGAGAGGAAAAATTTTAATTTTAAAATCTTTATTTGAAAGAAAAGAACAACAAATTAACGATTAAATTTGGAAACCAGTCACTTGAATTTGACCTACTTTGACTTTTTGCAAAATTCCTTTTAAAAGCCACAACTACATGAAATTTCATTAGACACGTGTTTCAGCGTTTTTTTAAAATAGGCGACGAGCGTAGTGCGCGCACAAACGGACAGAGGTTTTTTTATATAAAGAAGAGAAGTTTCTCAAAGAATCTCTATGTCCAAATTTGTTAGTTTTTAAGCATAAAGAACACATAGCAAGTCAAATTTATTCCTAGATAGTACTGTAAGTGTCCTTGTAGCCATTGAACATCAAATTCTTGAAAATTACCACCTGTTTAAGCATACCAATTTCAGTTGCTAACAGCCGCTCAGAAGAAAGTGTCCAACCAGGATTTCCTCGCATTCGCCACCAAAATCGACACCGTTTTGGAGGCAAAAATGACAAATTGACAAACATGCAATCGATGCAGGTTTGGCGAAAAAAAAACTCACTCAAAAATCGATCATATTAGGTACATTTGGCTTATCCAATCCCGATCCTCTTGATCATCAACGATCTCCCTCGACCCGAGTACGAATATTTCGAGAAGCAACGAGAAAAGCTCGCGAAGCATTAAATGTTTTGTACAAAGTTTAATAAAGTTTTAAAGATTTTGTTCTGTTTGGATAAAAGAATGGGAAACATATGGTGTTGTAGGTATTGTCGGTTCCCTGTAGTAAGCCATCTGGCCTCTAGGACTTGAATCAGGAAAAGCAAAGCAAGGCCAAAACCTAGCTAGAAACCAGGTCCAGACCTGGCTGAGGTACTTTGGTAGGCACAGGTACTTTTTGTATGACATGCCAGGCCAGGCCCGCAGCAAAGCTAGAGGCCAGGCCAAGCTCGCAACAAAGCTTGAAGCCAGGCCCGCAAAAAAGCTAGAGGCCAGGCCAGGCTCGCAACAAAGCTAGAAGCCAGACCCGCAACAAAGCTAGAGGCCAGGCCAGGCTCACAACAAAGCTAGAAGCCAGCCAGGCTTACTTTTGAGTTCTGCCCAATAGAGGAGCTAAAACTAGATAAAGATAAGAATTTATTGCTCACCATTTACAAAACCAAAGCAATCAACGAAAGCAATAACAAAGTAAATGAGAATCTCACACTTGTAACCGATTTCGTGGTCGTCGGGGATGATGAATCACCCGGATTTGCAGTATTTGTGGTTGTTGGGCCAGTGCCTGCAGTGGTTGTTGGGCCAGTGCCTGCAGTGGTTGTTGGGCCAGTGCCTGCAGTGGCTGGGGCCATTGTCGTTATTGTGCTTGTTGAGCCGGTTCCTATAGACAATCTTTACAAACGCTACAAGTCAAATGGTGTGCCAGAAAGGATCTTTACAAAGTGCCGAACAAGCCTAGTGTTCTTTTAGTCTCCAAAATTCCCTGCTAACCTGTGTATGGAGTATTTGTCGTAGTCGTAGTTGTCATAGTCGTCGTTGTAGGGCCAGTATTGGGTGTGGTGGTTGTAGTTGATTCTGTGTTGACTGTAGTTGCCGTAGTTGGTCCTGTGTTGGCTGTAGTTGGTCCAGTTCCCATTGTGGCCACTCGTAGTTGTTCCAAGACTCGCCGTCGAGATGGAAACGGTGGACGAGATCGGTGGAACAATGGTCGGTATGGTAGGTTGTGTGGAATTGTTTATGAAATACTAAAATTTCTTACATAAGTGTTAAAGAAAAAGATTCATACGGCAAGATTTTGCTCAATGAATAAACGAGCAGCCACAAGAGCTGGTGGTTCTCCATCGTAGATTGGGTACATATCGGAGCAGTGAGCCGTGCCTGAATCAGGAAACTATGGTACTGTAAACAAAGAACTATGGTAATGTAAATTGTTTCAATGAATAGGTAATTGCTTTTATTTTTAGCCCTTCATCCAGCTACAGTATTTCAATTTCAATTTCAATCAATTCAATGTTTCAAGAGTCTTAAAGTGAGAATTTTGTACATTTTCAGCCTTTTTAAAACGCCATTTTGTAGTCACACTTTTTCCCCGACTGAAGATGAATAACTGAATCTAACTGAAGATGCTGAAGAAATAACTGAAGATGCTGAAGAGATAACTAAAGCTGCTCTGTCTATTGATCAATACGCCAAATAAGCAATAGTGCTCAGCTTATCAGATGCACTTATTGTCAACTAGCATTGTTTCAACTGCTATCTTCCTATTAGGTTGAGTACTGTGTTCTACTATTAGAGAAAATACGGTATTCTGTATTTTCTCTAATTGTAGTGCCCTCTTCCCCCGGCCTCTCCTCCTCCCCCGGTCGAGCCGAGTTAATGACCATTTTACGACATCCAAAGTTTTCCCAGAAGCTCAATACTCAAATCCCTCACTAGATCTCATCGTCAGCTACATTTTCCGACCCCACATCGATAGGTTCTGATAAGCGGTTCTCGAGATTTCGAGCAATTTAGGCGACGCTCAGGGTGCACTAGAGAGGAAACGGTAGTAGAATTCAAAACTTACCATTGATCAAGTATGGAGCCACTCCATTTGCCGCATCGACTGTGTAAGTACCAAGAGCATGCCATGGATCGAGTGATCCATTCGGGAGTACGATATTTGTTGCCTGAATTGTTTAAACTTTAGCTCTTCATCCTTTGTCTTTCTGGTGCATCTTTTCTGGTGCATTCTTGTGCATTTACTTCAATACTTTGATATTAAAGTGTTCAAAATAAGTACACCAGATAGGATGTGTTTGCGTGGGTGTGTGTATGTTTGTTTGTTTGCTTGTTTCTGCAAACAAAAGAGTACATCAAAGTGGAGCTTGTTTAAGGAAAAACCACCTCACTAGCGAATTGATAGAAATTTTCAGCATCAATGTTTTTGTCGCGTACAAAATCCGAAGTGACCGCCGAGCCGAAAAGATCCGTGCACATGTCGAGGAAATAGCTTGAAAAAAAATAGAAATCTTTTAGGTTTATGTTTTTTTCGAAAACTTTAACGGAACAGTTGCTCCGAAAATGTTCCT
Organism: Mesorhabditis belari; assembly: GCA_958450365.1. Classification (NCBI taxonomy): domain Eukaryota; kingdom Metazoa; phylum Nematoda; class Chromadorea; order Rhabditida; family Rhabditidae; genus Mesorhabditis; species Mesorhabditis belari. The sequence continues at coordinate 123,310 of CAUEEP010000741.1, read as the reverse complement.
TCCTTGATCGGTTGTCTGAAGGAAACCGATCTCATTGCAACACAGCCACATCCAGCCACGATCAGCTCCTAAAAAGGTTTTCAATAAGGTTAGCTTCCTTAAGCCTAGCTTCCTTAAGCCTAGCTTCCTTAAGCCTAGCTTCCTTAAGCCTAGCTTCCTTAAGCCTAGCTTCCTTAAGCCTAGCTTCCTTAAGCCTAGCTTCCTTAAGCCTAGCTTCCTTAAGCCTAGCTTCCTTAAGCCTAGCTTCCTAAGCCTAGCTTCCTTAAGCCCTAGCTTCCTTAAGCCTAGCTTCCTTAAGCCCTAGCTTCCTTAAGCCTAGCTTCCTTAAGCCTAGCTTCCTTAAGCCTAGCTTCCTTAAGCCCTAGCTTCCTTAAGCCTAGCTTCCTTAAGCCTAGCTTCCTTAAGCCTAGCTTCCTTAAGCCTAGCTTCCTTAAGCCTAGCTTCCTTAAGCCCTAGCTTCCTTAAGCCTAGCTTCCCTAAGCCTAGCTTCCTTAAGCCTAGCTTCCTTAAGCCTAGCTTCCTTAAGCCTAGCTTCCTTAAGCCTAGCTTCCTTAAGCCTAGCTTCCTTAAGCCTAGCTTCCTTAAGCTTAGCTTCCCTTAAGCTTAGCTTCCTTAAGCTTATTTTCAATAGCTTCAAGAAGGCCACTTGCACGAATTGCATGTCAATTTGGGGAAATTAGCATTCTCGTTTGTCTATTTCAGTACATTAGAAATCTCTCTACAATGTCGCGCGCTCGTACGCGTATATAAGCGCGCCACCTTCTTGCTTTTCATCAGTGAAACTGCCGAAATCTAATAAGACACCAGAAATACCGTAGCCTAAACAATGTCGCCCATAAGCGTATAAAAGGACGCCACCTTTCTCATTGAATCAGGATTTTTCCTCATTTTGTCTCGTGAAACTTGGGTTCTTTTGTTCGAGTTATTTGAGTTTGAGATATTTGAGTTTTCAAAGTGATTCCTTTTTAATCTCTAGTTCAAAACATTGTTTCTTTGAGGTTTCTTGAAATATTTTCACACGCTCTAGCTTACATTTATTGAATAAACTTGGTTTTGTTAGTCATTAAAGCGCACACAGTCATTCAAGCTAGATAGCTACCGTACTATTACAGTACTATTACAGTATTTACGGTACGTGTAGTGAATTCATGAGAAAGCACACTAGTAATATAGAACAAATTCGTTTTGATAATCCTCACCATTTTCGTCCATATCATTAACGTTCTTCATACTCATCGAACTAATCATATCCCAGTAACTGTTCGGGAAAATCGTGATGTCCGAGTCTGGATCTCCATAGAAACTCTGGTACCTAGGATCAGAGTTGTTATAAAGATAATTATTTCTCTTGCAAAGCCAAAAGCCAGCCAGCAGATTTGACTTGACAAGAAAATCGTGATGTCCGAGTATGGATCTCCATCCAGTCCAGCCTTCAGCCATGGCAAGAAGTCAGGGCTGAAGGCTGGACTTGTAAGTCCGGTTTCTGGCTGGACTCTGGCAGAGTTTGGCAGGGATCTGGCAGTGGCTTAGAGTCTGGTTGAAACAACCCTAGAATTGGAAAAGGAACAAGAACTAACTTCTTAACTTATTTTACTTTTACTTTATCATGATCTTTATCATAATCTTTATCATAATCTTTATCAGAATCATCCTTCAAAATTCAACAAACCATAACCAAACGTTGTAAGCTCTTTGAATCGGATCCGCGACACTTTGATTGGTCATCATATTGCATAAAGCCCTGGCTGTGATGTTCGTTTGAGTCATTTGAGACTGAAAGTTATATTAGTCGAATATTTGAATCAAATTTCTACCTGTCCATCATATGTGTACTGGATCATTCCCTGGAAAAGTGAGTAAACATTCGCCAGGAAATTCGTGATATCCAACTTGGTCGTTTCGGTGTCGAACTTGGGTTGCAAGCTGGAATAAACGGATTTTCAGAAAACTCGAATACCTTACTTCCAGATTGTGTTCAATGTTTCACGTCCAGCTGCGGAAAGACTCAATTTCTGCATTGCATCAAAAGCTTTCCGAATCTCTCCCGGACAAGTCGGATCAGTGATCGTCACGTCGTCTTCAACCACCATTGCGTATTCTGAAATGAGAGAATGATTGGGTAACTTCAGGCTTTGGTTTTTTCAAACATCTATAAGTTCAGGAAACTGTACACCGTCACAAAAGCGTACTCACCAACCGAAAAACCCCGCCTAACATCGCGTTTTATAGCTGTCGCTGTGGCATGATCGGGAGCGCGCTTGTTTCTATTGCCTTACAGCAACTACTTTACAGCAACTGCCTTACAGCAACTGCCTGTAAGTGTTGTCGAACTTCGCGCTGTGTCGTGACATTTGTTTTTTAAAAAAACGGGATGAATCAGGGTTTCCGAGAAAAAAAGTGGGCATCGGTTTGAGTCTGAAAAAATCTTCCCGTTGTTTTTTCAAGGCTCATCGTGATGTCAGGATTGGTTTTGCCTCAGGCGTCACACAACAAGATGGAGTTGATGATGATTTGATGATTTCGTGAATAGGAGGTCATGCATCGGCCGGGGAGCTCAAAATCCACGTAGAACACGAAATGAAAAATTTCTACACATGAAAAACACACTTCTGAATTCCTCTATTTCACCACAAAGCTTTCTACTTTTTGCCTCTATAAGTTTCTTTTGATATCTTGAAATCTTGGATCTAGGATCTTGAAAATAACCCCAAATAGACCCCAAAAATTCGGCCTTAGGAAAGCAGCAACAAGAGGGTTTTCTCGTTCAAAAATTAGCCATATTTTCAAGATTTTTGAAGCAGTCAATCCAAAAATCCAAACTGAAATGGCTAGAAACTTAAAAGAACAAAGAAATTTTTAGAAATAAAAACTAGAAAGATTTGTGGTGAAATAGAGGAATTCAGAAGTGTGTTTTTCATGTTTTACGTGGATTTTGAGCTTTCCGGCCGATGCATGACCTCCTATTCACAAAATCATCAAACAAATCAACTCAACTCCATCTTGTTGTGTGACGCCTGAGGTCAAACCAATTCTGACACTACGATGAGCCTTGAAAAAACAATGGGAAAATTTTTCCAGATTTAAAGCGATGACCACTTTTTTTTGGGAAACCCCGTAGATAGAATTCTAAGCCTAACAAACTAAAGATCATGTAAATCGGCTCACGGGGAGCTGAAAACTTGCGCGTACGTCTGTACGTGTGACGGTCTGACGGACGGACGGTCTGACAGACATATGCAGGCAGACAGACACTCTTTTATCTATAGTAAACGAGCGAGAAACCTATAGCGCTTATAATTTCTATATATAATAGCTTTGTTAAGCCTCGCCTTCCTCGCCTTCCTATTTGGACTATATTTGGAGGTCGATTTCAATTATATAGAAATAGCTTTGTTAAAAAAAGCAAAAACTTCGACCGGCGGAGGATTCGAACCCTTGACCTCCGTAACTCGGTGCCAGCGCCCTAACCACCCGGCCATCGGGCTTTCCCCTCCTGGCCTTCCTATTTGGCCTGTATTTGGCGATCCTTTCAAATTTCAAAACATCTGGATTGCCGTGGAGATTTTCAAGAGTCTGATTTGATTTGGGGAAAGGTAGGCTTTCAATAATTTGAACGATTAGATCTTACCGTAAAAATCCAATTTCAAATTAACTGGAGCTGAGCTGGCGATCGCTCCAACAGTCAAATCGGGATATTTTGCTCTGAAGAAAGCCGACAACGATCCTGGACAACGATTTCATTTTTTTACTTTGACAAAAAGAATTCGATTCTCATTTTTCATTACATTAAATTGATTTACCCGGATAACTTCCACCAAATGTGACCCATCTTGGATTGCTGAAAGCATATTTCTTATTCATAGCCATGATGAAAGTGGCTAGATCGGCGAGGGGCTTGTTGGAGTGGTGCACAGTTTGAGGGCATCGTACTCCATACTTCTGCAAAAGAAAAACAGGCTTGAATTGCAAATGAGCGATTGCTAACAAATGTTAGTTGTTTTTTAGCGATTTGTTTTTAGCGATTTGTTTCTTGCGTTTAAAATCTCGTCTTTGATTAATTCTGATCTCACTTGATCGGCCAACTGTCTCCAAAGAATCGGTGCTCCAAACTGAAAACCATTGCCCCGTATTCGGCGGCCCATTTTAAATAGGAGACATCCGGATTGCCAGCCCATCGAATCGGCTCAGGACCCTCACCACCTGAATATCTTTTGTTAGGTGGTTTCTTTATTGTTAGGTGGTTTTGAGCATCTCAAAGTTCTACCAAAGCACCTCAACGTTCTACCAAAGCACCTCAAAGTTCTACTTTCATTTGCGACTCACCGATCATCAAGAAGATTAAACCTTTCCCATCGTAATACTTTTGATTGTGATAGTATTTCTAGAATTTTTTTTTGCTTTAAAATCTCTTTGAAATTACCTGTTGCCAAGTGGCTCTGCTCGTTTGATTGTAGTGATCGAGTTTTTGGGTGAAATACAGCGTTTCCACCCATGGATAGGGATTATCATCACCGACAAGCGAGTGCTGACCGCCAGTCGCATGATAGAAAGATGATCTGAAAGTCGAGAAATGAAAGAAGCTGATGCAATGTTTAGAAGTCTATCTACAACAATCATTTTCCTACCAGTAACGGGGTATCTTTATTTCCGTTCAAAGTTCTACAGTGAGAGTTCCAGAGAGTTTCCTCATTCCAGAGAGCATTAGCTCTACGGGTTAGCCGTGAGGGTTAGCCGTAAGGGTTAGCCGTAAGGGTTAGCCGTAAGGGTTAGCCCACAATTATAGCGCCTCATTCCAGAGAGTCGAGTCCAATCGAAAGCAGCCCAAGTAGGCTTTGAGCATAAATTCCAAGTATTCCTCGATACTCATTATCTAGCTGATTGAAGTTTTCAGCATTGTTATATCGTCTCTTAAAGTTAAGCATTTCCAGCTACGCATTTCAGCACTTCAGCCATCTTTAACCCAAGCCATCTTTGACCCAAGCCATCTTTGACCCAAGCCATCTTTGACCCAAGCCATCTTTGACCCAAGTCATCTTTAACCCAAGCCATCTTTAACCCGAGCCATCTTTAACCCAAGCCATCTTTGAACCAAGCCATCTTTGAGCCAAGCCATCTTTGGCCCAAGCCAAGCTTAGTTTTTACAGCTTTTGAATTGTTTATAGTAATTTCAGCATGTTAAAACGATAGCTTTTTTATAAAAATAGAACTATTTTAGAGTTTTTTTTTGCACCAGATAAAAGTTACCTCTTTTTTCTTTTCAATGCTTTCAATCGTCAAGTTAAACCAAATCACTCTTCTTACTCTTTTAAATAAATTCTATTACCTTTCTAACAGATAATATTGTCTAAGTTGTCCAAAAGATACAAAAAATGTCTAAAAAACGATGTCCAACTAGTTTCCGACAATACAAAAGCACTAAACTCAATGAACAAGTAAATCGAAATGCTTAACTTTAAGAGACGATATTGCAATGCCAAAAAAAACTCGAATCGACTAGATAATAAACATCGCTAAATATTCAAATTTTATTTCAAAAATTAAGCCCAATTGGGCTGCTTTCGGTTGGAGTCGACTCTCTAGAATGAGGCGCTATAATTGTGGGCTAACCAAAGGCAGCAGTTTTGGCTGCTGCAGAATGAATAACTTAAATGGCAAAATTTGAAATAAAGCTCTTGATCTTGAGCTTGATCTTCAGCTTGATCTTCAGCTTGATCTTGCGCTGGATCTTCAGCTTGATCTTGCGCTGGATCTTGAGCTTGATCTTGAGCTTGATCTTTCGTTTTTATTACCTCAACTGTCCACCGGGTGGTCGTCCAAGCAAAAACGGGGGACGATGCTTTCCACGGGGAAATATCAATGGAGTGGCCGAGATTGAGCCGATAAAAAGGGCCAACACCAGAGTGTTTCTCATTCAACCCAAGATCTATTCATATGATTTGATGTAGTGATAAAAATACAGAATGGCTGAGAAGTTCTGTTCACATTACAGTTACGGTTACAGTAAAAAACTGAAGTTGATAGCTTGGACTACAAAATTTCCTGAATTTCGACTAAAAATAGTCGAAATTCAGGAAATTCAACTATTTTTATTCTATGCTTGTTTTTGCAAGGGATTTGCAAGTTTGACAAGCCCATTTTAATGCTCTAATCTTTTAATGCTTTAATCTAACAGAGTTTGTCTTTAATTTGTCTATGTTTACTTTGTTTTTTTACAAGGAAGAGTGTTTAGAAAATGTCGGACCAAAAATTTCGCTTGCGGGCCTGCTCGTGGCACGAATTTAAGCAAGGCAAATAGGCTGCTGAAGCTCATAGCGCTCTATCTCAAGTGTTTGACGAAGATGCTCTATCCGAAAGTCAGTGTAAACGATGATTCCAGCCAATCTAACTTTAATCTAATCTAGCAGTTACATGAATTTCTTTGATTGACTTGACTAACAATGTTTGAGGCTCTCGAAATCGGTGATTTCAAGAGCAATCTAGCTGTGTAGGGTAAGGTTTTAAAGAAAAATGTTTCTTCTTTCTGGTAAGCTATGTAAATTTGCTTTTAAGAGCTCTAAAACTGTTTTAGAGAACAAATTGTCAAAAGCTGATCTGCGATCAAATAGAAATTGCTATTGATTCACAAGAAATAAAGCTTTAAAAGTTTTGCGATCAATTTTAACGTCGCTTTAAGCTGAATTGCTGAATTGCTTGTTGAATTGCTTAGAGTAGAGCATAAAATTGGGTATTTATAAAAGCTAGAGCTTCTTTATATCTTTTTTTCTTTATATCAACTTCTTTACATATCAATGGGAACAGAACTTTTCAGCCATAAGCACATTGAAAGTTAAATGTTGCATTGGAAACATTTGAGACTGTTTTTATGATTTGATTTGATTTTTTGAGTTAGCTTTAGATGGAAGTATTTTAGAGTTTGCGATAATGTTAATGTTAACTTTCTAAGTTTTTTGCAGCTTTTTAAAATGAGATCTAAAGAAGATTATAACTAGACGAGATCAAAACTAAACAAGATTATAACTAGACAAGATTATAACTAAACAAGTTCTTAACTAAACAAGATCTTAAATAAACAAGATCAAAACTAAACAAGCTCCTAACTAAACGAGGTCATAACTAAACAAGATCATAACTAAACAAGATCATAACTAAACAAGATCATAACTAATCAAGATCATAACTAGACAAGATTATAACTAAACAAGATCATAACTAAACAAGATTATAACTAGACAAGCTTCTAAATAAACGAGGTCATAACTAAACGAGGTCATAACTAAACAAGATCATAACTAATCAAGATCATAACTAGACAAGATTATAACTAAACAAGATCTAAAAAAAAAAAAAAAAAAAAAAACCCCCCAAAAAAACGAGGTCATAACTAATCAAGATCATAACTAGACAAGATCAAAAACTAAGTCAGTAAGAACAAAGTCATCAAAGTGATCAAGGCTATAAAAAGCTCTTTTCAAAAAACTCTAATCCAATCAATATCAGAAATCCAAATAAATTAAAGAATTTTCATAGTAAATGTAGAAAAATGACGTTGCTTCCAGCAAAGAATTAGGTGTAGGGCGCCTTTCAGAATAAGCTTATCACAATTTCTTTTCTTTCTCTTCTTTCTTTCTTTTCTTTCTTTTCTTTCTTTTCTTTCTTTTCTTTCTCTTCTTTCTTTCTTTTCTTTCTTTTCTTCCTCTTTTCTCTCCAAAAATGGACTCATTTTTTTCTTTCCCAAAAGTAGTAGACAGAAATTGATTGTCAATGGCTCGCTAAGCGCCTTTTCAAGGCAATCCTTGCTGGCGATTGAAAAATTAGAAGATTTTTGGTGTATAGAATAGAAATTTTTGGTGTGTAGAATAAATTCGAAGGGTTTTGATGTAAATTTTAGTAGATACACTGGTTTAGGAAACTATTCTTAACGCAAAAATCATGGTGATGAGGTGGATGGTGTGCTCTTCTTATTTAAAAAGCACCCACTCTAGAAAACTAAGCACTTAACTAAGCAAATCGATAGCTTACATTCGATTGTCGCAATTTTAATGTCATTAAAGGATTGCTCATTAAATGATTGCTCATTAAGTGATTGCTCATTAAATGATTGCTCATTAAGTGATTGCTCATTAAATGATATCAAGATTGCGCCGAATGGAATTGCCATTTACGAGAGCCTTCGCTTTGTGCTAGTCTTTTGACTACGGTATTTTTCTATAAAAGGTGCTTTTTAGAAGAACAATGGTTCTGCTTTTTGGTTCGGGATGGTTTAGGCAAGTTAAGTCAGCGTCAGATTAAGACTCAGGTAAAGACAAAAGCTACAAGAAATATGATTTCAATTTAACTTCTTCCAAAGAAAAAAAGAACAATAAAGTTTTCTATTCTGATCATTGAATTTCAGGTTCTAATCGGCCTTACATCGTTGCCAAGTATTTCCAGCTGCAGCTTGTATCACAGCAGAATCCCAATGAGGATTTATTATCTTATCAAGGTCCTGTTATTACACGCATTATGCCAGACGGCTGCCAGACGTTGCCAGACGTTGCCAGATGTTGCCAGGCTGTTACCAGACGTTGCCAAACGGTGCCAGACGTTGCCAGGCTGTTGCCAAACGTTGCCAGACGTTGCCAGGCTGTTGCCAAACTTTGCCAGGCTGCGAAAAGGATGACGTTTGCATGGTTTTTTTAACTTGAGCATCTTCGCACTTGAATTTCTAACTTGCGACTCTAAATTGCGAGGGTTTTGATAAAGTTTACCTCTACGGTGTGACAATCAATGATCCAAATGCGGTCGATGATTGCGTAAAGGTCTACGTTTTCTATGATTGAAAGCAAGAGCAAGCAAGTCATTGGTGAAATTAGAGTGTTTTCCTTGCGAGTAAGTGATTACTCGAGTAGAATTTGCGTGAGTAATTTCGGGACGATTGCGATTGCGATTGAGATTGCGCCGAATGGAATTGCCATTTACGAGGGCTTTCGCTTTGGCATCAAAATGTAGCAAGAGCAAGCAAGTCATCGGCAAGTCTGGCATCAAAATGTAGCCATTTAATTGGGCTACACGATCGTATAAAAAACTTTCAGATAAACTGTTGTCTAGTACAAGAAAAACGGCCGACTGTATATCGAAATGCTAACGGCGACGTACCGTCTTTTGTATGGGTGTGTAGCGTTGGTGCTCTCACTTTGCGGCCATTTTTCTTCTGCTAAACAACAGTTTTTCTAAGTTTTTTTTATACCATCGTGTAGCCCAATTAAAGGGTTACATTTTGATGCCAGACTCGCCGAAAGCGAAGGCCCTGGTAAGGAATCGAACTCGAGTAAAAATGTAGCGTTCGTTTTGTATGCAAGCCTTTTATCCACTCTAATCACGTCTAATCATCGTCTGATCACCTTCTAATCACGTTTGGAATCGATGAGAGAAACCTTATAAAGACATCCCTGTTCGCCTCTAATTTTTGCATTTTCGCATTTTCACCTTAAAACGTAAAGCACGTGTAACTTTTTATAGGAAACCATTTTGCAAAAACCGAAAGCAGATTCGAAATCAGCGTGAAATTCTGCGTCGAATGGTTTATAGCTTAGCTCATTTGACCACATCCTACTATTGCTTTCCCCTTATAAGTTAGCAAATGATGCCAGGCTTGATTGATTGATTTGATTGATTGATCCGTCACTCAAAAAGTGCTTAATTTGACTGTTCAATGATTTGATTTGACTCAATTTGGCTGCTCAATTTGTTCTTTATAATAAAATTTCAGTTATTCTATTGATTCTTTTATTGTTAATTGTTTATATGAAAGAAAAAAATTCGTTTATTGCTTCAAAAGAATCAAAATGACATCAATGGGGAAGAGATCACAAAAAAGAGATCAAAATTTTGGGAGAGATTGGAGAGAGATTGGAGGGAGATTGGAGAGAGATTGGAGAGGGATTGGAGAGGGATTGGAGAGAGATTGGAGAGAGATTGGAGAGAGATTGGAGAGAGATTGGAGAGAGATTGGAGAGAGATTGGAGAGAGATTGGAGAGAGATTGGAGAGATTGAAGAGAGATTGGAGAGAGATCGAAGAGAGATTGGAGAGGGATTGGAGAGAGATTGGAGAGGGATTGGAGAGAGATTGAAGAGAGATCAAAGGAGAAAAAAAACACTGAAGACTATTCAAAAACCCGTATCGATTTGTGGAGAGGAAAAGCTGAAAGAAGGGGATAAAGCTGAACGAGATTTTTACAATTTAAAGTCTCATTTGGGCAATTTGTTGTGCAAGTACGCGGGCCATTTCCACGTGATCCCTCGTGGGGTCCGTTTCATTTAGTCTGAAAATAAGAGAAAGGGAAATTTGCATGAAATGAATTTGCATAAAATAAATTAGCATAAAACAAATTTGCATAAAAGTTAGAAATTAGAAATTCGGAAATCAGCTGGCCCACACATTGAGCAGGAAATGGGCAAAACATGCTAAAAAGGCGGGAAATGAGGATTTTTTCGGTTTTTAGCTGAATTTCTTTAATTTTGTTATGTTTTAAAAGATATTCAGTCAAAAGAGAGTTTCCCCTTTTAAACTTTGTATTCCCGGCGACTCGAAAAAGTTGGTAATTCGAAAACCTACCGTAATCCTCTTTCAGACTTTTTTCTTCTGTTTTATTTGATTTTGATCTCACTCATTGGTATAAAATTTATACCAATCGACAGAGAAAGACTAGGCGCATTAAATGATACAAAAAGTATTCAAATTGGACAACCCAAAAGCCAAGAAATTTTAGCTCAAAGTTGGAGCGCCAATGGCAAAAGGGGTCATTGGCAACCCAACTTTGAACTCAAATTTCTTGGTGTTGAGCTGTCCAATTTAGATAGTTTTTGTACCAATCGACAGAGAAAGACTAGGCGCATTAAATAATACCAAAATTATTCAAATCGAACAACCCAAAGTCAAGAAATTTTAGCTCAAAGTTGGAGCGCCAATGACAAAGGAGGCGTCCTGACCTGGCTTCTGGCTCTGCTTGAACTGTGCTGGCTTAGTAGATTTAGTCCACAAAAAGTATCTGGGCTTGTCAGAAGCCAGGCTTAGATCTAGCTTAGACCAAATAGTCAGGCTTATTTGGTCAAACCGGTTATCGGGCCTTTTATCCGCGCCCCGCCCCTTTTGCCCCATTAGCACTCCAACTTTGAACTTAAATTGCTCGGCTTTGGTTTACTCAATTGAAATAGTTTTTATACCAATCAAAATTTGATTCCACATCGAATAAGATCAAAATTAAGCCTGTCAATGAAAACTAAAGGAAAAATTACTGTAGTTTATCCAAGAGAAGAAGAAATGTCAAGACTTTGAAGGTCTTGACTTTGAAGGTTCAAAGACTTAGTCAGACTTAGGCAGACTTAGTTTGACCTAGACAGACTTAGTGAGACTTAGGCAGACTTGGTCGGACTTAGTTTGACTTAGACAGACTTAGTGAGACTTAGGCAGACTTGATCGGACTTAGTCAGACTTAGTCAGACTTAGACAGACTTAGGTGGACTTAGTTTGACTTAGGCAGACCTAGGCAAACTTAGTTTGACTTAGTCGGACTTAGTTTGGCTTAGACAGACTTAGTCAAACTTTGTCAGACTTAGTCAGACTTTGTCAGACTTAGGCAGACTTTGTCAGACTTAGGCAGACTTAGACTTAGTCAAAAAGACTTTACAAGAAGACTACGGTAGACTGAATACCTTCAAAGTTGAGGCTGATGAGTGTCTTAAACACTGTCTTAAAAGATTTCCAACTGAATATCTTTTAATCTACCGAAAACCCTTCATTTCCCATCCCGATCCAATAAATTTCTATTCAAAAATTCAAAAAAACTCTATTTAACATGCACATGTTTTGACAAGAAAAAAATGTTAATTTTTCACATGCTTGTACTGTAAATGAAGCATTAAATAAAGAATCTTGAATTCTTGAATGAAAATCAATCTAAAAGATTCATTCATTCATTTCAAGAACCTTTTAAACCTTATCCATCTACAGTACTCAAAAAACAGTGACATCTCAGCTCGACAAAGCTCGACAAATCAGACAAATATCTCGACATCTTGCTGATCGCCGACAAGCGCATTAAACTCTTGACGAATCTCGTGAATTTGGAGAGAAGCCGACGAGACGGACATTCCAGAACCACGGCGGGATGAGGAAATCCCTTGAGGACCGTTCGATGAAGGGAGAGAGATCCGGCTGATGATCTCAGAGGAGGAACGACGAAGGGAATCATCCGAAGAACGTCTGAAATTAAACTGGCTTTGAAAAGCAAAGATTTTATATGATTTGGCGCACTACACTTGAACAAAAGCCACTCAAGCTTGATTTATGTATTTTCTGTGATTGATTTGTGTATTTCACTTGAACAACTTTCTCAAAAAGGTATCAACTTTCTTGATCATCGTAATCTTGCTTTTCATTTTGAACTCAATCTATCAACTTTTTGTATCTTTTGGTCAGCTTTTGGTCAGTTCTAGAACCTACGGTTTGCTTGAGCTTGAGCTTGAGCTTGATATTAGCTTGAGCTTGATATTAGCTTGAGCTTGATATTAGCTTGAGCTTGATATTAGCTTGAGCTTGATTATTAGCTTGAGCTTGATGCAGAAATGACTAGCCATCTTTCTGATTTCCTTTTGAACCAGCTATCTTTCTTGAGCTTGAATTGACTTGAGCTTGAGCTTGATTTTAGCTTGAGCTTGAGCTTGATATTAGCTTGAGCTTGAGCTTGATATTAGCTTGAGCTTGGGCTTCATCTTGAGCTTGATATTTGCTTGAGTACTAAGCCTTTCACCAAAATTGATTCTCTAATTGAATAACTCTCAAAATACCAAATAAAATAGAGTATCTTCATCAAATAACCCAATCATTTCTCTTGCAAATCACTTTTGAAAGTTTTTGAAAAGCTTTGTTTTGATGGTTTTGATGGTTTTTCATTAGCTAGAGTTATGACGGTAGCTTTTGAACAGTGCCACATTTTAGAAAAACATCTAATGGAACGTAAGCTAAAGTTTAGTTGAAGTTTAGTTGAAGTTTAGTTGAAGTTTCGAGTTAACCTTGGCTCAAATTATCTTTCTAGGTGATCAATTAACGAGCTCTAATAGAGCTAATAGATCAAAAAGTGTTTTAAAAGATTGAAAAAGTGTTTTAGAAGATCAAAAAGTGTTTAAATAGATCAAAAAGTGTTTTAGAAGATCAAAAGCTTTTTAATAGATCAAAAAAAAAGAACTAGCTCATACAGAAAGCAGTTTTGCACTGAAATCCATCAAAAACCTCTAGGCTATGCTCTAGCTTTGATCAAATGATTGATGAGTTGAATTCTTCAATGGATAAATCTATATTCTATTGCTATTCGATTGCTATTTCTATTCTATTGCTATAGTTCTTATGTTTTTATCATTTTCGCAACTTCCTTATTTACCAAAAAGGTAGCATTCATTCCCCAATCATCCCCAAATTCTCTCTTTGATACACTACTGGAAAATGAAATATCATATTTGAAAAACGATCGTCACTTTCGCGCGTCTGTAACTCCCCTTGTCTTTACCGTATTTCTAAATATTAATATTACCATTGTGTAGCCCTTGAAAAGAGCTTTCAGAAAATGTATAACACTAATAGTTTAAACTCAAAGACAAGGGAGTTACAGACGCGCGAAAGTGACGATCGTTTTTTAAATATCATATTTCATTGTCCAGTACTGTACCTATTTGGGGATGAATGGCGAATGAATGGGGAATGAATGGGGAATGAATTGCTTTCAATTGCTTTCAATTGAGTTTTGTTATCCCCTCAAATCGTGTTATCAAAGTTATCCTATCATCAAAGTTATCCTATTATCAAAGTCCCCATCTTATTAATCGAAAATCTCTTCCAAAGTGATGGAAAAATCACTAAAATCTTTCCCTTTTTCCCCATTTTTCTCAATCTCAAATAACGTCACATCTTTCCCCCCTCAATCACTCATTCCATTTCAGCCATTTCAGCCATTTCAATCTTCTCAATTGCGTGTAAGATTCTCAATGAATTGCCTCTTACTCACCATGAATTCAGAATTTATGAAATTTCTAAAAAGCTAGACGATTTTACACTGAAATTCAATGAAAAATCGAGTGATTTTTAAAGCTTTCTTTAGAGGTTTCTTTTGAGCTTTGTTTAGAGCTTTCTTTAGAGCTTTCTTTAGAGCTTTCTTTAGAGCTTTCTTTTGAGCTTTATTTAGAGCTTTCTTTAGAGCTTTCTTTAGAGCTTTCTTTAGAGCTTTGTTTAGATCTTTCTTTAGAGCTTTCTTTAGAGCTTTCTTTTGAGCTTTCTTTTGAGCTTTCTTTAGACGATAACAAAGAACGATCAACAGTTGTTTTAGACGATAACAAAGAGCGATCAAGAAACGTTTACAAACATTTTAAGTCTAAGTTTAACTTTTAAGTTTAGGACATTTGATTGTGGCTTGGCTCTTTTTGCCATTGTCAATCTAACTTTAAGCTCAAATTTCTTGATGTTGGGCTGTTTAATTTAAACAATTTTTATATCAATCGACAGAGGAAGACTTGGCGCATTTAATGATACCAAGAACACTCAAATTGGACATCCCAACACCAAGATATTTGACCTCAAAGTTTTTAAGCCAGTTTTTCGCCAGTTTTTAACCTGTCTTTTTATCTTAGATCTAAGAGTAAAATCTTGACTTTTTACCTTGTGCAAAAGATCTTTAGGGGATTTGTTGTAAGAAGAAAATCACTATTTGATATCTATTTGATACCCATTTGGTAAAACCTGAAATAAATAGCTTGGAAACGTGTTCACCTTATTAACTTTTTTTTGAGTGGACAGATTTTAATGAAACTTTGAATTTTTCTTAGTTGGATAGCATATAAAAATTGGTATTGATCAGATTTTTAGGAAATTGGTTTGTAGATTTGTTGTGCAACATGGTGCTGATCTATTGATCTTTGCCTACTTGGGTTTAACGAAGAATTACAACGAAGCATATGGCTCTAATGGCCTTAGCATATGGTTTAACAAAGCATATGGCTACACTTGTGAACAAGCAAGCCATGTGATTCATCAATGAAATCAAAGTTAGACTAAGTTAAATGATTAGAAAATAGATTCCTTTTAGAAAAGGACCTTTAGAAAAGAAAACTGATTGAAAGGATTATGAAAGGAACGTTCTGCTTCAATAATTAACAAGCTTTGGCATCAATTTTTGCTTTATATCCATCTTTATATGCTTTATACCCAAAATAAACCAATAATGTGCTTATTAATGGGAAAAAGAGTGCTCACTTTTCCCTTTCCACCCTTGAATTCACCTGAAAGTCGTCTGTCCTCCAGTTGTAATCGATATCCTTGCCGGTGAGAGTCTCGATATTTCATCGATAATTATCTCCGGTTTTGGCATCGATTGTTTTCGATTGTGCAACAGTCTGAATAAAAGGGGTAAGCGAATGAAAAATGTGAGGAGGAAAACAGCAAAAAAAAAATGAGGAGAAGAACAATTAGGACAATTCATTTCAGAAAAAAAAGGGATTTAGCCTTGACAATAAGCCATTCAAGCAAGCACATGCAAGAAATTGAGGGAGATGGGGAAAGGCTTGGTGAATAGCTGAATATCTTTTGAAAGGAGGGATTCTTTCATAATAAAAGTTTCTTTAATAATAGTTTCTTTAATAATAGTTTCTTTAATGATAAAAGATTCCTTAATAAGGCCAAGGATTACAGAATGCTTAAATTGAAAGCTTAAATTCAGTTAGAAGATGCAAACGAGACTATGAGCCTTGCGCTGCGAGCCTTGCGCTGCGAGCCTTGCGCTGCGAGCCTTGCGCTGCGAGCCTTGCGCTGCGTGAGCCTTGCGCTGCGAGCCTTGCGCTGCGAGCCTTGCGCTGCGAGCCTTGCGCTGCGAGCCTTGCGCTGCGAGCCTTGCGCTGCGAGCCTTGCGCTGCGAGCCTTGCGCTGCGAGCCTTGCGCTGCGAGCCTTGCGCTGCGAGCCTTGCGCTGCGAGCCTTGCATCGCGAATTTTACCTCACAATTTGAAGCTGCAAGGTTTACGCTTTAAA
Organism: Mesorhabditis belari; assembly: GCA_958450365.1. Classification (NCBI taxonomy): domain Eukaryota; kingdom Metazoa; phylum Nematoda; class Chromadorea; order Rhabditida; family Rhabditidae; genus Mesorhabditis; species Mesorhabditis belari. The sequence goes on along the minus strand of CAUEEP010000741.1, from coordinate 107,262 downwards.
TTTTAAGCTGCAAGTTTTACGCTTCAAATTTTACGCTTCAAATTTTACGCTGCAAATTTTACGCCACGAGTTTTACGCCGCAAGTTTTAAGCTGCAAATTTTACCTCACAATTTGAAGCTGCAAGCTTTACGCCATAAATTCTACGCCACAAATTTTACGCTGCAAGTTTTACACCGCGTAACTTGCGTCACTAGCCAAAAACAAAATAAAATTAGACGATATTCTTTTTCTTTATTCTGCTATGTATAAAATGCTTCAGAGTTCTACCAAGATTTTCCTGATAACTATATTGAAAAACTATATTGAAAAGCTTATCAACGCAAAGCTTATCAACGATGATGAGTGCTTGTGGACTCATCATTGTTTGGGTATTTTGGGCTGGAAATAGAAACGCACCCTTTCTTGTCGCACTTGATCTTCTCACTCAACTTTCGCATAGTTTTGCGAAAAGAAAAATGAAGTATCGAGTGCGCCAGAGAAGCGTTTACAAAAGCACAAAATACAACAAACCAGTTTCCCTTCAGGGCCCCTTTTCAGGGCCCCCTCAGGGCCTCAGCGCTTGGCACACTAGATTTAAAAGTAAAACCCGATTAGTTTTTAATTTAATCTCAAAATTTGCCCAAGTTTTCTTTGATATTCAGCTTTCCAACCAACATTTCCCCCATTGATTTTTGTTATTTCTTTTGATAGTTCCATTCCATCCCAAGCCATTCAAAGCTATTTCATTCATTCATTCATTTCCCATTTCCATTATATAATTTCTTTCATTTTACCTCTTCAGCACTAGGCCTTGAACATCAATACTAATGGACTCGGAACTAGAAAAATCGAATAAGCAATCAAATAATTCAATTTAAGCTTTTCTAAAAAGATTTTAGGATATTTGATTGCGGCAATTGGCTAATTACCTTTTGCCATTGGCTAATTACCTTTTGCCATTGGCCAATTGCCTTTTGCCATTGGCCAATTGCCTTTTGCCATTGGCCAATTGCCTTTTGCCATCGGCCAATTGCCTTTGCCATTGGCAATCGAACTTTAAGCTCAAATTTCTTGCTGTTGGGCTGTTTAATTTAACCCATTCGAAACTTCTGCAGCGAATAATCGCTGCAGAAGTCAGGAAGGAACTCAGGAACGGACCGCTTGAGCTAGGTTTCGAAGAATAGATTCAAATTTTGCTCTTGACATAATATGGGATATGTGGGAAAATCCTCCTAATCCAAGCCTGCTACTCCAAAAGTCATTCGTGACTACGACTCCTTGGTAATTTGACGATTCCCATTTGAAGATACAGAACCAAGAAGAGCTTGAAAGATTTTGCATCGAAATCCTGCCAGTTTGTTTTCCTTTTTTCATGTTTATTAGATTCGCCTACTAACGTATTGATTAATTTGTCGTCGATAAAATATGAATAATAATCGATAGGATCTTTTTCGCAGACGAAAAAAAGAAAAAAACGCTGCGGTTTCGAATGGGTTAAACAATTTTTATATCAATCGACAGAGAAAGACTTAGCGCATCTGATGATACCAAAAGTATTTAAATTGAACAACTGAACACCAAGAAATTCGAGCTCAAAGTTGCCAATGGGAAAATGCCAATGAAAAGGGGCGGGGCGGGTATAAAAGGTCGCCTCGCTCCTGGCCATTGGCAATTTCTTTAAAGCTCAAAGAACTCGGTGCTGGGCGGTCCAATTTAATTAGTTTTTATATCAATCGATAGAGAAAGACTTGGTGCATCTGATGATACCAAGAATATGTAAATTGGACAACCCAAAGCCAAGAAATTTTAGCTTAAAGTTTGCCAATGGGAAAAGGGGCGGGGCCACAATCAAATGCCCGATAACCTTTCAAACTGCAATGACTAAACGAACTAACGTCTTTCAAGAAAGCACTTTTTACCTAGAATTGGTTTTCCGGATTGGAGCTGATAAATGGAAATATTTTTGAGTTGAATCTAAGTTAACGATCTCATTTTAATCTAAGTTTTCGATGTTTTTAAGTTAAAGAATTGCGAAATCGTGTAAACTCGTGTAAACTCGTGTAAACTCGTGTAAACGTCCAGCGTCTGGTGCACCGAAATCAAAGATTGCTTTTGGGAATTCAGTGCACTAGATGGTGAATGTTTAGAGAGTTTGACATGATTGAGTTAACATGATTGAGCGTTTTCTCATGATCATGAAAGAATATTGAGTGCTTTGGGGGATAGAAAGTGATTTCCACAGCACGAATGCCTTGAAATCTTCATCTTCATCTTGATTTCTTTTCTTTTTTTCTTTTCTTTTTTCTTTTAAAACCAACCCGCATGAGCTAGCCCTTCTCAACGGACTCTTTTTCGTTATCCGATGAAATGCCCCACATCCACAATATTTCATTCCACCACGTTGCGACGAGTCGTTATTGTTCGCATTCTTCGCTGGCAACATCCACGTTTTCTCCTTTAGTCTTCGTGATCGACGAAAGCCGACAAGGCGACGGAAAGAGTGACGGAATTTCTGAAAGAAAAGAAAATAAACAAAAATTGGATTATGGTTGGGTTTGTTTTATGTAGCATTGTCAAAGGTTGCTAAAATGAATCATTTAGCTTTTCCATATCCTTTGAATTAAGAGTCTTGTGGTCGAAGAACCTTATTGGGCATGATTTTTTAAAATCTATATTTCAAGAATGAATGGATCTCATTGAAAACGGTTTCAATTGTAATGGCATTGGATCGGCTATTACTTATTTATTCATTTTGTTCTGGTGAAAATGAGACGCTACTGACAGTTTTGATGCCTTGAACAAAATTTGAGAAAAATGACCTTATCCTCTTATGCAAATGTATTGGGTTGGTGAATTGAAAACTGCCGGACTTTGAACTAAAATTTATTCAACATAAAGCCATGAATTCATTCCAAATATTCCATTATTATAATTCCATTATTATTGACGACTTCTGCTCATTTTACAGGCAATTTGGGCCCTCATGGTGTATTGGCTAAGTTCTCACTTCCAAACTGAGGGTGTGGGGTTCGGCCCCCCTAGGGTTCTCTTCCCTAGCCCGTGCGCCCAGACTAGAGGTCTCTTCTCTAGAGCTGACTAGAGATCCCTTCTCTAGCGGAGTTCACTCTTCCACTGGGTTGGCCCATTCATGGCTTGAGGTTATTAAAGCAAGAAGCCTATCTTCTATCTATCTTCTTTTCTCCCCGCCTCCACATCGCCGAGTAAAAATATCTCATCTTTCTCTATGTATTTATGTGTAGATTTGTGTATTGTCTGACTGATTACGCTTTATTTCATGTCCTGAATAAAGTATGAATATAATTTGCGGATTCCTCTTTCGTAGTAGGATTTTGGTTTTGAATCGAAAAACTTTTCGAGCCAATTTTTGACTGCTTCTTCCGAATCGAAGTGTTCTCCCGCAAGCTCATGGTCCGGAATAAATAGCAATCAAAAGGGGCGAGGTTCGGACTGTATGGGGATGCGTCAAAAGTTCCCAACCAAGGCTGTTTATTTTAGAGCGAGTCAGTTTTGCAACATGAGGGCGCGCGTTGTCGTGGAGGAGAACGATCTTTGACTTGAAGGGCCTATTCTTCTTTAGGGATTCATTGCGGATTCCTCTTTCGTAGTTGGTTTGGTTTGGTTTGATTTTGGTTTGTGTGTGAGACAAGTGTGAGACTCAAAAATGGAGGACTGGAGATGTTCAAAAATGGAGGGCCCAAAAATGGGTTCAAAACCAGTTTGAGCACTTTCTTCAAAAGAAACCCATTTTGGTGTCAATAGAAAAGTTGTAGAGAATCAAAAATTAGGCTTAGAGCCAAATTTCCAAAAAGATACACTTAGTAGTTTCGCTTAAAATACAAGTTTTGTGAAAATTTTCATTTGGCAACGTAAATTTGGCATTTCTTCAAAACCAGTTTTTGAATCGTTCTGAAAATTTGGATATAAGCTTGATTTTTGATTCTCTACAACTTTTTCATTGACACCAAAATGGGTTTCTTTTGAAGAAAGTCCTCAAACTGTCATTTATCACAATAGCTGACAGTTTTCAATTCACCAACCCAATAGCCTACTAGACTATTAGACTTCAATAGCCTTTGAAGTCTAGTAGATATTTTCCTTTCTAGTAACTAGTAGATCAAAGCCAAGAAACAACTAAATCACTCACTTGATTGATCGCTGAATAGATGAAAAAGTTGAGTGACGAATTTAGATATCCCAAAGCGGTGAACCAATGAAACCAATATTCCAAATCAGTTGACCAATCCTCTCGAATTAATTTGTAGATCTTTACCATATTCAATGTGAAGAAAGGAAGCCAACAAACGAGGAAAACGACTAAAATTTTGGAAATGAATAGATTGAGAAATGAAACTACCCATGACAGTGGCGACAAGTTTTGTTGCTCGTGTCTCTCGCCGAATCGCCATTCCTTGCTTGCTTTTCAGTTTTGCTAGCAAGTCGAGGGCCCAATCCTGTAGGGATTTGAATTTTTTTTACGTAAACTTTCTTTCTTTCTTACTTTACTTTATTACTAATGATCGTGTTCTGATCTTCAAGTAGGGTTATGAAAAGCCGGATATTTCCTTCTCTTTCTTTCTTTCTCTTCCCCTCTTTCTTCCTTTCTCTTCCCCTCTTTCTTCTCTGGCAAAAAGGTACCGGATAGCCTAGTGGTTAGAGTACCGGATAGCCTTGTGGTTAGAGTACCGGATAGCCTAGTGGTTAGATAACCGGATAACCTAGTAGTTAGAGTACCGGATAGCCTAATGGTTAGAGCAAAAGGTCGAGGGTCCAAACCACAATCCGGAAATCTGCCAATTCCTTCACTTCTTTATTACTAATCAATCAGATCATACATCCAAAAGATTTTGAGTTTATAATTTGCTACTAGATCGACTGACTGTGAATAATCAACTTATAAGAATAAATTGACAATTCTAATACTAAATTCTTATACATTTGTATACAGTCTTGTATTCAATCAAAGATCAAGGGTTCAATTAAAGATCAATGGTTCAATCCCCTCTTCCCAAATCTTTTTCTTCCCAATTCCTTCACTTCTTTATTACTGCTAGGCTTATACCGAGATCTGGAAGCTTTCCCTGGGGCTTGGCTTTCTCTGGAGCTTGGCTTTCCCTGGGGTTTGGCTTTCCTTGGGGCTTGGCTTTCCCTGGGGCTTGGCTTTCCCTGGAGCTTGGTTTTCCCTGGAGCTTGGTTTTCCCTGGAGCTTGGCTTTCCCTGGAGCTTGGCTTTCCCTGGATCTTGGCTTTCCCTGGGGCTTGGCTTTTCCTGGGGCTTGGCTTTCCCTGGAGCTTGGCTTTCCCTGGGACTTGGCTTTCCCTGGGACTTGGCTTTCCCTGGGGCTTTTTCTAAGACTCTGTTGGAATCCCCCTGGTCAGGGTTATGAATGGAGCACCATAAACAAATCAAAGGTGTTCTAGATCTTGAAATCTTGACGTTTATGGTCAATGATTAGAATATTCCAATGATTAGAATATTCCGATTTCCTAGGCAAAACCCAGAATCTTTTGGGTTTTAGGAAAAACTGGCAATTAGCAAATAGCTGACCTTCAAGCCAGCCAGCTTCTTCCTCGCAATATACACGGATTCTCTTCTCGCAAAACTGTACATATGTGATAAAGAGGATCTGGATGGCCTTTCCCAATCAGAAATCATTTCCGACAATCGCCTCATCTTTCGCTTTTCCACCTAAAACAAAGATCAACTTATGCACTGATCAAAGCCATTTCGTGTCCCAACAAAAAAAAGCGTAATCGTAAGCCATCTGGCGCTATCAGCTTGTACAATAGCTGCAGCAGCTGCTACAATAGCTGCAGCAGCTGCTACAATAGCTGCAGCAGCTGCTACAATAGCTGCAGCAGCTGCTAAGCGATTAAGCTTTTTCTAGGAGAATACGCACAAACGCTTTCCCTCAAAAATTTCAAATTCCAAAATTATAGCATTTCAATGGATTTACGAGTTTATGCTTGAACTGAAAATGGTTGTGGAAAAGGAAAGAAAATTTTTGGCATCGCAATTTGGGCAAAACGGGGAGAAATTCTCAGGGACATGCTGCACCTCATCATCGAGAATTTTATGTGAATGAATCGATGAAGAATGTTGAGTCGGCACACTCAACGACACTTTCTGAATCGAGTTTTCAAGGCGATTTCTTCCTTTTCTTTTCTCAATAGTACGCAAATCTTTTAACTTTTTACCTTTTTTTTTAAGCTTTTACCTTTTTAATAGTTTCATAGATCGTTTTTCATTTGCATAAAGATCTGCATAAAGATCGACTTGCTTTTCAAGTGTAGGGACTAGGGAAAGGCACGAATTTAAGGTGAGCTTTTGTCTGGACACTTATTGAATCAGACACTTATTGAATCGGAAAACAAAAAAAGCATAATGTCGACTCAAGCTCAAAGCTTAAAGCTTAAAGCTCAAAGCTTAAAGCTCAAAGCTTAAAGCTCAAAGCTTAAAGCTTGAATAACCAATTCCCACTTTCCTAGCCGTTATAGTACTAGAAAATGTGAGAAGTTGCTCTAAAAGGAAAACGAAAACAAAAAGCTGCACAGGCAGCAGGAGCTTGAGCTTGAGCTGATCGGAGGAGAACTGATCCAGTGGGTGAAAGCTTAATGCGGTATCCACTAAGCGACCAATGTATCTTTTCTGTACTAGCATTCGTTTCGAAGCAAATTTTTGAGTTTTACACGCTTCGAAAGTCATTTGGCAGATTTTGATTTTAGATTCGGATTCCTCATTACCGTTTCTATAAGTGTCCAGACAAAAGCTCACATCGAATTCGTGCTTTTCCCTAGTTAAAGCTTAAAGCTTAAAGCTTAAAGCCCAAAAAGTAGAAACACAGCTCTTTTCGTGTACTTAATTCTTTGTTTTTTTAGCCTTGAGCCTTAGCTGTGCCTTGAGAATTGAATTGATTGCATCAGAAAGAGTGCGCTTCAATTTTAAGCATAAAGTATACAAATATGGTTCCAATATGTTTCCTTCCAAGAATATGATTCCAATATGGTTCCAATATGGTTCCAATATGGTTCCAATATGGTTCCAAGATGGTTCCAAGATGGTTCCAACATGGTTCCTTCCAAGAATATGGTTCCAACATGGTTCCAATATGGTTCCAATATGGTTCCAATATGTTTCCTTCCAAGAATATGGTTCCAACATGGTTCCAATATGGTTCCAATATGGTTCCAATATGTTTCCTTCCAAGAATATGGTTCCAACATGGTTCCAATATGGTTCCAATATGGTTCCAATATGGTTGCGATATGGTCCCTTCCAAGAATATGGTTCCAACATGGTTCCAATATGGTTCCAATATGGTTCCTTCCAAGAATATGGTTCCAACATGGTTCCAATATGGTTCCAATATGGTTCCAATATGTTTCCTTCCAAGAATATGGTTCCGATATGGTTCCGATATGGTTCCGATATGGTCCCTTCCAAGAATATGGTTCCAACATGGTTCCAACATGGTTCCAATATGGTTCCAAGATGGTTCCAAGATGGTTCTAATATGGTTCCAATATGTTTCCTTCCAAGAATATGGCTCCAATATGGCTCCGATATGGTACAGTATAGTGAAAGAGCTTTGAAAGAGATCACTTCAATCACTTCAACTCTATCATTGATTTGTGTACTTTGTGCTTGTAAAATAGAAACCCGCCCCTACTGATGCATGAAATTTAAGTCGTCTACTGGTGCATGAAATAACATTTAAGTCGAGAAGAAAAACGAAGAATTGAGTGTTCCAGAAAGTCTGTGTTTGTGTGTGTGTATGTTTCTTCTTTTTGAAATCACAAATGAAACTGACAGAAATTGAGCTCTACAGCTCTACAGCTCTACAGCTCTACAGCTCTACAGCTCTACAGCTCTACAGCTCTACAGCTCTACAGCTCTACAGCTCTACAGCTCTACAGCTCTACAGCTCTACAGCTCTACAGCTCTACAGCTCTACAGCTCTACAGCTCTACAGCTCAATGTAAAAACATTTTTTAAAAATGAAAAATCACCGCTCAAAAATCTCAAAATTGAAACGAAAACCAAGAACAGAATAAAACTGAATTTTTGTTTTTGATTTGAATCGAATCAATTTACAACACCACAAATTCGATTCTCACTCACCAATGGCGGCTTTAGTGTCGATTTTTCTTTCTCATTTCCCAATTGTTCTCCTTTTTCCATTGACTCTCTTCGAATTTGCTCGGAATGTCGTCTTTTTTGAGCGATTCCAAACGAGACTCCCTTTTTCGCGAAAGCACTTTTCCCCATTTGAACAGCGTCGGAAAAACGACGAGAGACACTGAAAAGGGCAATCGTTGACAACTATTGTACAGTTAAAGTTATCTTTCTCTACAGTAAACTGATAAATTCCTATAATCTACTATATATAAATGAGCAGTGTCTGTCTGTCTGTCTATCTGTCCGTCTGTCCGTCCGTCTGTTCGTCTGTCTGTCTGTCTGTCTGTCTGTCTATCTGTCTGTCTGTCTGTCCGTCTGTCTGTCTGTCTGTCTGTCTGTCTATCTGTCCGTCTGTCCGTCCGTCTGTTCGTCTGTCTGTCTGTCTGTCTGTCTATCTGTCTGTCTGTCCGTCCGTCTGTCTGTCCGTCTGTCTGTCGGTCTGTCTGTCTGCCTGTCTGTCTGTCCGCCTGTCTGTCCGTTTATCTGTCTATCCATCTGTCTGTCCATCTGTCTGTCCATCTGTCTGTCTGTCCGCCTGTCTGTCCGTTTATCTGTCTATCCATCTGTCTGTCCATCTGTCTGTCCATCTGTCTGTCTGTCAGTCTGTCTGTCCGCTTGTCTGTCCGCAGCTTTCATCTCGAGAACGGGAGAAGTTAGAGCTCCAAAAGCAACACTCTTATAGGTCTTCGGGGTCGGGGAGTTCCCTGTTGTGTTTGTGAGTGTTGCTTTTGGCTCTAGCTTCTCCCGTTCTCGAGATGAAAGCTGAAAGCAGTCTTTTCTGACAGGATTCCTGGTATAGTATAATAGCTTAACCGTTTAACACTCTTTCATTTCTATCACTTTCCACTTACTTCTTTGCATATGCTGGCCTGGGCACTTGTAACACGGGTCCACATGTGCTTTCCCGATCTCTTTCGATATCTTGTGGGGAAGAGAGACAGCTCGAGGAAGGACCTGGATTCAATGTTAAGTAGACATGGAGACTACAAACTATAAACGTAAATGCAACAACGCTTCAAAACTTACTTCAAATCTACGATTGTGACATGATCTATAACTCAAAAAATAAAGAATCTCAAGAGCTTTCGAAGCGACTAAAGCAAAATCAAAAACCTAATGCTAAAAGAAAGTTACAGTGGTTTGTAGAGTCCTGCCTCGAAACGGACCGTACTCGCGCGTAGTCGAAGCGATCGATTCAGGACTATAAACCACTGTAACTTTCTTTAGCATTGAGATTTTTGGGGTGTACTTTTAATCGAATCGAAAGCTCTTGTTATTCTTGATTTTTAAGCTATAGATCATGTCAATCAAGTGGATTTAAAGTAAAGGTTAGAAGCTTTTGTAGTGACTATGTCATTTTTGTTCGACAGTTCATCATTTTTCTTGTTTATAGTGACTATGTCTAATGTTAAGCAAATAAATTGATCTTTTTAATGCAATGATAAGAATTGTTGGATTATAATGATAATCCAACAATGATAAAATTGAATAATCCGTTTTTTTCAATCTTTTCAACCTTTCAAAAGTTTAGCTTCAAGAAATGGAAATAGAAATGGAAATTTTTTCGAAATTTTAAAGAAATCCAACAATTAATCAATGAAAATGAGGAGAGATTTGTAATTTTTTAAACTTTTAAAGTTACCTTTCGGTTTTCTATCTGTTTTCTTTCTTTTTGTCTTTCCATTTTCTTTCTATTTCTTTCTATTTCTTTCTATTTCTTTCTATTTCTTTCAATTTCTTTCCATTTTCTTTCTATTTCTTTCCATTTTCTTTCTATTTCTTTCTATTGTCAGCTCCGAGCCAAACTGATATTTTAGTTACTATTGTTATTATTGAATGATTTGTCTATTCTTATACAAATGTGTCCTCCCCTGTGCTTATCCCTTTTATTGCCGAGAAGGGGTGGTCCTTGGGATTGCCTAGGAGGACAGTGAGGAGCCTAGGAGGACAGTGAGGAGCCTAGGAGGACAGTGAGGAGCCTAGGAGGACAGTGAGGAGCCTAGGAGGACAGTGAGGAGCCTAGGAGGACAGTGAGGAGCCTAGAAGGACAAGGGAGACTCTCATTTGGAGTCCCCCTTCCCCTTACACTCATTTGTAATCGATTCGTCTTAGTGTACTACTGTAAATAAAGATACATATCTTCCGGGTCTATGCAACTGCAGTACAGTTGGTCATTTCACAGGGACTCCCCTCTAATACGTTGGAGGAGGTGGGTTGGGGTGTCGTCGGGGTTAGAGATGGCGGGATATCAAAAGGGATCCACTCTAACTCAAAAGGGATCCACTTTAACGTAACCCAAACCCTAGTCCACATCCGTTTATACCCAGGAACAAATACTATTTCCAATTTTCTATTTCTTTCTATTTCCAACCAACCGATGGCGGCCTATCTGGATCGTCCCCCATCGTCGAGTGCCTTCTTGACTTCCCGTTGATGACGGTTGGACTGCTTCCAGAATCGTTTGTAGCTGGAAATCTTCTTCATTTACGAGAATTCCCACACGATACTGTGGACTAGTGATGAAAAAGCTCAGCTCTTTTCTCCTCAAATCTCTTCAACCTCTTCAATCTCTCTCAAACCTGTTCCCCTCCTCGGAATCGTTGAGTGAACTAGCATGCTCAATCGCCGAATCCTCCTCGATTTTCCTCAGCAGCGGCTTCTCCCAGGTGATCATGTTGCGTTTTAGGCGGGAATACCTGAAGAGTTAAAATTCTTTCAGATTCTTTACTTCTTTCCGGAAAAATTCCGAATCTCGCCGGATTTCCGGACTCTATTAGCCCTCTTTAACCCAGAAAACATTGGAATTTCAAAGAAATCTTCTATAAATCTTTGCAAATATTGCAATTGTGCCAAGAATTGATTCATTCCTATCTTTGCAAAGAAATTTGGAATGGAATGCAAAGATTTGGGATTTGTCCGCCCCGGGATCGAACCAGGGACCTATCGAGCCCTGTTAGTTTCGTAGACAAACACCCTAAACAAATCGACACCCCTGGGAGAAGCCCCCGAATGAAACGGTTTTTTTTGTTGGTGATCCCAAATGGCGTAGTGGCTAAGGTGTATGTTTTCGAGCCCACACGATCCTGGTTCAATCCCGGCCTGAGCAGCCGAAGGCCCTGAGCAGGCCTGAGCAGCACGCTCTGGGAAAAGTTCCCGGCGGCCTCGGATCTTTAAGGCGGTACCTTTGATCTTTCCGGTAAAACGTCCATAGCTTTACTGGAAAGACCAAAGGTAAAGATCAAAGACGCACCGGAGCGTAGTATACGGGCTCGGGTTCTTCCAGAAACTAGTGTTAGCTACCAAATCTCCTCCCCGAATAGCTACCAAATCTCCCTCCCGATTTTCTGCCGCCCCGCCGCAATCCCGAGTGGCGTAGTGGCTAAGATGTATCTTTTGAAGCCCACACGTCTCTGGCTCGATCCCCGTCTAAGCAACTGAGTCTTTCAGAAAAGGGACAAACTGATGTGGGGTACCAGTAAAGGAATTGACAGTGTACAGGGTCCGAGAAAAGTATTGTCGCGTCTCTTTGAACTAACTTTTATGCGATTTGAAAGTATCCTTGTGTAAAACATGAACTTTGTTCAGTTTTTTTTCCTCTTTAGAATGGTGCATAGCATTCAATGTGTATTTTTTAGAAATGCAAGCTTGCCCTCATCGAGAAGCGATCGCTATTGTTTTTGAAAGCCGGAGAGTTGAAGGCGGTCATCTCAAAAGCAAAAGAAAGCTCAAAACCAACATCAAAACTGTTCAACGACTTGCCAAACAATTGCAAGAGAAAGGACACGTCAAGGAGAAGCGAAAAAAGAAAGACCTCGATCGGTGAACACGCCAAACATCCGGAAGCTCATCAAACAGCGAATTGACCAAAACGACGAGCGAAGCTTAGGAAAAATGGCCAAGGAGCTGAAAATCTCGGATTGGTCGGTTCGGAAAATTGTGAAAAAGGAGCTGGGACTTGTATTATGCACTAGAAAGGAGCTGGGACTAGAAATGCAAGCTTGCCCTCATCGAGAAGCGATCGCTCATCGAGAAGCGATGCTTTTGAAAGTCGGAGAGTCGAAGGCGGCCATCTCAAAAGCAAAAGAAAGCTCAAAACCAACATCAAAACTGTTCAACGACTTGCCAAACAATTGCAAGAGAAAGATATGATGATTGAAAAAACGACAATACTTTTCTCGTACCCTTTAGAAGTCTAATAAAAGAAAGTATATTCAGAAGACAAAACTTTTTAAACAAAGATAAGAAGAACAAAGATCAAAATATTGCACGAAAGTCTATTTGATTAATTTGTTTCCAATTTGTTTCCAATTTTCATTCAAATCACTCACCAATGACACTCTGCATGGCAGCTGTTGTGATATTTCCCACATCGGCGCCGAAGCCCAAGAATTGACCGCCAGCCATTTCCTGGAAAGTTTCTTGATGTGGATATTTCTCTTGATTTTCAAACTTGTAACTGAATTGCTCTCAGTCTTTTCCTCAATGTATAGAAAATATATCCATAAGTGATCAGCATTATTAAACAGGGAAGATAAAAGGCAAAGATGCTACTGCTCAACATGTAGATCGGATTGTAGATCCCACAATGGTGTTCAGTGAGTAAAAAATGACGGGTACGAGTGTTAAAGCCAGTACCTGAAAATGTTAAATCCGGGTATTTCCTGAAAATCTCATATTTTTTGTAGGGGAAATTTCTAAACAACAAAAACTTATGAGTCAAGTGCAACTTTTGCTAGAGTACACTAGGATTTTTGCTTGTATTTTGCTCGTATCTTGCTCGTATTTTGCTCCTATTTTGCTATTTCTTACCTAGTGGCAGTGCCATACAAATACTGAAGATCCACGTGATCGCTATCGAGAGATGAACACGTTTCCGATGTTTCGGCGTCTTGTACTCGGCCGGTTTTGTGGCAGCCACCAATCTTGAATGATTAGCTTTTACAAATTAAAGTACAGCTGAGAGCTTTGTTCTTGTTCTTGTTCTTGTTCTGGTTCTTGTTCTTGTTCTTGTTCTTGTTCTTGTTCTTGTTCTTGTTCTTGTTCTTGTTCTTGTTCTTGTTCTTGTTCTGGTTCTTGTTCTTGTTCTTGTTCTTGTTCTTGTTCTTGTTCTTGTTCTTGTTCTTGTTCTGGTTCCTGTCCTCTTATACATCATTCCATTCACCTGTCGATACTAATCAGCACCAAATGAACAATCGATGCCGTACTCGCGGCCACATCAACGACACAATAGAAATGACAGATGAATTGCGGGAGATGCCAGTGGAGGCCGTTCACCTGAAATTCATTCGATTTGATTCGATTTGATTTAATTTGATTTAATTTGATTAAATAATAGACATAATATTGGATCAAATAGACTCAAAAGTCCATTGGATCGACTTGTATCGGTTCTGTGAGTCCGATTCCATTCAAACACATTTCTAGTGGATAATTTAACCTTACAAGTCCTACAGTGTTTTCAGATTTTTAAACCAAATAAGAATTGTGCTTACAGTCTCTTTTTAAACATTGCTACTTTTTGCTAAATTGCTATTTATCTAGATTTCGAAAGGTTACAGGCAGGATTGCCAAAAAACCAAAATTCCTAGGCAAAGCCAAAGCCAACATAAAGATTTACACCAAGGTTTATTCGGCATGATAATCATAATTCGACACAAAATACTAGGCTAGATCTTAACTTAACCAACGTCTACATTCTTGGCGGCTCCCAAACCCCCAACTCTTATTGAACGATCTCTACAGGCTTTTCAAGAATTATGAGCTATTTTTCTCTAGTGTGTAGCTTTAGAGTTAACCATTCTCCATAAAGCTGCTAGAATTTACTGCTAATTTTCAACACTTTACTTCGGTAGTTTACTCAGAAACTTAAAATTAGCAATTCTATAGAATTGATTGATTCTTGAACTTGATTCTTGAAGATTCTTGAAGATTCTTGAAGATTCTTGAAGATTCTTGAAGATTCTTGAAGATTCTTGAAGATTCTTGAAGATTCTTGAACAATAGCTTGTTCTGACAGTGAGGAGAAGGCAAAGATGGCTGAATAAGCTTCTCTGGGCCAATCTCTGAGCCATAAACCGGGGGCGAGATTGAACCCGAGAACACTGGCGCTCCAGAGACAGAGACAGTCACACTGGCGCTCCAGAGACAGAGACAATCACACTGGCGTTGCGCCACCCCGGCACAGTCTGGTTAAGATTCCAAGATCAGCCTTTGACCATTACCATTGACCCTTTAAAAGCCTTTGACCATTACCTTTCAGTTCGTTAGCCGTAGCTTTTCGTTTTTGGGATCAATTCAGATCAATTCGCCTACTAACTCACCGATAAATAGATGCTAAACGGCATAACAAAAGCTCCAACGATCAAATCAGCCACCGCCAACGAAACCAATAAATGATTGGTGGGTGTTTGAAGTGATCGAGTTGTCCAAACCGCTGCAATGACCATACAATTGCCTGAAGTTTATTTTGATGAACCTTTTTAAAATTATCTTTTAAAGCCTTTTAAAATTATCTTTTTCACCCTTTTCCCTTTTCTCAATTGGTCCTTATTCAGCTGCAATTCGAGCCTCTATTCAACTCTTTTAGAGCTTCGAAATTTGCATAATAAACACGTCTGGGTTATTTTTGGCTTCATAACGTCATCAAGAGTTTAGACAAGAGCTATTTTTAGCTAGACAAGAGCTAGACAAGGCTGACAAGTGACAAGAGTTAAAGCGATCGTTACTAGCTCATAGTGACTATTAGAGAACTTTGAATGAATGAATGAATGAATCAATTGATTGATTGATCGTTTTGATTCTTTATCTTTCATCTTTATAGATAAGCTTTTCTTTTTCTTTTTTTATATTTTTTTTTTATACCTTTATCTATATCTTTATCTATATCTTTATCTATATCTTTATCTATATCTTTATCTATAATTTCTATATCTTTCTATATCTGCCCCCGTTGGTCCCTCTTAATCATTAATTCAATTCCGAAACCAACAGTAAGGAACCGAAGCCCTTTTCCATTATTCCATGCAAAAAACATTCAAGCGAAACGCTTGTTTTGAGCTTTCGAGCTCTTTTGAGCTGATTTATTCAGAGTAACTCTCGTCGGAGAACCGACGAATTTAACCCCGGATCCAGTATCACACAAAGGTGAACCGTATCCAAAGGCTCAGATCTAACTACGAGCTATAGATAAACTTTTCTCTTTATCTATATCTTTATCTATATCTTTATCTATATCGTTTTCTATATCGTTTTCTATATCTTTATCTATATCGTTTTCTATATCTTTATCTACAGTGCTCCAACTAATTATAGAGCCACTTACATTTTTTAAAACTCAGTAGCGACTTTGAAGAGAAATCAATTAAATTCAACTTTGGTCAGTAGAGAATTTTTGTACTGATCTTTTCTATTCATTTTTATTTAGAAGTTGCTAACCGTCGTGACGCTTTATCTTTAAATTCAAAAAAATGACACTTTTCCGCTCCAACTAATTATAGAGCCACTCCAAAAATATCAAGAAATGTTTATAAGGATAACAAGTAAACAGGTTAAATGACAAATCAATAATCAATAGCCTCACCATTAAGTTTTATAACCTGGAAAATTCGATTATCCCTGCTTGAAATGAGGTTCTCCATGATTTTTTGATCGATCGTATGCCAAGCATTAATAATCACCCTTTTCAATTCTCCAAGACCTGCGTATTGTCTGTTATTTTCGTAAATTCGACGTGCTAGTATTCCCCAAATGTTCTCCATCGGATTTATATCGGGCGAATTTGGCGGCCAATCAAGAAGTTGAATTTGGCGCCTCCGGAACCAGCCTCGAGTACTTTCACTAACGTGAATTGGCGCATTATCCTGCATGTAAATAAAATTTTGAGTGGAATTCTTGCGATAAAATGGCAACAGACATCGTCGGAGTATCCACTGATACCTTTCGGAATTGATTTTCTTTGGGACAAAAGCTAATTTGATCCTTCCAGTTGATGTGAAGCACCCCCAGACCATTACGCCTCCACCGCCAAAATTTCGTCGTGAAAAAAGCTTTGGTTCTTTTCGGATATCGTGCCAATATGCTTTGAAACCATCGCAACCATCAAGATTGAATTTTTTTTTTTCATCGCTCCAGATTACCTAAACTATGAAACGTAAGAAAAATTCAACTTGGTGCTTTTGCTAACCTTAGACCAATCCTGACGCATGTTTCTTTGACAAAATTTCAAACGTTTTTCTTTATTTTGAGCGGTTATCGTTGGAGCACGCCTCGCAATCCCAATTCTCGTTTGATTTGGCGACATGTAATTGTGCTGTTGGAAGCCGCTCGCCAAATTCGCCTTTTATCTTGGTCTGATACTTGCGGAATTCGTCCTTTTGATTTTCTAGTGCCATATATGGCTGGATCAGTAAGGTAACTATCAACGAGGTGATGCCTTCTACCCAAAAGTCGAGCAATTTCTCGATTACTCCTTCCAGCGTGGTTATATGCTTCGATCTGTCCTTTCTCGAAGTCGGAAAGCGTTTTACCTCTTGCCATAACTAAAAATAACTTAATAAAGTAAAGTCAATCGAATTATAAATAAATGGAAATGAAAAAAAAAAACAATTACAAACAAAAATCCGAGTGGCTCTATGTGGAGTGGCAGTTGCAGTTGGAGTGGCAGTTGTGGCAGTTGGAGCGGAAAAGTGTCATTTTTTTGAATTTAAAGATAAAGCGTCACGACGGTTAGCAACTTCTAAATAAAAATGAATAGAAAAGATCAGTACAAAAATTCTCTACTGACCAAAGTTGAATTTAATTGATTTCTCTTCAAAGTCGCTACTGAGTTTTAAAAAATGTAAGTGGCTCTATAATTAGTTGGAGCACTGTATTAGATAAATGCATAAGAAATGCGGATTTCAAGGGAAAATTGAGGTTTCAAGGGAAAATTGAGGTTTAACGCTTTGAGCTGAATTAAAGAGCTGAATTAAAGAGCTGAATTAAAGAGCTGAATTAAAGAGCCGAATTAAAGAGCTGAATTAAAGAGCTGAATTAAAGAGCCGAATTAAAGAGCTGAATTAAAGAGCCGAATTAAAGAGCTGAATTAAAGAGCTGAATTAAAGAGCTGAATTAAAACTCGAAATCATTTCGCAATGAAATTGGCTAATTTTGGAAATATTTGACAAAGTATCCAACTCATCTATTTGTATTTTGGATCAATCATTTCTGATCTAGACTTGGCTCTAACTTTATGTCAGTTTTACCCACAACAATGAGATCAACAATGAGATTTTGTCAATCAACAATGAGATCATGCGAGGATTTTGGGTACAAAATATGATGTTAGTCGTTTTGGTATCTAAGTTATGTATAAATGAAATGAAATTGAAATGTGAGTCCGTCCGTCTGTTTGTCAGACGTTTGTTTGTCTGTACTTTTTGCTTTAACAACGATTTGATCATTTGATAGCCTGAGATAATGGTTTTATGATGTGATAAAGGCTTTAAATAATAAGTATAAGTAAATAATATAAGTTATAAGTTAATATAAGTTAATCCTTCGTTATATACAATGCATTTATTAGGTACATGCATAAGAAACGCGGATTTTAACATTTTCATAAAATTTGCAACGATAGAAATAGAAATCGATATCGATGATCGATATCGATGATCGATATCTGATATCGATGAGTGTTAAAAACTCTTTGAAAGTTGTAAATCTCCTCTACAAAATAGGCTAAAATGTGTTTCAATTGATCGAAGCATTGAAGAGATTTCGAGGACGAAATACGAGTGACCAAAAGAAGGAATCGAGTCACTTTAGGGACAAGTTTAGTGGCGTCAAAATAGAGTTAGCTTCCCAAAATTGAAGATTTAAAGAAAAAAAGGATAACTATATATGAATTCATTAAAAAAGTCTAACGGAAATGTATTTACAGAAATTTAGATAGAGCGTAAGTACAAAACCCTCAAAATTGTCAAAAACACCGGCTTTTTCACCAAAGAAGAAAAATGATTGTAAAAAAAAAGTTTCCCCATGAAATGATCCCAACTCTTAATTATTTTGAATGATATTTTAGGGCGTTCATTCTCCACTATATAGTCAAAAGCGAACTCTTGTGAAAGTGGGGTTTGACGACACTAAACTTGTCCCTAAAGTGACTCGATTCCTTCTTTTGGTCACTCGCATTTGGCCCTCGAAATCTCTTCAATGCTTCGATCAATTGAAACACGTTTTAGCCTATTTTGTAGAGGAGATTTACAACTTTCAAATAGTTTATAACAAGTTTATTGTTTAAACAAGTTTACAACAAGTTTATAACAAGTTTAAACAAGTTTAAACAAGTTTATAACAAGTTTAAACAAGTTTAAACAAGTTTACAACAAGTTTAAACAAGTTTAAACATGTTTAAACAAGTTTAAACAAGTCTAAACAAGTTTACAACAAGTCTAAACAAGTTTACAACAAGTTTAAACAAGTTTACAACAAGTTTAAACAAGTCTAAACAAGTTTACAACAAGTTTAAACAAGTATAAACAAGTTTAAACAAGTTTAAACAAGTTTAAATAAGCTTAAACAAGTTTAAACAAGTTTAAATAAGCTTAAACAAGCTTAAACAAGTATAAACAAGTATAAACAAGTTTAAACAAGTTTACAACAAGTTGAAACAAGTTTACAACAAGTTTAAACAAGTTTACAACAAGTTTAAACAAGTTTAAACAAGTTTAAATAAGCTTAAACAAGTTTAAACAAGTTTAAATAAGCTTAAACAAGTTTAAACAAGTTTAAATAAGCTTAAACAAGCTTAAACAAGTATAAACAAGTATAAACAAGTTTAAACAAGTTTACAACAAGTTTAAACAAGTTTAAACAAGTTTAAACAAGTCTAAACAAGTCTAAACAAGCTTAAATAAGTTTAAACAAGTTTACAACAAGTTTAAACAAGTTTAAACAAGTTTAAACAAGTCTAAACAAGTCTAAACAAGTTTAAACAAGTTTACAACAAGTTGAAACAAGTTTACAACAAGTTTAAACAAGTTTACAACAAGTTTAAACAAGTTTACAACAAGTTTAAACAAGTTTAAACAAGTTTAAATAAGCTTAAACAAGCTTAAACAAGTATAAACAAGTATAAACAAGTTTAAACAAGTTTACAACAAGTTTAAACAAGTCTAAACAAGCTTAAATAAGTTTATAACAAGTTTAAACAAGTTTATAACAAGCTTAAACAAGTTTATAACAAGTTTACAACAAGTTTATAACAAGCTTAAACAAGTTTATAACAAGCTTAAGCAAGCTTAAACAACATTCATCGATATGAAACGATGAATGGAACTAACGGAAATGCATTTACAGAAATTTAAATAGAGCGTAAGTTGAAAGAAAATGAAAAGAAAGAAATGAAATTCGCATTTCTTATGCCTGTACCTAATATATCTTTATCTTTATCTTTATTTTTCAAAAAAACTTACCAAGAATGCAAGCAAATGGAACGATGGAGAGCGAGAGGAACCACCATTCCGGGAAAAGTCTCTCATCTTGTTCGGATAAAGTTAAATTGCCCCAATCCATCCGGATTCGAGAGAAATCCTGGAAATTTATAAAAACTATGAATATAATGAGAAAAATCTTACTAAAAAAGTGGAAGAATGTTTAGGAGAAATTGAAATTGAATTGAAAACGTTTCAAATAATAATATAATGAATTCTGGTGTACGAAATGAGATAGATAAGACTCAAATGGTTGGCAAAAAATCTCAAAATAAAAGCTCAATAGTTTTTTGAAGTTCAGCAATGCCAGTCAGCCGTGCCAGTCAGCAATGCCAGTCAGCAATGCCAGTCAGCAACGCCAGTCAGCAATGCCAGTCAGCAATGCCAGTCAGCAACGCCAGTCAGCAATGCCAGCCAGCAATGCCAGTCAGCAATGCCAGTCAGCAATGCCATTGTTTGTCAGCAATGATTGACTGAATCAAAAACTTTAAAATCTAAAGAGTTGTGTAAAATTACCCAACTTTTTGGAGAAGTAATTCTCGCAATTTATTTCAAAGTGACAAGTGTTATGCAAAGAATTGTAGCCCTTAATCTTAGCTACATTTTGCTACCAAAAACTTCCAGATTGGACTTATACAACTCATTTAACAAGTCCTTGAAGATAGAGGTCGACTAGTGCTTAAATAGAGGTCGACTAGTGACTTCAAAGATTTGTTAAATGAGTTGCATAAATCCGATTGGAAAGTTTTTAGTAGATAAATGTAGCTAAGATTAAGGGCTACAATTCTCTGCATAACACTTGTCACTTGAAATAAATTGCGAGAATTACGAGAATAAGAAAAAAGTTGTCCGGATAATTTTACCCAACCCTGAGTGTGTTCCTCTAGAGTAATGCGTTTTTTTAGAATGCATTTATTTGAGAAAAGTACCCTAGTCAAACCGTTAGTTTACATTTATAGAGAAAATCTCTGTCAAAGTCAGACTATCCACTTAGAAGAGTCGATCCAATTAAATGGTCTAAAATTAAATGGCCCATAACTCCAGATCTAGAAACCCAATCAACTCAAAATCAAAAGTACTCAATTTTGGTATCATTCAATTAAATTCAATATCAATTACAATGCTAAGTCAATGATACGAAAATCGGGTTGATTGAATGTAAACTAACGGTTTGGCTACGGTACTTTTCTTCTTAGAAAAGAAGAAAAGGTGCTTCTTAGGTGCTTCTTAGGTGCTTCTTAGAAAACGTATTACTCGAGAGGAACACACTCTACTGTATAGATCTACTGTATGGATCTACTGTATAGATCTACTGTATAGATCTAAAGCTTTGATCATCTCGTTTGATTGTATCAAAAGGTTTCTGTGAAAAGGACACAAATTCAAGCTGAAATTAGATTGTAGGCTGTCATCGAGGCTACATTTCATGGAAATGCTTCATGGAAATGTTTCGTGGAAAAAGCTAGAAGATTTAGAAAATCCCTTCTTTCTCTTTGACTACTTAAAAATATGTAATAAAATAAATTGAGATGAATATGTAAATTAAATTGACATGCAGAGTGTCATTGGTGAGTGATTTGAAGGGGAAATTGGAATCAAATAGACTTCAGACTTGTAATTGGAATTGGTAATTGGAAATTGTAAGTTAAAGTTGCTAATTGCTAATCAAAGCTGTTAATCAAAGCTGCTAAGCAAGGCTGTTAATTGTAAGCTAAAATATTTCTAGCTCACTAGAAAGGTTCTGTTTTCAATTGGTTGTATTTTCAATTCTCGAGCAGAAAGTCGATCCTTTAAGCAAGTCTATGAAAACGGAGACAATGATAATGATTCTTACTAGAGAAAGGCAAGGACTTGTTGTGGCTTTTTGGAAAGACACCAAACTAATCTTATAGAATTAAAAGATCTTATAGAATTAAAAGATCTTATAGAATTAAAAGATCTTAGAATTAAAAGATATCTACTTATTGCAAAGTTAAAATAGAGCCAATCGAGCAGTTAAACATCAAAATAAAATGAAAAGAAAAGGAAGGGATCGACAAAATCAAGTTTGGAGATCAAGAAGGTATCCCAACCCGAGCAAAAACTTCATAGCTTGTTTCGGAAACAAGACTCTTATCCACTACACCACAAGCTCGCATTTCAAGAAGCTGAAAGAAGCTTTGTGAAGCTTTCAAGAAGCCTTGTGACCTTCCCTTTGTCGGGCTTATATCTTTATCTACTGATCCAATCACTAGAGAAATCAGACCAAAAGAAACTGATCCATTACTAGAGAAAGGCAAGCACTTGCACAGCACAAGCACACTTTTTGGAAAGAGATCACAACTAATCTTATAGAATCGGTCAAACTGAGTTCGAATCAACTTCTAGTTTTGCTTTTAATTGATAACAAACAAAATAACAAACGAATTAACCAGCAATATCCATAAAGTGAAAGAATGTAAATGAAAGATCTCTATTTTAATATAATTGTAAGTTACTCTACTTTAACTTGTTGTAAAGCCAATCGAGAGCCAAAATAGAGCCAATCGAGCGGTTAAACATCAAAATAAAATGAAAAGAAAAGGAAGGGATCAACAAAATCAAGTTTGCAGATCAAGAAGGTATCCCAACCCGAGCAAAAACTCCGGAAACAAGACTCTTATCCACTAGACCACAAGCTCACAGGGACAGAAGCCTTCTATAGACAGTGAAAGAAACCTTAGATAGGAACTGATTTTTGACCTCTAATTTTTGATTAATTTGATTTTGATTAATTAATTTGATCACAAACTTTTTTTCCCAGATTCCTCGCGTTTCCGAATCATTTTACAGAAACGAATCGCAGCATCAGAATCAGGGAAACAGTCTGCGTTGTATAGTATATGGCTCATGTCATTTGGTCACCTCAGCCTTGTGATCTTCCCTTGTGAAAGCAGTATCCCCTCAGTCACAACCAGATTCTAAGCGATCACCGAAGGAGGCCTCAAATAAAGATCAAAAATGCAACTAAAACTTTTAAATAAGATATCTTGCGTTATAGGGCTCGAGGGCAAAAACTAAAAGAAGATTCGAACTTAGCGTCGCCGATTCAATAAGATTTGATCTCTTTTCAAAAGGCTATGACAAGTTAGAGACATAGAAAGATCAGGTAGAGAATTGACTAAGAACCTGGCTTGGCTTGGCTTGGCTTGGCTTGGCTTGGCTTGGCTTGGCTTGGCTTGGCTTTGCTTGGCTTGGCTTGGCTTTGCTTGGCTTGGCTTGGCTTGACTTCTGGATTCATAAACTATAAGATTTGTGGTGTTTGCACTCTGATGTCAATAAATAAACCCTTCTAAAAACTTTGCTTCATCACAACAAATCTTATATAAAGCCAAGATCAAAGAAAGGTTTCCCCCAAAAAAAAAAAACGGAAGTAAATAGTCGAATTCTGGGCTCACACGATCAATTAATTTAAGTTTCATAGAAAGTCTATGGGGTTCTCTGTGGCTGTTTGGGTCTATTCATGGTCCTTTCCCCGTACTCTCCCCTTTTTTCCTTTATCGGTGAGGGGCATCACAAATTGGGATCGTTTCTTGGAGGAGAGAAAGAGGTGTGCAACAAAAAGCCAAAAAAAGAGAGAAGGCTTTATAGAGCTGAAAGGGTTGAAAGGGCCTCACACTGCACAAGATGGGACACCTTATTATGGGGAGGATTCCTTTAGCCTTTTTTCTTCCTCTTCTTCTTCTTCTTCTTCTTCCTCTTCTTTCCTCTTCTTCCTCTTCTTCTTCTTCTTCTTCTTCTTCCTCTTCCTTCCTCTTCTTCCTCTTCTTCTTCTTCTTCTTCTTCTTCCTCTTCTTCTTCTTTTTCTTCTTCTTCCTCTTCTTCTTCATCTTCGTCTTCTTCATCTTCTCCTTCTTCCTCTTCTTCTTCCTCTTCTTCTTCATCTTCCTCTTCTTCTTCATCTTCATCTTCTTCTTCTTCTTCTTCTTCATCTTCTTCTTCTTCCTCTTCTTCTTCCTCTTCTTCTTTGGAATGAAAATGGGATTTCGGATGGGGTGAGATCCCCTCTTATACCCTCAATAAATAGCCTGAAATCCTCATTTTTTTCAAAACATTTTGAGAAATGCGGATGTTCTTCTTTTAGGGATGAGTGCAAGTTTGAGAGCAATGAGTCTAATGGATTCGTTAGCAGAGCTTTATCAAGAATTAGAGTACTACGGATCTAGCTCTGGCTTCTGGAGCCAGATCAGGTCCAGGAGAATTGTGAGCCAGATCAATAAGTAAATTGTTTTTAGAGTCTCTTTCAAAGCTCTCTTACAGCTCTTCAAAGCTCTTGAACTTTAAGAATCCATATTATGCAAAGTTCAAGTGTAAGAGGGCTTTGAAAGAGACTCTAAAAATAATTTCCTTGGGCTTAATCTGGCTCACAATTTTCCTGGAGCTGAGCTGGCTTCAGAAGCCAGAGCCAGAGCTAGATCTGTAGTGAGTCTGGTTTAGCTAGTGAATCTGGTTTAGCTCTACCCCTAGCTGATCGCCACCTTGAAAAACCTGTTTCCAATAAAGTCAATAGTGCACACTTTAATTTAAAACTATTTCCAATACATGTTATTTCAAAAGAAAAGAGTGATTGAATGAAGTGTTGCCAGGACAAAGGGACAAAGTCCATTTGATAGTGAGCACATGCCATCTACACCCCTTTCCCTTTCCCTTTCCTCGCTCACTCCCTCATCCACCCTCTTCTCATCCAGAAGAGACAACGTGATTACTCCTTCTCATTTTTCCTCATTTCTCCTCGCTTTTCCTCGCTTTCCCCCTTTTTAGCTCTTTTATCCCAATTCTTCCTTAAATAATCATCGATGAGAGATGAAAGAACGCAACAATGAGCAGCAACAATGAGCATGAGAGCTCATGAGAGCTCATGAGACCTTTTTAAGATCATAAACATCATTGTTTTTTTTGAAAAACTAGAAAAACATTTAGATTAAATCTTTTATTTGAAGTAATTGTATAGAGAAAGTGGAAAGAGTTGCCGATTTTGTGAATCATTCACACTGAATCCCGTTGGGAAAAAGAATTATAGAAAAAGAAAGGAAAATAAATGATCTTAAGAAAGTTCGTTAGATCTTTTAGTTAGACACAGAAGATAGAAGGATTTTACTGTGATTTGAAAGATGAAAACTAGCAATAATCTTGTGTTAAAAATGTTTTAAATACTCCGGCGGAGGGCCAGATTTCACCTCATTACTTGGCCGCTACTTGGCAGCTACTTGGCCGCTACTTGGCAGCTACTTGGCCGCTACTTGGCTGCTACTTGGTCGCTACTTGGCCGCTACTTGGCCGCTACTTGGCTGCTACTTGGCCACTACTTGGCCGCTACTTGGCTGCTACTTGGCCGCTACTTGGTCGCTACTTGGCCACTACTTGGCAGCTACTTGGCCGCTACTTGACCGCTACTTGGCCGCTATTTGGCAGGGCCAAGAAGGGAAAAGATCTGGCCTAGGTCAGTCAAATCCAGATCAATGTTTTTGTACGATTTTGTGCCATTTAAACTAGACCTAGCTTTGTTGTCATTTAAAGATTAATAACTATCCAACAGCAACGCTCTAAACGGTAATCAGAGCCAGACTCTAGACTTTACGTGCCAGCCTAATCAGTTTTAACATCTCCAATTCTTAAACAAAACAATTGATGAAGACAAGGCGACAAAAAGCAATTGATGAAGACAAGGCGACAATTAAAAAGACAATTAAAAAGCTAAAAGAAACCTATTGAAAGCCCGGTACAATCCTGTTATATTATCCTTTTATTATAAAGTGTTATTAAAATTTGCATATTTGCATATCTGCAAAAGTTCAAAATTTGCATATCCGCAAAAGCACGTAAAAGCAGTTGTTGTGAAGCTTTTAAAATGTGAATTTTTGCCGGGATATATTCGATTTGATGCAAAGGGAAATATAACAGAATTATAACAGAAATATAACAGAAATATAACAGAAAAGTACCTTGAAAGTTCTTTCGAAAAAGTAAAGTTTTCAATTTCTGGCTTCACTTTCCTTCTCGCTTCTCCCCTTTCGTCGTTACACAACAATCGCCTAATAAGCGTGCGTCAAATTTTTGTCTTGCTTGGGAAAATCGCCGGTGAAGTGAAAGAGAGGACAAAAAAAAAAGTAATGAAAGTTTTAATCGAGTGAAAATTTGGACAAAAAAGATAATGAGAAAATAATAATGAAAGCATTGATGTAATTGGAGAAGAGAATGTAAAAATTGGACAAGAGAATCGATTTCACAAAAAGTTGGATCTGTTATTGTTGGATCTGCTATTGTTAGATCTGCTATTGTTGGATCTGTTAGTTTAAAAAAAAGCTGCCTTAGAGCCTGTGCTCTTGCAAACGCTTACTTCCTGGTGCGCTTCATTGACTAATTTTCAAAGATATCAAACAGGATTGCATGATATCATTGATAGCAAAATGTCACTGGCTTAGTCAGAAGCTGGCCTAGTCAGAAGCTGGCCTAGTCAGAAGCTGGCCTAGTCAGAAGCTGGCCTAGTCAGAAGCTGGCCTTGTCAGAAGCTGGCCTAGTCAGAAGCTGGCCTAGTCAGAAGCTGGCCTAGTCAGAAGCTGGCCTAGTCAGAAGCTGGCCTAGTCAGAAGCTGGCCTAGTCAGAAGCTGGCCTAGTCAGAAGCTGGCCTTGTCAGAAGCTGGCCTAGTCAGAAGCTGGCCTAGTCAGAAGCTGGCCTAGTCAGAAGCTGGCCTAGTCAGAAGCTGGCCTAGTCAGAAGCTGGCCTAGTCAGAAGCTGGCCTAGTCAGAAGCTGGCCTAGTCAGAAGCTGGCCTTGTCAGAAGCTGGCCTTGTCAGAAGCTGGCTTTGTAAGAAGCTGGCTTTGTAAGAAGCTGGCTTTGTAAGAAGCTGGCTTTGTCAGAAGCTGGCTTTGTCAGAAGCTGGCTTTGTCAGAAGCTGGCTTTGTCAGAAGCTGGCTTTGTCAGAAGCTGGCTTTGTCAGAAGCTGGCTTTGTCAGAAGCTGGCTTTGTCAGAAGCTGGCTTTGTCAGAAGCTGGCTTTGTCAGAAGCTGGCTTTGTCAGAAGCTGGCTTTGTCAGAAGCTGGCTTTGTCAGAAGCTGGCTTTGTCAGAAGCTGGCTTTGTCAGAAGCTGGCTTTGTCAGAAGCTGGCTTTGTCAGAAGCTGGCTTTGTCAGAAGCTGGCTTTGTCAGAAGCTGGCTTTGTCAGAAGCTGGCTTTGTCAGAAGCTGGCTTTGTCAGAAGCTGGCTTTGTCAGAAACTCGCTTTGTCAGAAGCTAGTCAAAAAACGTGCATTTGTGAAGGACAAAGTACGGTAACCTATTCCCTATAAGTTTCCTAATTAATCTCAAGTTACTAAGCTTTCTACTAAGCTTTTTACTAAGCTTTTTAAGCTTGGCAAAGAGTTAGTTATTTTTAAAATTTACCTCAAAATCCAAGGGAGTTGTTGGGTAAAAAAAAAGAAGTGAGACGTTTTTTGAATGAAAATGTCAAAGATTGGAATTCTCAACGGAATTCGACAAGGGAAACGGGAAAAGGGAAACAAGAAAATAGAAAAGGGAAAAGAAAATAAAGCCAACACAAAAAGTGTTCACTCTAAATGCATTTTCAATTTTTGAAACAAAGCTCTAAAAATGTTTTGATTTTTGACACGTAATTTTGCTTTAACTGAGTCTCTCGATGAGTCCAAAGCATTGTCCAGCTTTGGAGAAAGCTTTGGAGAAAGCTTTGGAGAAAGCATTGTCCAAGCATTGTCCAAAGCTTTGTCCAAAGCTTTCTCCAAAGCATTGTCCAAGCATTGTCCAAAGCATTGTCCAAAGCTTTCTCTCCAAAGCTTTCTCCAAAGTTTTGGCTCGAAAAATGAATTAAATGATTCTTTGAAATAAACAAGATAAAAATATTTAAATAGAAAAGGAAAAACTGCAAAAAAAAAACGAATATTTGCTGTTTTTAAAAACTCTTTCAAAAGAATTGAAATCTGATATCGCAAAATTCTACATTCAACTCACTTCACTGCAAACAAATTCAAATTTACTGGAAATATTTAACTTTAGCTTAAATTTAAGCTTAGTGAACTATGTTCAAGTTTCAGAAAAACTTAAGCGTCGAGTTAAATCTGATTTTCCCCATCAATGGCTCCCGATTGTCGGCCTTGTTTCAGGCAAAGTCTGTTTCCCATTCGCCATTTACATTACATTCATTGTAAGCTTGGGGGCAAGATGACTGACCGAGTAAAACAAAATGCTTTCGCTTGTTGAGTGATGCAAAAATGTCAGCAAGTTGCATCTGACAAAGCTGTAACAATCAGATATCGAAAGTTAATCAGATTACGTGAAAATTTTCGTCTTTTATCGAAAGTCTGCTTAAAAACGCGAAAGTCTGCTTAAAAAGTTGCTTTTTGAGCGAAATGCGCTCAAAAAAAACGCTAACAAAGTTCGTAATCTTGGCAAAACAGTAACTTGCTTTGCCAAATTTTCCGGATTTTCCTTTTCCAAGTGATTATTTTTAGGCTAGATCTGTCTGACAAAGCCAGCTTCTGACAAAGCCAGCTTCTGACAAAGCCAGCTTCCGACAAAGCCAGCTTCCGACAAAGCCAGCTTCCGACAAAGCCAGCTTCCGACAAAGCCAGCTTCCGACAAAGCCAGCTTCCGACAAAGCCAGCTTCCGACAAAGCCAGCTTCCGACAAAGCCAGCTTACGACGTGACGACGGCGGAGTCAATAGGAACGCGACGTAGCATCAAAATTACTATTTAACAAAAAGAAATTAACATTAACATTTAATCTTGAGACGGATATTCCATTTGACGTTACATGTCAGACCGAAAACGGAAAAACTTCGAAACGAATCGTTTCGGACCGAAAATCAAAATTTTTCGAATCGAATCGAATTTGAGCGATTTGCTTCGAAATTAGACCGAATTCAGTTTTGTAACGGTCCAGAAGATGAGTCTTGCTTTCGTTGCTTCCATTCAACTCCCCAAACCATTTCACAGCTAGTTTTGGCCTTCATTGTGGTCCGGCTACGAAAAGTTTCAGATTCTCCACTCGGCTCCCAAATCCCAAATGGAAATTGATTGCTTTCTCATTCCAACACAAAATTTATCGCGTAAAACAATACTTTCAATTAATCTGACAAAAAAAATGATTTGAAAACGAAAAAGAAACGACGACGCGGCGCTCCCATCGACTACCTCCAAATGGCGGCGACGTCAATTGGAATGCGACGTCGCGCGAAAATTAACATTTAACAATATGATAAAATTAACATTTAAAATTTGCGACAAAAATTCAAATTTAACATGAAAACGTCTCGAAAAACATTTTTTCTCGATTCAATTCAAAAACCAGATCTAATAAGCAGCTTAAGCCAGACCAGATCTAATAAGCAGCTTAAGCCAGACCAGAACTAGTAAGCAGCTAAAGCCAGACCAGATCTAATAAGCAGCTTAAGCCAGACCAGATCTAGTAAGCAGCTTAATCCAGACCAGAACCTTTCCTAGCCAAAGCTAATTTGTAACTAGAAGATGTTGGCTCTAGTTTCTTTAGTGAACTATGTCAAACTGATCGGTACAAAGTTAGGAAGATAGGTTTGGTCTTTTGGCGTTTGCAAGAGCAAAAAGTAAATTTGTAAAGTAAAGTACAGCACAAAGCAAATTTGGGATTGCATAAATCCTGTGTGCTTTTGAGTTATGCTGTAGGCTGCAGGACATTGGCTTTCGGCTTTTTGGCTACAGGAAAACAGCGTACCAAGCATCAAAAATTAGATCACCTAAGTTGACGATAAAAAGTAATATCCAATATCAATATCCAACACACGAATATTCTTGTTCATGAAGGCGGAGAATGATAAGGCCTCCATCCATCTATAGCCATCCCCTCCCTTCCTTTCCTTTTCCCTAATTTCCAATTCTTTTTTTTTCTTTTTTTCGATTTCCCACGTTCTTTCACAAATCTCTCCTTTTTCTTTACTTTTCCTCATCAAAAAGTCTTTTTTTGATTTCTTTTCAAAAAGAAGTGCCAAAAGCAAGACCCTTATATCAAGAAAAAGAAAGGGAAAAGGGATGGACGATGAATTTTTTACGAGAAAATCTCCTTCCAACCCATATGACTACTTAACGTCAATCTCAGAACATTCACACTCAACCACATGAGGGAAAAATTGGTGAAGAAATGTTTGAAGAAAAGGAAGGAATGGGTGAAGGAGTGTTTATAGAGGATTGGTGTAAAGATGAGGATCTGATCAAGTGGGAAAGCTGTACTTGTTTTGGAACTAGAACTTGCTTTGGAACTAGAGCTTGCTTTGGAACTAGCGCTTGCTTTGGAACTAGAGCTTGCTTTGGAACTAGAGCTTGCTTTGGAACTAGAGCTTGCTTTGGAACTAGAACTTGTTTTGGAACTAGAACTTGTTTTGGAACTAGAGCTTGCTTTGGAACTAGAACTTGTTTTGGAACTAGAACTTGTTTTGGAACTAGAGCTTGCTTTGGAACTAGAGCTTGCTTTGGAACTAGCGCTTGCTTTGGAACTAGAGCTTGCTTTGGAACTAGAACTTGTTTTGGAACTAGAACTTGTTTTGGAACTAGAGCTTGCTTTGGAACTAGAACTTGTTTTGGAACTAGAACTTGTTTTGGAACTAGAGCTTGCTTTGGAACTAGAGCTTGCTTTGGAACTAGCGCTTGCTTTGGAACTAGAGCTTGCTTTGGAACTAGAACTTGTTTTGGAACTAGAACTTGTTTTGGAACTAGAGCTTGCTTTGGAACTAGAGCTTGCTTTGGAACTAGAACTTCTTTTGGTGTACATGCTTAAAGTTTAAATGTGATCTTGCTTCAAAACCAATATCTCAATCAGGTACTAGATTTGGCCTTTGGTCTATCTTGAGCTAAAATAGTAAAAAGTAGGGACTTCAAAGCCATTTTTCAGCAATGTTCTTGGTATCATTAGATGCGCCAAGACTTTCTCTATCGATTGATATAAAAATTGTTTAAATAAAACAGCGCAACACCAAGGAATTTGAGCTTAAAGTTAGATTGCTAATGGCAAAAGGGGCGGGGCGGCAAAGGGGGCGGGGCGCGTATAAAAGGTCGCAAAATTGCTCCGCCCCTTTTGCCAATGGTAGTCTAACTTTGAGCTCAAATATCTTGAGGTCGCGTTGTCGAATTTCCATATTCCTGGTATCATTAGATGCACCAAGACTTTCTCTATCGATTGGTATAAAAACTATTTAAATTAAACAGCACAACACCAAGGAATTTGAGCTCAAAGTTACATTGGCAAAAGGGGCTGGGCCAGAAAGATCTTTTATACGCGCCCTGCCCCTTTGTCATAGGCAATTTAACTTTAAGCTCAAATTTCTTGGTGTTGGCGTGTTTAATTTAAATAGTTTTTATATCAATCGATAGAGAACGACTTGGCGCATCTAATGACAGCAAGAATATATAAATTCGACAACGCGACGTCAAGATATTTGAGTTCAAAGTTAGATTGCCAATGGCAAAGGAGCGGGGCGCGTATCAAATGTCCGATAGCCGACTAACAAAGCCTCAAAGCCTGATTGTGAGATATCTTTAACAGAAACTAATTGATAATCCTCTTAATTAATTAATGAATTAATGAATGAATTAATTAATTAACTAATTAATTAACTAATTAATTAACTAATTAATTAACTAATTAATTAACTAATTAATTAACTAATTAACTAATTCATCGTCTAATTGATAAACCAAAATCGTCTAATTTGATAAACTGTCGAGATAATTCAAAATTAAATAACTAAAAATGCAATTTAAAGCTTTCTTCATCGCAAATCTAAGTCTTTCTAAAGATAGATTTTTAAATAAAACCTCCAAATCGTTTTTGAAGTCTCAGGAATCGACTCAAAATTTCTTTCCTTCTTTCTTCTCGACTCGAAAAGCTTTCCTTTAAAAGTCACCAAATCTTTTTAGTGGTCAATGAACAGAAGAAAATCATCAGAGGAACCAAAAATTCGAGCACAATGTTTTTTAAAATCAAAATCTAATCGATAATGAAAAAGGAAAATATACCGTATTTCCTCTAATAAACGCCCCCCCCCCCTTGACCAACTTTGGACGCTTCGTTCTCAGCTCCATTTGGAGATATTTTTATGTTTAATATATCAAAAGATAGCCCTTAATGTCTTCTATCTTTTGATATATTAAACATAAAAATATCTCCAAATGGAGCTGAGAACGAAGCGTCCAAAGTTGGTCAAGGGGGGCCTATTGAGGAAATACGGTATATGCTTTATTCATGGGGCGAATAGAAGCGAATCAGATAATCATAACTGCATATAACATATTGCTACAATACTCTCACCGAAAAAAGAGAGAAAACTAAAGATAGTACAGTAAGAGTACAGTTAGGAAACACAGATACAAAAAGATTAAATATAGGGCAGATTTGACATGGCAATAAGATCTAATTCGTTCACAGATACTTTCAATTTTCCTACAGACGAGAAGATACCAGACGGGAGCTTATTCCAAACGCTTCCAATACTAATACTTATTCCAAACCCTACTAATACGGTTCGCAAAAGAATGATAAAGAGAACGATGATGGGGATGAGAACCGACCGAAATTTGATAAGGATCACTCCGTGAACTTCTATAAATTTCTACAATTTTCAAGAGGCTTTGAAATTCTGGATGTGACTTAGGGTGGAAAAGGATTTTATAGCAAAAAATAAGATCAAAGTAAATACGGCGATATAAAAGGGGTTTTAAATCAAAAACTATAAGTCTAGTCTCATAATTTGGAATAAGAGAAGAAGGGGAAACAACGAGTCTTGAATCAGATATCGAACTAAGCATTACATAGCAAATAGCTAAGCACTACTATTCAATCAAAATCGAATAGAATCTCAAACTTTTTTTCAATATCTCAAATCAAAAAACTTTACGAAACTGAGAAATTTTCGAAGAAAAATCGAAAACGCGTGACTTTCTTGAGTGAAAAATGTGAAAAAGTGAAAAATTCCTGATTTTGAGCTAAAGTTGAACTTTGTGGCCAGGGTTTTTGAAAAAGATGTCTGACGAAAGGGAGGGATATTTTAAAATTCAGTTTTAAAATGAAAAAAAGGAAACTTGTGCTTGGTTGAATGATTTGGAGGGAGCAAAGGTATGAAAAGGAAGGGAAAGATGCGGATTGATGACATGGCTTTGTCTTTTTCGGAAGGCAAAAGTTGGAAGTGGGGAAGGTTGGGAGTGGGGAAGGTTGGGAGTGGGGAAGGTTGAGAGTGGAAAGGGAATTGGCTGCAGGAAATACTTGTAGATACTTCTAGATATCAAAAAGGTATCAAATTCTAGATATCAAATCCTAGAAAATCTTTCTATCTATTTCTAGATATCGAAAAGTTTCAAAAGGTTTAAATGCACCTCAAAAATCAGAGAATCAACTGAGTTTCCCTTCATTTTTGTTTCAATTTATTGGGTTGGTCAATTGAAAACTGCGGGACTTTGAACTAAAATTTATCCAATATAAAACCATGAATTCATTCCAAATAATTTCCATTATTATTGACGACTTCTGCCCATTTTACAGGCAATTTGCGGATTCCTCTTTCGTAGTAGGATTGGTTTGTGTGTGAGACAAGTGTGAGACTCAAAAATGGAGGACTGGAGATGTCCGATAGAGAGTTTGAGCACTTTCTTCAAAAGAAACCTATTTTGGTGTCAATAGAAAAGTTGTAGAGAATCAAAAATCAAGCTTATATCCAAACTTTCAGAACGATTCAAAAACTGGTTTTAAAGAAATGTCAAATTTACGAATTTTCACAAAAATTGCATTTTAAGCGAAACTAATAAGTGTATCTTTTTGTAGCGTAGGGGCAAGGTCCGGACTGTATGGGGAATGCGCCAAAAGTTCCCAAACCAAGCTGTTTATTTTAGAGCGAGTCAGTTTTGCAACACGAGGGCGCGCGTTGTCGTGGAGGAGAACGATCTTTGACTTGGAGGGCTTATTCTTCTTCAGGAATTCATTGCGGATTCCTCTTTCGTAGTAGGATTGGTTTGGTTTGATTTTGGTTTGTGTGTGAGACAAGTGTGAGACTCAAAAATGGAGGGCTGGAGATGTCCGTTAGAGAGTTTGAGCACTTTCTTCAAAAGAAACCCATTTTGGTGTCAATAGAAAAGTTGTAGAGAATCAAAAATGAGGCTTATAGCCAAATTTTCAAAAAGATACACTTAGTAGTTTCGCTTGAAATGCAAGTTTTGTGAAAATTCGTAAATTTGGCATTTCTTCAAAACCAGTTTTTTGAATCGTTCTGAAAATTTGGGTATAAGCTTGATTTGGATATAACCTTAAACACTAATCTTTTAGAAAACGCTTTAAACCAAAAATTCCATTGTACACAGCTGACAACTTCTGGAGTTTAAACAAATCAGTAATGAAATGAAAAAGTAACAAAAAGCTCAATGACTCTCAATCATTCTCAATAAAGACAAAAGAATTTTGCTTTTAACATTTGAATACTTCTTTCTAAAGCCATTTCAAAATTCTCTTTTATTTAAAAAAGAAGCAATCAAAGAAAATGAGAGGAGATTTTAAAAATAATCTTAAAGATGAGAAATAGAAAAAGCTATTCTTCAGAGAAATCCTTTGAATTCCTAATTTCACTTTAAACTAATTTCACTTTAAACTAATTTAATATTAAAAATCAGTATCAGCTCAAAGCTCAAAGCTCAAAAAGACTTTAGTTTCTAAGAACAAAAGCTGAGAAAAACTAAAGCAAAAAAAAATTTCCGTCCCCGTTAAATGGGATTCTCATGTAAACTATGGCAATTTGACATGTCGACGGATTTTTCCATAAAGTACAAGGAAGAGATGTGAATGAATTCTTTCTTTAAAGGAGATCTTCTTTAAAAGAAGAAGATCTTCTTTAAAAGAAGAAGAGCTTCTTTTAAAAGAAGATCTTCTTCTTTTAAAAGAAGATCTTCTTTAAAGAAGAGCTTCTTTTAAAGAAGATCGCTTCTTTGCAATGTAAAGAAAAGACGAATGATAGGAAAAGAAAAGGAAAGAGAGAAAGGAAAAGAGAAAGGAAAGAGAAAAGGAAAGAGAGAAAAGAAAAGGAAAGAGAGAAAAGAGAAAGAAAAGGAGGAAACCGAAGCAAATGAAGTTTGGGGAGAAAGACGGAGAAGCGGGAAGCTGACGATGAGAAGGAAGGCGCTATAGAAAGAGCAGGGAATTTCCACACCAATCCTTTGGGTCTCTAACCAAAAAAAAAAAAGGTGTATTGCGAGATAGTAAAGTGTTCTTTTTTTAAAGTTATTTTTATCTTGCACAGCTAGAGAAATCTGGTTGTGAAGTGTTTTGAATCTAGGCCTAGTTTTTGTGCACACTCAAAAATTGAGTATAGCTAACCTCTAAGCACTTACAAATCAAGCTAACCTTTAAGGTCAAATTAGAAGTCAAAACAAGTTTGAGGTCAAATTAGAGGTCAAAAATCAGTCCCTATTCTTCTTTTGTCAGTCTTCTTTCACTTCTTCCATTACCCATACGATGCAGAATTTTTCCCTGATTCTGATGCTGCTATCCGTTTCTGTAAAGGGATTCGGAAACGCTAGGAATCTGGCAAACAAATTTGTGGTCAAATTAGAGGTTAAAAATCAGTTCCCATCCAAGGCTTCTTTCACTGTCTCGAGGCTATAGAAGGTTTCTGTCCCTGTGAGCTTGTGGTCTAGTGGATAAGAGTCTTGTTTCCGGAGTTTTTGCTCGGGTTGGGATACCTTCTTGATCTCCAAACTTGATTTTGTTGATCCCTTTCTTTTCTTTTCATTTTATTTTGATGTTTAACTGCTCGATTGGCTCTATTTTAACTTTACAATAAGTAGATATCTTTTAATTCTAAGATCTTTTAATTCTATAAGATTAGTTTGGTGTCTTTCCAAAAAGCCACAACAAGTCCTCGCCTTTCTCTAGTAAGAATCATTATCATTGTCTCCGTTTTCATAGACTTGCTTAAAGGATCGACTTTCTGCTCGAGAATTGAAAATAGAACCAATTGAAAACAGAACCTTTCTAGTGAGCTAGAAATATTTTAGTTTACAATTAACAGCCTTGCTTAGCAGCTTTGATTAACAGCTTTGATTAACAGCTTTGATTAGCAATTAGCAACTTTAACTTACAATTTCCAATTACCAATTCCAATTACAAGTCTGAAGTCTATTTGATTCCACCAAATGGACCACCACCAAATGGTCCACCACCAAATAGACCACCACCACCACCAAATAGACCACCACCACCACCAAATTTTTTTCACACTGTATGTTTTCAAGAACATAAAAAATGAAAGAACTCGTTGAGTAGGCCAAAAATTGCACTCTTTCATTTGGTGGTGGCCCATCTGGTGGTGGCCCATCTGGTGGTGGCCCATCTGGTGGTGGCCCATCTGGTGGTGGCCCATCTGGTGGTGGCCCATCTGGTGGTGGCCCATCTGGTGGTGGCCCATCTGGTGGTGGCCCCATCTGGTGGTGGCCCATCTGGTGGTGGCCCATCTGGTGGTGGCCCATCTGGTGGTGGCCCATCTGGTGGTGGCCCATCTGGTGGTGGCCCATCTGGTGGTGGTGACCATGATGGTTCAAAAATTTCATGCAAAAGTGTCTGACTAGGTGAAACTTGACTTTTCTTGCACTGAGCTTTTGAAAACTGCAGATCTAGGCCGAAATTTTTGCAGGAACTACCTTTTTGCACTTTCTTTTGCCTCTAAAAAAAGCACTCCTTGAAATAGCCACAATTTGGGGAAAGACAAACTTTTGATCTCTTTTTGATCCAAAGAAAGACAAAGAAAGTTTAGGCCTAACGAGGTCTAGTTACCCTTTTGTTACTCTTTTGTCTCATTGTTAGGGCTTTAGAACAAAAAAAAGTCGTTTAACCATCGTTTAACTAACAATGTTAACTGGTTAACTAGTTAAATATTTAAAAAAACTTTTGTAAATCGAAAGTTCTAAATTGAAAGTCGAAATTGAAAGCCAAAAGATGACGAAAAAGGTGGCTTCAAAGTTTTTTCCATAAAAAAAACCATCAAAAGACTTTTCTTTTAGTTTAGAAAAGACCAAATACCGTATTTTCTCTAAGGAATTTCTCTATTTTCTCTAGTGCACAAAGAAAGATGCGCCAGAAAGACAAAGAACATCCTTCTTTGTCTCTCCCGTGCACACACACTCCACGCAACCCCATCCTATCTGGTGTACTTATTTTGAACACTTTAATATCAAAGTATTGAAGTAAATGCACAAGAATGCACCAGAAAGACAAAGGATGGTCAAGCTATTCAGGTCAAGCTATCTTAAACAATTCAGGCAACAAATATCGTACTCCCGAATGGATCACTCGATCCATGGCAAGCTCTTGATACTTACTGCTCTTGGTACACTCGATGCCACAAACGGAGTGGCTCCATGCTTGATCAATGGTAAGTTTTGAATTCTACTACCGTATTTTCTCTAATAGTAGGCTCAGGAGCTTTGCCTAAATTCCTCGAAATCTCGAGAACCGCTTATCAGAACCTATCGATGTGGGGTCGGAAAATGTAGCTGACGATGAGATCTAGTGGGGGATTTGAGTGTTGAGCTTCTGGGGAAGCTTTGGATGTCGTAAAATGGTCATTAACTCGGCTCACCGGGGGGAGGAGGAGAGGTCGGGGAAAGGAGGGCACTACAATTAGAGAAAATACAGAATACCGTATTTTCTCTAATAGTCGCGTCGAGCGTCGAGCGTCTAGTCTAATCATCTTGAGCCTTACCTAAATTCCTCGAAACCTCGAGAACCGCTTATCAGAACCTATCGATGTGGGGTGGGAAAATGTAGCTGCCGACAAGATCTACTGGGGATTTGAGTATTGAGCTTCTGCAAAAGCTTGGAAAACCGTAAAAGAGTCACCAACTCGGCTCACCGGAGTGCATTACTATTAGAGAAAGTACGGCGCTTACTATTAGAGAAAGCATTACTATTAGAGAAATATCTCAGTACATTCTTGGAAATAAAACCGAAGAAATAATTCTTTCAGTTATTTTTTCCAGAAACATCAAAAAACTTTTCCTTTTCTTTTTATCCTTAATTCATTTTGGATGAAAATCAAATAAATAGGAAGGATAGGATTTCCCTGAATGAAACGAATTTTGTAAATAAAATGTAAAATTTCTCTTTAATTTTCATATAAATAAATGTAAATTTCATTTTTTTACAATAAATTTTCATAAAAAATATTTATTTAGCTTTCGGATTTTCGAAAAATTTGATGAAATTCTCGGCAAAGAGCTCCAATTTCTCCCTCATCGAACACTTCTTCGAACTTCTTTCTGAAAGAAGCTCTGAGTTTCTTTCTATCTTCTAGCTATCTATCTTTCTATCTTTCTATCTTTCTTCCTATCTTTCTATCTTTCTTTCCTTCTATCTTTCTATCTTTCTATCTTTCTATCTTTCTATCTTTCTATCTTTCATCTTTCTTTCCTTCCTCTCCTTCCTTCTTCTTTCTTTCTTTCAAGCTTCTTCTTCTTCTTCTTCTTCTTCTTCTTCTTCTTCTTCTCCTTCTTCTTCTTCTTCTTCTTCTTCTTCTTCTTTCGTAAAACAACGATAAAGTTATAGAGTTTCTCATTACATTAACCTAAACTAAGTCTTCAATCATTTTGTTTACAAAAAACTTGTTACTTGCTTGTTGAACTTGTTAAATTGACTAAAAAAGAAGACTAGATTTGTTGATTCTTTTGTTATTGAAAATGTTTGTGATAAAATTTTGCTAAAGCTTTCTCACGTGCATCCATCCGGTCCCAAACGATGATAACCCGGCAAACATCGATCACATGATTTCCCGAAAACACCCGGCTTACAACCCATCAGAATCTCGAGCTCCTCTGAAGTTATATTCATCCGAAAATAGAAATGCGCACTACAAACAACAGAAATGACGAACTGTCACACTGAAAACGATTCTAACTTGCTTCAAATCTACCTGATTAACATGAGCTATAGCTCAAGAAATAGAGAAGCTCAAGAGCTTTCGAATGAGCTAAAGTACACCTAAAAATTTGTACAAAAGTACAAAAGAAACAGGTTCACGTAATTGATTACTTTGAGGAGCGCCGAGTTTTTTCGCAAACTTTAGGCTGATATTTAGGCTATAGATGTTCCCAGGGAAAGCCTCTAGGGTTTGTAGCCTAATCTACGCACTATAAACTACAAAAGCAAACTACAAACGTAAGCTAAAAACTATTCTAACTTGCTTTAAATCGACCGAATTGACATGATCTATAGCTCAAAAAATAAAGAATCTCAAGGGCTTTCGATTCGACTAAAGCATACTCAAAAATATCTATGCTAAAGAAAGTTACAGTGGTCTATAGTTCTTGACTCGATCGCTTTGACTACAAACTACAAACTTCGAGTCACGCTATAAACCACTGTAACTTTCTTTAGCATTGAGATTTTTTATTTTGCTTTAGTCGCTTCGAAAGCTCTTGAGATTCTCTATCTCTTGAGCTATAGATCGTGTCAATCAGATAGATTTGAAGCAAGTTAGAAGCGTTTGTAGTGTGACAGTTCGTCATTTTTGTTATTTATAGTGCCGATGTCTAATGTTAAGCAAATAAATGTTTAAAGTACACCCAAAAATCTCAAAAATCTAAAGGAAGTGACAGTGGCTTATAGTCCTGACTCGATCGCTTCGACTACGCACGAGTACGGTCCGTTTGAGGCAGGACGCTACAAACCACTGTAACTTCTTTAGCATTGAGATTTTTGGGTGTACTTTAAACAGATCAATTTTGCTTTTGTTTGCTTTAGTCGAATCGAAAGCTCTTGAGATTCTCTATTTTTTGAGTTATAGATCATGTCAATCAAGTAGATTTAAAGTCAGTTAGAAGCGTTTGTAGTTTACGTTTATAGTTTGTAGTCTCCATGTCTACTTAACATTGAATCTCAAGAGCTTTCGAATGGACCAAAGCTCTTGAGATTCTCTATTTTTTAAGCTATAGATCATGTCAATCCAGTAGATTTGAAGCAAGTTAGAAGCGTTTGTAGTTTGTAGTGCTCAAGTCTAATCCAAAATTTCCAACTTTTTTTACTAAAACTTGATCTTAAAATGACTGAGGAAAGTTAAACTTTTTAAAAAAGGAAAATCTTTAATCAAAATTATCCCTTTAAACTAATAAGGAGCCCATAGCTTATCATAGCTTATATGGTTTGTCTTTTTGAGTTTAAAGTCAATTGGTTGATGTGATACTACAAAAAATTAATCAACTTTTAATTTTTGAGTCATAAGTGATGTTTAGAGCAATCTTAAACAAAATTTATCAACTTTTAATATTTATCTTTATGCTTAAAACGTTCGAAAATCATTTCAAAGGCGTTTAGGCTAAGAATATAGACTCTATTTGAACTTATTGAATAGAAACTCTCTCGTATCAGAGTCAGCAGTCATTTATCGAAAAAGCATTCTTCAAAACCTCCAGAACGAGTGTCCAATATCAATTTTAATTGTTTATTTTAATTGGAAAAGATTTAAAGCTTAAAATAGACTTGCAGACAATAGATAAACTTAAAGTAGACAAACCTAAAAGAGACAAACCTAAAACAGACAAAATCTAAAATAGAGAAAACTAAAAGAGATAAACTTTAAAATAGACATCTTCCAGACCTTGAAATCTTCCCCAGGAAACATTGTTTTGGAGATTAGATTTAAGATAGATTTAAGATAACGCTAAGTTTTTCGAAAAATACTCAGAATTACTTCCTGTACCCTTTTGCTCCTTCATCTCAATTATAGGGTTAGCTGCTGGAAAGTGAAATAATCGGGAAAATGATGGAGAAGCTGAAGGAAAAGAGACATTTGAAATAGTATCCTTTAGACTTTCGTCTTTAGAGATCTTTAGATAATCTAAATAAGAGAAGAGTAAATTGAAGGGCCAAAATAAAGACTTTGATTTTGATTGAATCAGAGAAATGAATAATTGGGGTAATGCTGGATGAAGAGATAAGAAAGATTTTCACTTTTCGAATCTCTCCTATAAGCGAAAGGGTCACGTTTATCGAAGAATCACTGAGCATGGGTTTAATGAAGAGATAAACAGCAACCAATAATAGTGGTAGAATATCATTTTGCTTACTGAAAAGGATATTGTTTGTCTCAGTCACTTCACCTACACCTTCAGCAACAGAAAATAAGGATTCAGACTGAAAGAGTTTAGGCAAGCTTAAGAGGCTGGCTTTCACCAGAACTGAACCAAGAGCCAAGGCAAGATTCTAAAAGGCTGGCTTTCACCAGAACTGAAACCAAGAGCCAAGGCAAGATTCTAAAAGGCTGGCTTTCACCAGAACTCGGAACCAAGAGCCAAGGCAAGATTCCCAAAAGGCTGGCTCACCAGAGAACTGAACCAAGAGCCAAGGCAAAACCAGGGCAAAACCATGTTTTCCAGCTCAAAACCAAGCCAAATCCAAAGTTAGTTTGACTTTTACGCAATTTGAACTTAGTAAAGTGGAATTTGAAAGATTTTATCGGCTGACATTGATCCCAGACTCGATCTGCTTTTAAGTAATCATCGTTTGTTTAATCGTTAACCATCGTTAACCATCTTTTCCGGTGAATCCATCGGTAACACCAATAGGCTTAATTAATTCAACTACTGTTTATGTGACGAATGGTTTGACAGGATGTAGAATTTGTATCAAAAATACAGCCAAACTATAGGCAAAAAATGGGGAAAAATTGAGCATCGTTGATGCGCTGATTCGGGGCCGATTCGAGACCTTCAAGTTATTCCTCTCTTTCTTTTGTGACTCAATGAAACATTTGATCCTTAAGGCAAGCTTAAGAGGGTGGTTTTCTCCAGAAATGACAACCAAGAGCCAAGGCTAAAAATCCAGGCAAAACCAGGCAAAACCCAGGAAAACCATGTTTTCCAGCCTAAAACCAAGCCAAATCCAAAGTAGTTTGACTCCTTAAGTTAAATTTGAACTCTAAAAGTGGACTTTGGAAAGATTTGAAGCGGTTGACATTGATCTGCTTTTCGGTACACCATCGCATCGATCTGCTTTTTCGGTAACCATCACAATGTTTACTCAATTTCAACGGTCGTTTAAGCGCCACAATGGCTGATACTTTTAAATGCTAATGTTTTTAAATGGAAAAAGTTTTTAAAGGGAAAGTTTTTAAATGGAAAAGTTTTTAAATGGAAGTTTATGAGGGTTTATTCTAATAGGGGAATTACGGGGATTTAATCCCATAGTCTCATAGTATCACTGATACAAATCTAAATGCAAAACCCAAACTTTCAGCTCGAAAAAGAATCCCCGAAACCAGACGTTATTTTATGCAATCCGTTGGAAAGCCTTTGTTGAGTTGAAAGTTTATTGTTTCTTACTGTAAAATATTTTTTGAAACATTTTTTCTCGTGATTGCAGGGTTCAATTCCGTGTGAAAGGACAGCACAAAAAACATTGGGATCACAAAAAAAGATCGCAAAAAACGAAGGTGACGATTCGAATAAAGAAATGCATGTCGAATGTGGTGAACGCTTTTTTCACAACTCAACAAAGCCTAATTCAGCTTCGTCTGCGAACGGCAATAAAATCCTGTACAAAAAAGGGGGTTTTTCAAGACTTTTTTTTGCATATAATGTAGGAGATTCAACACTTTCGTGCATATAAAAAGGAGATTCAAGACTTTTTCCAGTATCTGGAGTTCTCAAAACGTTTACAGGCTACAAGTTTCTCCAAACTCAATAAAATTACAATGATATCATCGAAGGTGATATTGCTTTCTGTTGCTTTGTGCCTTGTGGATTGTTGCCTACCCGCACCCGCCATAAAAAAACCAAAAACCAAAAACCAAAACAACAAAGAAAACACCATCAGGTTTGAAGCCATTTTAGTTTCGAAGCCAGGTTTGGAGGCCATATTTAGTAAATTCTAGCAAGAAATGATTAAGAAATAAATGTTTCAAGCTTTCTGACAACTTAACAGCTTTTTGACAATTACAACGATCAAATCTCATTACTAAATTCAGCCGTTGTCGTAGAAGGCCTCGCTATTCTTGTTGATAAAACCAAAAACCAATAGCTTCCTGTACCCTAGGGAAAGTAGCCAGATTGTGGAATGAGGAAAGGCACCGAATTGCAAGAGAAGTGAGAGTGTTGGAAGCACAACCGAAGATCAACAACAATGGACCCAACCAAAGATACAACAAACAATGGATCCCAACTAAAAGATACAACAACAATGAATTCAACCAAAGCTTCAACAACAATGAATCCAACCAAAGATACACACAACAATGGACCGAACCGAAGAGTCGATACCTAAGGCCTGGGTTGGGGAATTTTAGCAATACTCGAGTTCATTTTACAGCCTGATCCTAAAGAAGAAACAATTAACAATAACAAATCAGCAATACAGATTCATCTGTACGTTCCATCTAAAATCTACCGGAAGAGTTTATTTTTAGTATGTTTACAGTAGGGCAAATAAGTTAGGGCGCAAGCACTATGGGTACTAGTAGGATTTCACTCCGAACCTCGTACTTTAGAGTCTCATCAATGGGTTAAACTGTTCAATTCTTTTTGCTAATGTAATTCGATGCTTCTAAACGTAGAGAGAAACCTATTTGATGAATAGGAAATGCTCTCAAATATTAGGACAGCCATTAGACAGAAATTTTTTTCAGAGTTTAGTAAGGGTGAGAAGTGCTGGTGAAAAGCATTTTTCGTACCTTACAAAGATGTTTTATGCTAGGGAAAATCATAGATT
This sequence comes from Mesorhabditis belari, assembly GCA_958450365.1. NCBI lineage: Eukaryota > Metazoa > Nematoda > Chromadorea > Rhabditida > Rhabditidae > Mesorhabditis > Mesorhabditis belari. The sequence goes on along the minus strand of CAUEEP010000741.1, from coordinate 63,887 downwards.
TTCTCAGTAGTTTTAGCTTTTTTGGACAATAAAGTAGTCAAGAGATTTAAAGAAGAGGTAGACATGCCGCAATCGGGGGTGGGAAAATCGGGAGAACCGCGGTCGCTAGCTCCCTATCCCAAACAAAAGCATCGTCTCTAAAAGAAGAATTCCCTAAAATGGACGAAGATTCCCAAACCCAACTAGGCCACAGTCAGAAGTTGGAGAACAGAGGTTGGACGGCGCTAAGATCCACTCCCTTGGATAGGCTTAAGAAAACACAAAGCCTGTAGAAAATAGTTTTCTGGAAAAAAATTGACAACATATTTCCTTCTTTTGTACATCAAGCGTACCGAGTTCAAGCAATCCCGCCAAGCATCAAGCGCCCTGCAGATTAGTCGAGACGAGCGGGGCAAGCCTGCCGCCCCCTTCGATTTGTCACATTATAAAAAGCTTTCGAGTATGAAACCTAGTTCACTTGTAAGCCTCTTACTCTAGGCGAGATTGGTACAAAACATGACTAAAAGGGCTTGTTTTCTATTACTTTAGATTCTACTAAACTTCCGCTGAACTCGATAAGCCTTGAGAGTCCAGAGACCATGTTTATCTGAAATGATCGAAATCTAAAGAAAGACAAAGCCGAACCTAGCGATGGTTAGTATCGAAAATGAAGCCTAGAATAAAGGCTTGCGGGAACCGCCTCATGTCGGGAAGGAGCTGAGGGCAGTAAAAATCAAAGAGCGAGACAGGACCCTGGCGAAAAATTGTTGCGCAGTTTCGTAGCGGAACAATTTGGGGAATAGGTCTACTGTAGATACGCTTAGGTTTAACGATAATTTTTGAGCTGTTCGCTCTTCTGCGTTTGCGTTCCTTCTGCAACAAACCAAAATGGCGCAAAACTTCTCCAAAAGTCCTCTAATAACATGGCGTTTATCTTTTCGACAGAACTAATACAGTAAATGCTAAACATTCAATTGAGCAATTAGAAATGACTAGCCATCTTCTGATTTACTTAGCCAGCTGTCTTTCTTGAGCTTGAATTGACTTGAGTTTGAGCTTGAATCTGGCTTTTTGGTTTTCACTTCAGAGCTGGTTTATCACCAGCTCTGAGGCTCGACTTACCCGGCCCTTTCAAATTACTTCAACTAATCCAATCTAGCAAATTTAACTATTCTTTAGTTCCTGGTGGCTCCTAGAGATAAAAAAAAATCACTGTCCCGATTAAAAATATCACTCTTTTCTTCAATCGAAAACTTCCTAATTCTGGAGGAGATCTTTGATGATGGGACAAAGGCTCTGAAAGTTTCTAAAATTTAATGTGATATAACACGGCTAATTATTTTTAACTCCTGCAAAATTTCAAAACAATTTTAGACGACCTCACAGGCGAGTACATTACTTGTAAAGGCAAACCCATTGTTGCTAGAGGTAAATTCTTGTTTTTTATTTTGTTTTTTTTGTTTTAGAGGCTTAAACTTCGAAATCTATATAGCTTATCTATTTAGCTGATATCACTGATCGACTTGAAATCACCAGCTGATAGACTGAGACATTTGAGGCTGCTTTTCAAAGAGGTTGGGTTCTATGAAATGAAAGTTCTCAAGTTACACTTGAGAGAAATAGCACGGCCAGTGCAACAGAAAGAATAGAGTGTGTTCTCGGCGAGTGGAATACGTTCGGTTTTAAAACGTAAACTTGGGAGAAATTACCGTAATTTCGGCGGGAATTATTGGAAAAAATCTGACGCAAAGAATATTGATGGGGTGGACAGCGACCTTATGGCACCTGGACATTTAGGCACCTTTTGGAAAGAGCCTTTAGAAAGGTCAGAGTGGAAAATGTTCATGCTGGGGAATCGTGATGCGAGATTCCGGGACTTCGACAACAAGCTGCTGACATCGAACAACCCCATTGGGCTAAAAGACAAAAACTGGGGTAAAGCGCTAAGCTGCGTAGTTTTGGTCCTTAGCTCAAAAGTAACGTGCCAGCGAGGTCTGATTTGCTTTCATTTATCGTGAATTAGGAAATCTACGCATACGACCTTAGTATGGAAACATCTTTCGAGAGCGCTACCCTCCTAATCGCCAAGGCCTTTATAATCGAAAAAAAAAAGCAAAACGTCAGGGCAAAAAAAAGGTTTCACTTGTTCCACCCTTAGTTTGACGCAAAAACATGGAGCACTCAGATATATACGATTCCTTTAAAAGATGATTCAGACCCTGTTTAAGGGATTTGGTGGTAAACCCTACATGTAGTAAAGATATTCAAAGACTCGAAATCCATATTGGGAACCATATTGAAACCATACTATTTAAACCATAGATTGGAACCAGATTGAAACCATATTTGAAACGCATACTGGAACCATATTGGAACCAAAGATATAGGAACTGGTATTGAAAACCATATTGGAACCATATTGAAAACCATATTGGAACCGTAAAGAGATTTCTCGTAGTACTCGGGGAAGGAAAAACGTCGAGAAAACGTTCAATCGAGTAAAAATGACTCAAACGTTAATCGAGTAAAATGGCAAATTTTATCTCGAGTAATTATTAACGGCAACAAATACACTCTAAGAAACAAACGTGAGCAAAAACCAAAAACACAAAAGAAAAAGACATTTTTCGTGAGCACTAAAGCAACTTGACGAACCTTCGCACACTCACCACACCCAGCTATTTTAAATTCACAACGATTTCCTTTGCAAATAAATACGTCAAGCACTATTTGTACTTGGCACTATACGGAAAATGAAATATTATAGTGATTTACAGAACTTTCATTATGACTCACATCTTATTAAAGTTGAACTTAAAAGTGGACTTTTGTGAGATTTGTTCTCAGACTGGACCTGCTTTTCGGTGGGCAATGTTCTCTCAATTTAGCTACTGTTTAAGCGCCACAATGGCTTAAAAGATGTAAATTTGAGCCAATATTGGGACAGATTCGAGATCTTCAAGCTTTTCCTCTCTTTCTGTGTTGTTTCCTGTCAATATTGCTAATTTCTATTGCTATTGCTTACAATTGACTACAACTCTTTCGTTTTCTCAAAAAAAGCTGACATTTCTATTGCTATTCTTTTCCTATTCTTTTGCTATTCTTTTGCTATTCTATTGACATTCTTTTTGCTATTTTTTAGCCATTCTATTGACATTCTTTGCCAACATTTGCCCAGCACTGATTGTATAAATTATTGCCATTCGACGGGCGTCTATCGTTTTCTATTTGCCTTTTCGGTGTGTATTTTGACGGGTGAATCGGCGACTTCCCGTAAGGCGATGAGCTCATCTAAAAGAAAATCACAAAATTTTTGATGAGGAAAAGCAGAAAAAGCAAGCGCACCCATTTACAACAATCTTTTTGTCGATCAGTAGTAAAATCTCACTATTTTGCTTGACATGAAACCGTTGAGACTTTTCTGTTTGCTGTCTATTCTACTTGGTGCACGCGTCGAGGTAAGGGTATAACGTCAAAGTATACTGGGATTGGCTCGCTATATTCTTACTGTAGTACCGTATTTTCCTCTAATAGTAGTGCACCCGGGCGAGCCGAGTTGATGACTATTTTACGGCATCCAAAGTTTTCCCAGAAGCTCAACACTCAAATCCCCCACTAGATCTCATCGTCAGCTATATTTTCCGACCCCACATCGATAGGTTCTGATAAGCGGTTCTTGAGATTTCCCGAGCAATTCCCTAGGCGACGCTCCGGGTGCACTACTATTGAGAAAATACCTCGTAAGCTGGGGGGCCACCTCGTAAGCTAAGCCAAAAATATGCCAGTTCAAGCCAGCCAGGTCTGGGTCTAGCTTTTGGCCGATGCAGAAACTTTCTCTGAAACCAATCAGGCCTAAAAGGAGGCCAATCAGGCCAATCAACCGGAATCTAGCTTTCCTGGCCTGGCTTATATTGCATTTGAAAAGTCGTAAAAAAAATATGATTACGGTTTCTTAAACTTTAATCATACTGCTAAAAACCGAATAAGCTGTTGTTTAAACAATGCAAGATGAAACAATCATAACAAATTTTACTCAAAAGCGTTGCTTTTCTATTCAAATTTGCTCACAATTAGCCGATTTTTAAGCTAGCTAATTGTAAATTGCTGCTTTAATCGGAAACTGTTCAATCTAATCTTTAATCGGAAATCATTTTTGGTACCTTTTTGGAAAATTCCACTGGTCTTCCAAAAGGAAATCCAAAAATCTTCGTAAATTCTTTTCAGATCGTTAAAAAGAGAAAATATTAGGGTTTCTAGAAATACAAATCAACCCGGATCATCTTTACTTACAGTTTTGTATCATGGTTTATATGACTCCCAGTTTCTTTTATTGGGTTGATGAATTGAAAACTGCCGGCTATTGTCATATGTGACAGTTTGAGCACTTTCTTCAAAAGAAACCCATTTTGGTGTCAATGGAAGGTTGTAGAGAATCAAAAAATCTTAAAGCTTATAGCCAAATTTTCAGAACGATTCAAAAACTGGTTTTCAAGAAATGCCAAATTTACGAATTTTCACAAAACTTGCATTTTAAGCGAAACTACTAAGTGTATCTTTTTTGAAATTTGGCTATTTAAGCCTAATTTTTGATTCTCTACAACTTTTCTATTGACACCAAATGGGTTTCTTTTGAAGAAAGTGCTCAAACTGGGACTCATTCACATCTCCAGTCCTCGATTTTTGAGTCTCACACTTGTCTCACACACAAACCAAAATCCTACTACGAAAGAGGAATCCGCAACCTGCCTATAAAATGGGCAGAAGTCATCAATAATAATGAAATTATTTGGAATCAATTCATGGTTTTATGTTGAATAAATTTTAGTTCAAAGTCCCGCAGTTTTCAATTCACCAACCTAATAGAAAGACAAATCAACCCGAATCATCTTTATTATACATTTGTTGTATCATGGTTTATATGACTCGTAGTTTCTTTTAACAATTAACCACATCAAGTTGGAAAACTTAGCCACATCAAGTTCTCTTTAAAACCCTAAAAGAAAGGGTGACTTTGCTAAAACCACTATTTTCAGGCTGCAGAAATAAACAGAACATCAGCAAAATCTTTCCAAAATCAAGGCACGATAAGAACTCAATTCGAGTTCACCAATTTCGAACTCCAAGCTGAAGAGAGGCCTGAAATTTGTGCCCTTCTCTACATCAATGCATCAAGTTTGTCAAGCTCAACTTCTTGTCAAGCTCAACTTTTTAAATCCTCAAAGTTTTTTAGTTTTCGGAATCGAGAGATCGATTCTCTTCAATTGTATGAGAATCTCGCACGTCATGGAGAACTTTTTATTCGATTTGATAATGAAGTCTCGAAGTGGATTTATGAGCAACTTGTGGTCAGTTTTTGAAGTTTTTGTTTAGAAAAACGGGATTTATGCTTGAAAAGCGATTAGCTGCGTTTTCTAAAACACTCTCAGCTTCTCAAAAACTTCCGTTTCTTGTCTCTAGTTTATTCACTACTTACCCAAGATTCTGGTAGCTTGAGAAAACGAAAATGTCTTAGAAAACGTAATGGAGAACAAGCAAAGGTGTTACTTTCAAGTCATTAGCAAAGACATTTCAGCAAAAGAATGAAACAACGCTGAGAATCGAAATGAAAAGCACGATCCAATACTATGCATATGGGAATGGATCTGATGAATCGTTGCCGAGTCTTTCCTTTCAAATGGCAAAAGAAGCGGGAAAATTTGATGAGAAAGTCTCATACACTCAAGAAGAGAGCAATAAACATGTGTGAGTTCAATCTGTACTTTCTTTGTGTACTTTCTTTGTGTACTTTCTTTGTGTACTTTCTTTGAAGTATTGCTTTAAAGCATCACATCTAATCTATAATATTTCGAAATGTCAGTCTGTCAGAGCCCTAGCAGGATCGAGCTTTTCTGGAACGGTCTTATACCTACCCCTTGAAACGTCCCTTGAGGGATGATGGGTTGGTCGAGTGGTTAGCCGCCTAGCACCGAGTGCGATGGATCGAGGGTTCGAATCCGCTTTGGGTCGACATTTTGCGTTTTTTACTATATAATAGAAATATTTTGAAGCAAAAGGGAACTGCTACTTTTCTACTGCAGAATCATATGCGGTCTGCAAACCACCAACGAGAAAACCGCGGGTTTCTTGCTTTAGAAAACCCTTCTAGCAAGAGACTTTTGACTGGCAATGGTTTGTTGCCAAAACGTTGCCAATGGTTTGTTGCCAAAATGTTGCCAAAACAATAAACGAAACATCTCAAGTAAACTTGTGATTGATCAAAGAATTCAGAATAGTGAAACAACTGACGGTGATTCAATCGTGTGCTGAGGGATATTATGGACTTCTTTGTCAAAAGAATTGCCCGAGTAATGTGAGAATTTGTTTGCTTAACTTTATTTCATTTTAAACTTTAGTGCAACGGGAAATGTGATGCGACTGGTGAGTGCTTGAAGAATGCAAAGATCAAGAGCTTTTTTACTTTAAACTAACTCTAGGTAACTGCCCCGGTGGATTAAAGAATGCTTTTGAACATGTGAGTTTTTATTGAATATCTTCAATCGATTTACTTTGGGTATTCGATAGTTAGAGAAAAATCAAGAATTCAGTGTACCAGATAGGGTGAGTTTGAGCTTAGTAGTTTCGCTACAAAAAGATACACTTAGTAGTTTCGCTTAAAATGCAAGTTTTGTGAAAAATTTAATTTGGCAATAAATTTTGCATTTCTTTAAAACCAGTTTTTGAATCGTTCTGAAAATTTGGCTATAAGCTTGATTTTTGATTCTCTACAACTTTTCCATTCACATCAAAATGGGTTTCTTTTGAAGAAAGTGCTCAAACTGTCATATATGATAATAGCCCGCAGTTTTCAATTCATCAACCCAATACATTTTAAAACTTTCTAACAGCTTAATCTGATGTCAAATCTGGTGAGTTGCCTAAGTGTGCGGCTTTTAAAGCATTTTGTTTAGCTGAATTGTTAAATATTACGAATTAGTAAGCCAAAAATAGTTTTGCTCTTCAAAAATTGACCTTGATTTATGAAATTCTAGTGCATTTCTTCACCCTGGGTCTGGATTTTCCTCGTACTCTTCATCATTGTTCTCATCATTCTCATCGTCTTGGTTTTTCTAAATTATGTCAAGTAAGAGATTTAGCTGAATAAAGTCTATGGAAATAAGATAGAGCTGTTGTTTTTTCTTGTTTTACTTGCTAAAAGACAGTTTTACTTGTTAAAGTTACCCTAGTCTGACTATGTTAACTTGTTAAAGACTATAAAAGATGTTGGGCTAAAAAGTATTCATTTAGTAAGTTATTTAGTTTCAATTGAAAATTCAAAAGAGATTTCTAGATCCTCGCTATCTTAGCTCTTCTTTTAAAGTCAAACAATTGCTTTAGAGAACGCCGCAAGAAGCAACAACAGATCGGTCGATTCATTGTCACCCAGCCACATGCATTCTCCTATGAACAAAAAGTGACCGACACGGAGACCGATCAAATCCCGATACCACAAAGGTTTGAAACAAAATCAACTTACAATTGTTACAAGGATGTTTAGATCGGCTTTATGAGAGATCAGAGATCTCTGATCAAAGACCAGAGCAAGTCAGGTCCAGGCCTGGCTTCTTGGGGCCCAGTTTTGCCAAGTCAGACCTGGCAAAACCATTGAATAGCTTTTGAAAGCTATTCAATGAATAGCTTTCAATGAACTTTATTAGGATATATCGGATAGGACCATTAAATAAGCAAGTCTACTGACCATTCATTACCGCTAAACATTCCAGTCACATCTCTTTGGCTGAGAATCGTCGTCGTCAGGCGGATCCAATCGAGCGTCGCACCTCACCAGACAGTGTTTTTTATACGGTTGGTTAAAACAATTTTCTAGAAACTGATAGAATTTTTGTCAATACTATTACCGTAAATACTGTAATAGTGCCCCACCCTCCCCTCGTACAGTCGCGTAGTCGCAAAAGTTTTTAGTATTTCATTTTTTTCAAAGCGCCCCTACTTTCAAAAAATGCGTCTTTAGTATCAAAAGATAGCCCTGAATTTCAGCTATTTTTTGATACCTAAGCGCGCATTGTAGCAAAAACCAGTGTCGAGAAAAACTCGTTCAAAGCTAGACTACGCAACGCTCCGCACCGTCATTATGGGGGTGGGGTGCTAGTACAGTATTTACGGTAGGTTGACCGACAAGTCTTTGAACACTTTTTTTCTATTAGCGTTTATAAATGACAAACTTACCAATTGATCTACAATTGACTCTAAATCGAAAATGTTTACGAAAAGTTTCTTGCAACGGTCCACTCTCTTTTGCTTCATCTGATCGTTTAAGCAATGTCCAATTACATCTTTTGCCTTCAAAAGATGTAATCGGACGTGCCTTCATTCCGTGTTTTTTGAGAGTTCGGTGCACTGTGGTCTTTGAGATTCCAAATTGATCCAAATTCCAAGATTCCAATTGCAGCAGTCATCTTTCGGGTGGAGTTTTTCTGTGATCTCGGGTTTCTTTGAGTTGATCTTTCGACAATTGATTAGATTGTTGGCAGTCTTCGTTTGGCCGCGTCCTGATCGATCTTCCAATTTCCCAGTCTCTTTGTGACGCTTGATTGCTCTTGAAACTTTCTGGTGAGGCACGTGCAAAGCAAAAGCAAAACCAAAAGCAAAAGCCAAATCTTCATCACCGATTTGCCATCCTGTGAGAGTCGAACCCTGGCTGGTCGCAGATCCAATTGTGATTTCACTCTGAAAAGAACAATTTTTAGAAAACGTAATGAAGAACAAGATGTTACTTTCAATTCATTAGCAAAGACGTTTTAGGAAAAGAAAAATTCGATGAAAAGCTCTACAAATAAATCGGCTGAACAGATTGTTCTGAAAATTTGGTTATATACTAAACTTTTTGCTCTTTATTTTCATCTAATGACATCAACATAGGTTTCTGTGGACTAAAATGCCTAAATCGCGTGTTCGGATTGTCGCTTTTTTTGACTAACCGACTTCGGGGGCCCATAAAAAACCCGAGAAAAAAAATTTTCATAAAATTTGAATGCTATTTTGTAGAAAAATAGTAGACTTTTCTAATGGAGCAATCCGTAGATCAATCGATGATTTGTTTATTTCTAAATAGCTTTTCAAATAGCTAAATAGCTTTTTCAAAGACTTATCGGCCAACCTAATATAAATCTTTTAATCAAAAATTTCTAGAGAGATCCTCGTGACCATCGCGTCGATGGAATCTACGAGGCAAGACCGGCTATTGCCATTTCATCTTCAGAAAGATTTTAAATGAGAAATTTCTCAAGAAATGCTCAAATTTTGTTATGATTGTTTTGTTATGACGTTATATCAGTGAAATCAGTGCAAAATAGAAATCACAGATAAGACAGATAAGCTAAAAAAACATTAGTATTTTAGTATTTATAGCTTTTTCTATCATTATCTGCACTAAGTTTGACTGATAAGCAAGTCTAGTGCTCAACGTATTTTTTACACTTTTCTTGTAAACGCTAGACTTCTGGCACAGAAGCTGATACTAAGCTGATACTCAAATCCAATGCCGCCAGAAGCCTTGTGTTTAAGCCAATTTTGTTGCAGAAAAGCGGTGATTCAAAACCGAAAAACAACAAAAATTTTCTTTTCTCTGATGAATTTCTGTTTCAAATTTGTTTCCTTGAATTTGTTTGTTGTATGTATTTGTTTCAATCAATCACTTTTCTCATTTACTTTAAATAAATCCATTTTCGTTTACAAAACTCTTGAAAAATCGCCTCATACATCAAAAACGATATTTGTTTCTTTTAGAAAAACGTTTGATGATTCAAGAAAAGAAAAGTGAAACAGAAAAGTTTTGAAGCATCGATTTTAGGAAAACGATTTCAACTTTTGATTTAAAGGGTTATTAATGGATACAACGCCGAAAAATGAGGTTGGATTTAGAAATATTCCAAACTAAGACCAGGGTCGGTAGTCGGCAGATCTGGATTTGGCCTTACAGGGTGGCACAGAATTATGGAGGCACCTGAATGCTTTCTAGACTAGTTTCTAGCAGATTTATTTCTAATTACAATTACTTTCTAGGCAAGGCAAGGGCAGAAGTGACACAGAATTACGGAGAATGCTTCATATACAGATCCTAAATATATCAATAAGATTTACTTGGACACTTTTTCTTTTTGCGTTGAGTTGGTTTATGCTCGCCCACTCCGACACTGCCTAGAGCCGCTGCTGTTTTTGGCTAAGGGCTTAAATAAAATTTATAGATTTTCGAAATTTGGGTTTCTAATCTTTGATAAGTTTTTAGAAACTATGGAAAAAGCATAAAAATTTCAAATTCTGAGCGTTATTTTTTCAAATATGAGATTCCTGAAATCGGCTTTTTTACAATTTTTAGCATCGTGAAAAATACCCTTCGATAAAACCCGCAAAAACAATTTTTTTTTGAAGAATAGGCAACAATCATTGTTGAAATTCATAAAATTTACATTAAAATACAACCATATCAAAGATTAGAAACCCAAATTTCGAAAATCTATAAATTTTATTTAAGCCCTTAGCCAAAAACAGCAGCGGCTCTAGGCAGTGTCGGAGTCGGCGAGCATAAACCAACTCAACGCAAAAAGAAAAAGTGTCCAAGTAAATCTTATTGATATATTTATTTAAAGGAGACTTCAAGCTTTCAAATGATGTATAATATTTGGTACATTACGGGTGAGATTTCTATAGTATCTATATATGAAGCATTCTCCGTAATTCTGTGTCACTTCTGTCCTTGTCTTACCTAGAAAGTAATTGCAATTAGAAATAAATCTGCTAGAAACTAGTCTATCACAATAATATCAATATATTATAGTATACTATAATTTAGTACTCAAGTTAGTATGACTTTAGAATGCGACATCAACTACAACGGATGGAGATTTCTTCACCATCATTTCCACTGAATGTATTGATGGACGGGTGAGTTTTGGCAACGTTTAAATACAGCTAACAAAGCTAACAAAGCTGTAAAGCTAACATCTAATAGTTAAAGCTAACATCTAACAGTTAAAGCTAACATCTGACAATCAAATCTACAATTTTTAAGGTACTATCCTGTTATATTAGAGACATTTAGCTATTATATTAGATTGACAACTTGAAAGTTGGTACACTTTTTCGTATTTTCCATAAAACACAAATACGTCAATTGAATTAGACTTCTCTAAATAAAAAAAGAGAGAGCATAACAAGTTAGATAACGATAAAAAAGAGAGAGCATAACAAGTTAGATAACGATAAAGTTAAATATTATCTAATTTCAGACAGGCTTAAGCAAATTTGGGTAACTTTTGAAACGATTTTGAGCAGAAATTCAAGTTTTTCTGAAAATGCCTTCAAATGGAACTATAACAAAAACAATTGATTATATCTAGCTAAAAATTTCGCTCTTTATCTAACTTGTTATGCTCTCTCTTTTTTTTATTGACACTAGAATAGGTGTAGAAGAAAGTGCTCAAATCGCTTCATCGAGTGTTCATCATTTTTGGTTCCTCAACTTCTTTCCCCCTAGAAACTCACAAAACTGAAGCTTTTCTAAATCTGTTTCTAAATCTTAAAAGCCTGTTCCAGAGAATAAATGGGCCTTTTTATTGGTAAAAACTGTAGGCCAACTGGTGCATTAGTTATTTCTAAAAAGGGCAATGAATAAGTGTACCAATTTTCAAGTTGCCAATCTAATAGATATCCAAGGCGGCCTGTAAAACTAATATATGTAAAGACGCTGTAATCTAGTGGCGGTGTTAGATTGTTAGACAAATTTTAGCCAATTCTTTAGCCTAGTTATTTCTAAAAAGTGCAATGAATAAGTGTGCCAACTTTCAAGTTGCCAATCTAATATATCCACACCCGTTTTATGCACCCAATTTAGAAAACTTTAAAATCATGTATTTACATTAAATCTAAGACATGTTTAGGCTATAGTTTTGGAGATTCGATAGATTCGATTAGATTAGATTCGATAAACATATACATCAAGTAGATAAAACAATATTATAAATCGAAAATGGTTAGATCAATTGGAATGGGGATTTTATGCACATCTCGTCTACGCTTGAACCAAAACTATAGCCTAAACATTTCTCAAACTTAATCTAAGTACATGATTTTAAAGTAGTCTAAATTGGGTACATAAAACAGGGATTTATAACAGGATAGTGTTATTTTAGAGTAATAATTAGTGTCGGAAAAATCCGTTTCCTTCACAACTTATGAAGGAAACGGAATTAGGCTTTATGGAATTAAAAAAAATGCTCACCTCTCTTTCGTTGTTGACTTGTCTCTTGAAGTTTCTTTCATTTCGTCTTTTCCTTTTCGTCTTCTTTCTTACGTTCTTTTACTAAAGAAAATCAATTAACCCCGGCAGATTTTTCAAATACCGAAAATATACAGAAAAAAAACTTTCCTGGAACGTTGATCGTCTTCTTCCTTTAGTTGACCGTTTTCTTCCTTTAGTCGACCATCTTCTTCCCTTCTTTGTTGTTTCTAAAAATAAATATTTGCTTAAAACTATAAAATTCCTATAAGGATAGAAAAAAAGAAGTAAAACTTTTAGAAATAATAAAAGAAAAGCGCAAAAAGAACGTTTAGGAAAGGGCGCTTTTTGGAAAATGACTTTGCAGCAGAAAATGACTTTGCTAACGAGCACCTTTTAGAAAGCATGATTTGAACGATTTGATTTGGAAGGAACACATTCTATTTATAAGGACTTTGGGGAGTGGGACAAATGCGACCTTTTTTTTGCGCACCCGGACATTTGCGCACCTTTTTTTCCGCACCTTGCCCATTAGCGCACCTTTTTTCGCGTTTTTTGCTCTAAAAAGGTCGCAAAAAGCTCTAAAAGCTAATATTAACCAATTTCTATTCCAAAAGTTGTTTTTCTAGGTAATTTGAGGGCGTAGAATCGAAATTTTGGCATATCAGAGCTTGTGGAAGCAAACGGACGGAGTTATACAAAGAGAAAAATCGACAATTTTCTGTAATTTGCCCTAGCCTAGCCGTTTTGTCTTTCAAATTGGTTCCACACGCTCTGTTATGTCAAAATTTGAATTCGACACCCTAAAATTACCTAGAAAAACAACTTTTGGAATAGAAATTGGTTAACATTAGCTTTTAGAGCTTTTTTAAAACGCGAAAAAAGGTGCGCTAATGGGCTAGACGCGGAAAAAAAGGTGCGCAAATGTCCGGGTGCGCAAAAAAAAGGTCGCATTTGTCCCACTCCCGGACTTTGACTTAAATTTAGACTGTGAATGGTACGGATATTGATGGAAATCCCACGTATGATCTTTGTGATGTCATAGAAAAAATCCAGGTAAAGTCCTGGAAAGTAAAGAATTAACTTTTGATAAACCTTTAAACTATTAGCGTTTAAAAACGAGCGTCCAAAATGATCGCTCAATTACAGAGTCAATTCTGGCAAATCATTGCAATCAGTGCAGCCATTTTGATCATTTTGGTGATCATGGTGCTGGGAATCGTTTTTTATCGCAAGTAAGTTGAAAGTCAAATCTTTTTCTCACAGAAAAACCTTTCGAAAACGAAGTGTACAATCGGGAATTTGGATGCCCCCGTACAAGCCGAGCAATGGAGAGGAAAATGATGGATTCGATAGCTTTCCCCCGTCAAGTGATCCGAACTTTAAGTGAGAACAGAAATGGGTACTTTGGCTTTGGCTAGCCAGAGTTGTTCTAAAACCATTTTTTTCCTAGTCAGACCAGAAGTCAGGCACTTTTCTGGTCCTACTACAGGCCTGAACAATCAAAAGTACGTTAGAAGTTAGAAGCCAGACTTGCTTGGCTTGATCTGGTTCTGTCCGTGCATAGCCTGGCTCGATTTAACGACTCTCGATAAAACGATTTTGAAATTCTAAAACACGGCTTTGGTTTTTCCGTAGCTGCCCAGCCAATCGTTGGCCAATCGTTGTCCAACAGCCAATCGTTGACCGTTCAGGGCAGCTACGCAAGGAATTTGGGACAATTTTTAGAATCGTTGAATCGAAATCGAAATTTCTTAAAGTTTAAATCGAAATTTATCGTCCCGAGCGAATCGTGAAATCGAGATTTGATCGTATGTAGCTGTGCATATTGAACTAAAAACTATAAACAAATAGTAAAGCTTTTTTAAGTGCTTTACAAATACGCTGTGTATCCATTTAGATTATCTGTAGAAGAGAAAGATTACGAATAGATGCTTATAACAGAAGGAAATCTCTAAATCTTTGCCAAAATTCTCACAAATCTCAGTTACGTCCAATCCTCCTATCCCACTTCGATGTCAACTTTCTCACCGACAAAGAAACCAATGGCTCACCCTATTCCACAGGTCTATGGATCTAGATTTGATTAAAGGAGTAAAGAATTTGATGTAAACTCTTTATCTAACAATCTAGAAGATAACAATCTATTGGGTTGTCCAGTTATGAATGCGCGTTTTTTATTTCTCAAGATACCCAAATCAAGAAAAAGATATATATGAGTATTATTCGAAAGCTGAAGATCTCCTCTACATTTTGATATCAAAAGTTTTTGAATTTGTTCAGCTTTTGGGCAAATTGACTGCACAGAAGAAGAGGTGGCCAAAAAATGGAAAGGTGCCTTTGGATCAAGTTTTGGCTCCAATCAAATTGAGTTAACCGTTTGCTGTTTGGCCAATAGATATATCAATACAACTTTTTTAAAAATATAACAATTTCAGAGCATCTTTACTTTTCTTTTCGGTTCTTTTACACCATAAAACTTGAGGAATAGCTAAGCTGAAATGGGTTTTTTCGAAAACGACTTCTCCCTTTGTGCAGTCAATTTCCCAAAAAGTTGAATAAATTCAAAAACTTTTTATTCCAAAGTGTAGAGGAGATGTTCAGCTTTCGAATGATATATAACACTCATATACATCTGTTTGATATCTTGAGAAATTTACAAAATAGTGAAAAACGCGCACTCATAACTGGACAACCCAATAAAAGATAACAATCTAGAAAGTTATTTAGGAATCGATCGATTCATTTGATACGATTTATGAAGGAGGAGATATGGGAGAAATTGAGAAAGAAGACAAGAAAGAATGATCAACGAAATCGCCATTTTATTATGCTTTTTGGCATAAATTTTTGGAAGATCCATTTTTGGAAGATTAAATGATTTCTTAAAACATAAATGGGCCAAATTAAACTTTCTGAAGAGCAAAAATACATTCAAAATTAGTTTTTATGCTTTACTATGTCTAGTTATGCGTAAAAAAACACAAAAATAATGAAGGGAAGGGGGTGGGACAAATGCGGCTTTTTTTTTGCGCACCTGGACATTTGCGCACCTTTTTTTTGCTGGAAAAGGCCTTAGGAAAAGTCGTAGAGCTTCGAAAACCTTTTCATAGAAGGGAATCGTATGCGTAGATTCCGAATTTCGACAAATCAGACCTCGCTGACACGTCAAATTTGGGCTAAAAGGCAAAAACTGCGGAAAAGCGTTAAGTTGCGTAGTTTTTGCCTTTTAGCCCAAATTTGACGTGTCAGCGAGGTCTGATTTGCCAAAATTCGGAATCTACGCATACGATTCCCTTCTATGAAAAGGTTTTCGAAGCTCTACGACTTTTCCTAAGGCCTTTTCCAGCAAAAAAAAGGTGCGCAAATGTCCAGGTGCGCAAAAAAAGGTCGCATTTGTCCCACCCCCGAAGGGAATAATTTTGAAACGAAAAAACTTCGACCTTTTTGGATCGTAAAGTTCAATTTAGCTCAAAAATGCTAGACAAATCTAAAAGCTATTGCAGAATTCAAAATCCCAAATCACAATTCAAAAGCCAAAAGAAAATATACCGTATTTTCTTTAATAGTAGTGCGCACTACTATTTTTTCAACCCCCCTCCAGCCTGCACTACTATTACAGACTGCACTACTATTACAGAAAATACGGTAATAGCGATTCACTAAGGATATCAATAATCATTCATTTCTAAAAACTAAATTACATCAGATTTCCAAATTTGTAGATATATCGAGCTCTTGTTGCTGTACAAGTGCAAAACTTTATCGTCAGATACAAGCTTTAACATTTTGTGTCATGTTTTTGATCATTTTGTGTCTTGTTTGTCATGCTTTATGTCTAATCCCTATATCCAACAATATTCCCTTGCCTAATCAAGTCCTAATCAAGTCAATATTTGTCAATTCGTTTCTCGATCATTTCATCAATCAACTCTTTTAACCGAAATCTCCTTGACACAATTTTCATTAGGAGATTCGCTTTTTTTGCAACGAAAACGGATTCGCGATATTTCTGAAGCTAGTGCGAGATAAGGGAAAAAGCAGGGAAGTGCCCGCGAACAGATTTCTGCGGAAAGGGTAAATGGGGAAGAGTAAAGGGGTGACTGTTGTGTAAAAAGCGTTGAGTGACCCCCAAAGGCGACCCAGATTCCTTCTCTTTTACCGTCTGTTCACCGCTGTTTTAACCCCAGTCCTTGCTCTTTTTTTCTTTCGTTTTTTTACGTGAATTCGCGACTTTTCTTTTCTATGAACATGTCCCCAATGAAAAGTGAGTTTTAAAAGAAAGATTATGAAATGGGTAAATCTAAACTGAATCCGGGCTGTCAATCTGATTAGTAAAATTCTAGCTTAATATATTTGTGCTAGCTTAATGTATTTGTGCTAGTTTAATGTATTTGTTAAAAAGTTAACATAGAAGTTAGCTTAAAAGTTAGCCTTACTTAAAATTTAGCTAATCGTAAATAAAGCTTGTCAAAGATGTCGTAAAACGTAAATAAAGATGTCAGCTAATTGTAAGTTGCAATAAAAAAGCTTTGCTGGAAGATCTAATAAGAATATTATTTGTAAGATTAAAATCGATGTTTAGCAGAATTATTTGAATCTTCTTCTTGTTTAGAATCTTCTTAGAATCTTCTTTAGAATCTTCTTTAGAATCTTCTTTACAATCTTCTTTAGAATCTTCTTTAGACTCTTCTTTAGAATCTTCTTTAGACTCCTCTTTAGACTCTTCTTTAGAATCTTCTTTAGTGTGTAGAGCTGTGTATCTTCTTTAGAATGTAAAAAATGATGTTGGGTTAGTTATAGTTATAGGATTAGTTATTTTGTTTTTGTTCTGGAAGATTTTGCTCTCTAAAGATCTGGTAGTCAAGGATAACTTTGGGACCAAGTTAACACCGCAAAATTTTGTTTTAAGAACCTGAATGATTATTTAGAATCATTATTCCAGATTATTTATGTTCTGATTACTTATTTGATTACTTATTTGATTACTTATTTGGTTACTTATTTGATTACTTATTTGATTACTTATTTTCCAGATTATTCTCATAGAATCCCTGGTAGATAAAAGTACATTAGCGTTCTCTTCGAGAATTGCTCTAATGATTTCCCATTCAATGCATAAAGAAAGATCCTGAATATATAATATTAGAACATTTAAAGATTGGAAGAATTTCTGATCCTTTTCTCTTGAATGGCTTTTATCGAAATAAAACAAAAAACAAAAGCTTTGAGTTTGAGCTCGGGGAAATTGAACCGGTTATTTCGTCATGGAAATTGGCTTCGAGACTTTTCTTTCTATTTTCCTTTTCGACATTCAAAGCGTTTTTGTTTCAATTCCACGTAATGATAAGAAAAGGAATAAACTTTGGAGGAAAAGGATTAAAATAGCTGTTTGGCTTATGGCTTATTTGGGAAATCGATTGGCTTTGGTCGATTGGCTTTAGTCGATTGGATTTGATTTGCTTTGATCGATTGGATTTGATTTGCTTTGATCGATTGGATTTGATTTGCTTTGATCGATCTAGTTACTAGTCGATTTATCGATGAATTTATTGAGAGTCTTCAAAATTATCTAATCTTGTCAATCAATTGGATCATATCTAAGATTTTCTATTCATTGATATAGATCGAATCGATTCATTGATCTAGATCGAATCCAATCTGTTCATTGATCTAGATCTAGTGAAGGTACTCGGTACCAAATTCCCAATCGTTTAGTTCCTTCACTAACCCCCAATATCGGCCCTCTTTTGACCGTTTAGATATTGACATTGACCTGCTTGAGAAAGGTCGCCTCTTTGGGAACAGAAAAGGGAAAGAGAAGCGTCAGACTGTCACCACTCCACAAATGATGCCCTAGTTATTGCATTTAGTCATTTTTTCACTTTTTGATATTTGTCTAATAACTCAAAATATCTAGAATCAGGCTTATTTTCTAGCGCAAAACTTGATCTAGAACTCCGCTATTGTTCAGAGATGAGATTGACTGGTAAACTGTTGCGACTGGTAAACTTAAAACTAAGGTATACTGTACTTTTAAGTAGATTAAAGTTGTTAATTCCTTTAAGTATCCTTTAGTACATCGTAAATAATAAATAAATAACAAATAAATAATAAATAAGTAACAAATACGATCAGTGCTCATTTCAATAATACCTTACTCAAGTCTAGAAGCAGTCAAAAACTGTTTTGAATTTAAAACAGTTTTGATTTCCCTCAAAGTCCCTTTAAAATTAGCATTTTTGAAACCGTTTCCCCATCTTTTTTTTCTGCTATATAGAGAAAAGCGATTCACACAACTTTTCAAGTATACGGGATAATAGAGGTCATTGTTGTGGGTGTGTGAAAAGGGGAGACAGCTGAGCTCACCCCAGCCCTGGATCTAGATGAAATCCGCTTCGATTCTATACAATGACTTTCAATTTTGAGATCATCGAGCTTTCAAAGCGAAACATTTTTAGATTTCTAAAGGGTTTCCTTGTTTTCAAAGTAAGGACTGTTCTTGTAAGGACTTTACCTTTGAAGAAATTCAAGTAAGTTATGCGAATTGGAGTGAGTGATGGCTTTCACCATTACATCATTATCTTTAAACACCCACATTGTTTACCCACACTTCTTGTACACGTTGCTTTCTCTATTTATAAACAGGAGGCGCATCTTTCCTAGCCCATTATTCCCAATCTTCTATTCTTGCATTTGGTCAACGAAATTTAGTCATTCCCTATCATAAACCGCTTATTCCACGTCGGCTTACCAGTTCTCCCTTTTCTCAGTCTTTCAATTTCTCTCGATCATCATTGTCTTGCGGTCTAAGATGTGGGCAAAAAAAATGGAGAATCCCATGTATTCCAGGGCATCGCGTTGGAAGTTGCGGGGCGGCCGCGTTGCGAGTAGGTTAAATCGGCGTGGACCAATGGGCGGGGGGAAAAGGGGCGGATCGTCTCAACTCTTTTGCAATGAAAGAGAGGCAGGGGCAAGGTCGGGCTGCGAGAGCCTAAGCTGACGCGTCTCTACATAGCGAGGAGGGGTCCACACAGATTCTCACCCGCAATCCTTTTTGTGCCTTCAGGATAGTTTTCCTTCTTGTCTTCTCCCATCTCTTGTCCACCCGGCACCGCCGGTCACCTCTCTATGATCGTTGAAAAGAAACTGTACACACAAAAGCTTACTTTCTTTCAAATCATCTTTCTTTCATCTTCTCATCTTTCTTTTGATCCAATTGAACTCTTTTGGATAAGAAATTAGATCTTTTAAGTGCCAGATTGCTTTTAGCTTTAACTTTCGGCCTTAAATTTTAGAAATTTTCAATTTTGCGCTTAAAACGAGAGATTTTAAAGTATTCAACAAGTGTTTTTTCCATTTTAAAACCAAAACTTTCAGGAAAACTGTAAAAATGAAAAATATTCTCTTGTCGCTAAAAAATTATGCGTAGATGATACGCTTTATACTCAAAAATTATCACAAATTTTGAATTTTCAGCTTTCCGATTAAATATTTTGACGCTGATTCACGAAAATCGGAAAAATTTTTTCTTTTGTAAAATTGTCCCGTCGCGAATTGAAATCTTTCGCAATTTCTCCGATTTCTTTCTGTTTTTGCCTTCATTAAATGTTTTTACGTACTAATTTTATTTCTTTAGCAACCAACATGCTCAAAACGGTCACCCTTTGCGCCCTGCTCGCCATTGGAGTCTTCGCCTCGGCGAAATTCGAAGAAGAAGAGAGTGTTATCGTTCTCACAAAGGTTTGTTGTTGATTTCAAGTTTTTGAGCTAACGTTTCTAGACCATCTTTAGCTTATTGAATGCTTTTTCATTTAGGACAACTTCGATGATGTCGTAGAGAACACCGAGTTCGTGCTCGTCGAATTCTACGCTCCATGGTGCGGACACTGCAAGTCTCTCGCTCCCGAATACGCCAAGGTATTGCTTAAACTTATTGTTGGCTTAAAATCTAGTTGTTAAGATTTATCATTAAGCTGGTTACTGTAGATCAAGTAAAGTTGAGCGAAAATATGACTTTGAAAGTGTTAGTTTAGTTAAAGTTGATTTGATACGATTTACTTTTTAGCTTTGACTAAATGCACGATTTAAGACTTTAACCTTTCTAAAGGATAAAGGTTAAATCACCTCAAACCAACTTTAGCTAAATGAACCAATAGATAAGAAGAGCATAATATTGTATTGGTGCCAACTAAAGTTGGAAATATGTTCTGATCATCTCCAACTCTAACTTTTCTTTTAGGCCGCCACTCAATTGAAGGACGAGGGATCCGCCATCAGACTTGGAAAATTGGACGCCACCGTGCACGGAGATGTCGCCTCGAAGTTCGAAGTCCGCGGCTACCCAACACTCAAGCTCTTCCGCAACGGCAAAGCCACCGAATACGGAGGCGGACGTGACTCTGCTTCGATCATTGGATGGCTCAAGAAGAAGACCGGACCAGTTGCCAAGACCCTTGCCTCGGCTGATGAGTTGAAGGACTTGACCGACTCCGCTGACGTCGTTGTTGTTGGATACTTCAAGGTCATTTTTTTATATTGACTTATAGATTTTTGCCACTAAACGTTCTACATTTGATTGAGTTAAAGCTTTTTCAAATTTGATTTTGATTTAGGCTGCCGATAACGAGAAGGCCAAGGCTTTCCTCGAGGTTGCTGCCGGAATCGATGATGTGCCATTCGGAATCTCTACTGATGACTCTGTCAAGAAGGAGCTCGAGCTGAAGGGTGAGGGAGTCGTTCTCCTCAAGAAATTCGACGATGGAAAGGCTGTCTTTGATGAGGAGGTACTGCTCTTTGTTCCAGTAATATGAAACGCTTGTTATTGATTCAAGAATAACTTTTATTTTTTTTTAGTTGAAGGCCGACACACTCAAGAGCTGGATCCAAGCCAACCGCCTCCCACTCGTCTCTGAATTCACTCAAGAAACTGCTTCAGTCATCTTCGGAGGAGAAATCAAATCGCACAACTTGCTCTTCATCTCCAAGGAATCGTCCGAGTTCGAGAAGACCGAGGGAGAGTTCAAGGCTGCCGCCAAGCAATTCCAGGGCAAGGTAAGAAATATTTTATGATGTTTTAGTCTACTTATTTAGTAATTAATAAGACCAAATGAACATACATTTCTATGTTTGAAATAAATTAACAGTGAAGTAGTTGCGATGATTTAAACAGGCACATTCATACTCTTTATTTTAGGTTCTCTTCGTGTACATCAACACCGATGTTGAGGACAACGCTCGTATCATGGAGTTCTTCGGACTCAAGAAGGATGAGCTCCCAGCCGTCCGAATCATCTCGTTGGAAGAAGACATGACCAAGTACAAGCCAGACTTCGTGGAACTCACCACCGAGAACTTTGTCAAGTTCACCCAATCGTACTTGGACGGATCATTGAAGGCTCACTTGATGTCGGAGGAGATCCCCGAGGATTGGGACAAGTCGCCAGTCAAGGTATGCATATATTTAATTTGATTAGAATAGATTATTCTAGACATTGACGAGTTAAGTTCTGCAAATTTTAATCAATTTAAACACTAACTTTGGATCTTTAGGTGCTCGTCGGAAAGAACTTTGATCAAGTCGCCCGTGACAACACCAAGAATGTGCTCGTCGAGTTCTATGCCCCATGGTTCGTATTTAAATTGGATATTTATTTAAGTTCAAATCTTAACTTGCACATGATAAACTCAAATACTGTAACTATAATACATATGCATAAATTTAACTTTAGGTGCGGACACTGCAAGCAATTGGTGCCAACTTGGGACAAACTTGGAGAGAAATACGCTGATCATGAGAACATTGTCATCGCCAAGATGGACTCCACTGTCAACGAGGTAACGTTTTGTTTTTAAAGCAAATCAATATCATAGATTAAGGATACTGAAAGAAAGAGAGTACTTGAGCAATCACTATCGTGAAACATTTATTAATTGACCTTGTTTAGATTGAGGATGTGAAGGTCCAATCCTTCCCCACGATCAAGTTCTTCCCAGCCGGCTCAAACAAAGTTGTCGACTACACTGGTGACCGAACTCTCGAAGGATTCTCCAAATTCCTCGAATCGGGTGGCAAGGCCGGAGCTGGAGACGCCGAGGAGGAAGCAGATGATGAAGAGGCTGAGGGAAAACACACCGAACTCTAAACCCCATTCGTATTTGTTGATTCCATAAGCCCCTCTAGCTATTCATGGACTTGTCAAATTTTCTGTGATGTGTGCTCCATATGTGTATCTTTTCCCGATCACATTTCCATCGAGGTGTGCTATCGTTTTTCTTTTGTTACGGGGTTTTTCTCTGATATTTTCTTCCTTTTGTAACCCCATAGCCTAAGCGTGCTCCCTCACTTCTCAATGATCGCCCCTAACGGGTCTTCTAGCTGTGTATCTTCTTGTGTGTTGGGCTAATTGGGTAGTTTCTTGTGAGGTATTTATTTTTTCTGCAAGTAAGACCCCACACTTTTCTGTTTGTTTCATAAACGGTTGCCTTCTAAATTGTTATTTTTCTGGAAATTATAATTTATTGTTGAGCCGATATGATGAAAAAGTTTTGGCCAAACCGAACAAAATGAAAAAGCAATGACAATACAAACTGCAATGAATGAATGCGTAGGCACAATGGAATGAGGTCATGGTGAATTAAAGAAGGATTAAACAACGATACGATGGAATTAATGATGGCAGTAATATGAAGTCTAACAAACGTACAGCTTCTGTTTTAAAGAGGATTCATCGTAACAAAAGATTAGATCTCTGAAAGAAAGGATTTCTTTAGAAGGGGAAAAATTATTAAGTGTTATACGGTACTTCTCTTGGAGTAAACTTATCATGAATCAAGTTCTGGAATGGAAGGAAGACATTTGTTTTCGAGCTACAACACTTCTGAGTACCACTAGAATGTACTCTAGCAATCTAGCAAAGTAGAATCGAGAAGAGTAGTAGCATACTTGGTTTTACAAAATTACGAAAGCTTCACACTGAGAGACTAGAGAGAAAGTAAAGTCTGAGAATCAAATCCTTTAAACGGCGTGCTCCTGTCGCTGTTGAGTGTGCGTCGTGGTTGTAGTACGATAAACGTCCTGAAATTACAGTTTTTCGAAGCTACATATAATGCTTAAAATAGGTTCCTCGACGTTTTTTTTTTGTTTTAAAACACAGCTTTTTAGTGGAGCCAGAACTATTTGACGGGCTCTAGTGCTTAAATTTGCTTTCCGATTTTCTCATTGTGATACGGACGTGTAAATGCAATTCAAGAATGTTCATGCAAAAAGCAAAGTGTTTTATAGCCCCGCTCACATCTCACAAGTAGTGTAGTGTACCCGATAATCCTTTTTTTCTCAAAACTTTCTCTCACTCACATCATGTCCCCGATCGATCAATGGCTGTCTAGCCGGTGATGACCATTCGTTATCCGAATCTCTTCTCGCCGTTGTCCCACTATTGTAGGCGGTGTGTCCGTTTGTTGTGCCTGTCGTGGTGGCTGGTGGCTTGTAGACGGATGGTGCTTGATCGTATTCCTCTTGTTCACGATTGCGGAGACTGGAATTATGTTTTTGGTGATATTTTTGATTATCTTTGACATCTTTGGCTATACTGAGCGATCAATGAAACGCCTATGAATATATGAAACGTTTTTCTCTCTTTGTTATTTCTATTTGCCTTTGCCTTTGCCTTTGCATTTGCCTTTGCCATACAATTAATACATTACAGTATTCAAACTCTTTTTTTCTAAACACTGCGAACTCTCACATGATGTAAGCGATGATGAGGCAGAGGATGAGCAACAAGGCCAATCCCAGCAAAACTCCCAGCACGATTGTCCACGTTCGGTAGGCGTGTTTGACCAAATTCTGGAAAAAACAGTTATTTAACAGCCAGGGACTGAATTCTATCTAACACCAGCCGAAAAATCCTCTTAACACCAGGTTTTTCTGGTGTTAAGAGGATCTCCTTCCTCTTCCTCTACAATCGCCTTTGTGTCAAAGTGGCGCGGTCGTGGGCGCGCTTGTCTACGACCCACACCGTCCCGGTTCGATTCCCGGCTCTTCCACCCCACTTTTATTCTTTAATTTTTAAAATGTTACAACTACAATAGATTCTAAGGTTTTCTAAAGAAGTTTAGCTTTAATAGTCAAAACAAGGCCGAGGAAATGCCTGTGCAGACAGACAGGCAGACAGACAATGCTCTTTTATATATGTAACATTCGATCTAGACTGATTCTGGATCGGATTCTGGATCGGACGTTTGATTTAGAGTGAAGTGAGGTCAAGCGTTCGATCTAGAATCAAGCCGATCACTCTAAATCAGACGTCCAATCAAGACTTAGATTTAGAGTGATCGGCTTGATACTAGATCGGACGTTTAATCTCACTTCACTCTAGATTGGACGGATTTCTAGATTGGACGTAACATATACAGTAGATAGGATTTCATGATAAAGCTTCCAACTATATGAAACCACATGTACAGCGTTCAAATGTACGCTAGAATGGCTGACCACAGGTTGACTCATTTCTCCACTCACCCTGTCATCAATGGGTCCAGCATAGTCGGTGCACGTGTTGCTCGTCGTGTTGTAGTTCGAGCAAACTGTGCAGCTTTGCACCTGAAAGGCCAGGTCAGTCAATAAGTAGATCAGTCATATTAGATCAGTCATATTAGATCAGCCATATTAGATCAACCATATTAGATCAGCCTCTCCTTCCTCTACAATTTTAGCCTTCTCCTTCCTCTCCTTCCTACTCTACAAAAGCCAAACCATAGATCTTTCTGATATTTTTAGTATGATCTTTATTAAAAAGATTACTATTTTGTACTCAATCTGATGATTGGGCTTTGAGAAAGAGCCTTTAGAAATGATGAGATAAAGAACTTAAACTTTTTCACTATAACTTAAAACCCAGGCATCAGATAATAGACAAAAATTCATTTTAGATCCTTCAAAAATTCATAATTTACCCTAATCTATTCTGGATTCTAATAATTTGCCTAGAGAAATTGTTGTTTTTGATATTCAATCGATCAGAAAGATCAGATCGATCCCCACCTGTGATCTTCCGCTGTTGTATCGGCAGCTTTGAATCGTGCCGTCGTAGGAGCTTCTGCAAAAAAAAAGTGATCAAGTGTTTATCAAGCCTTTGATCAATTATGAACTGGGTCGTGAATTCGGGAAATATTTCCGTTTCACTTACTGGCAAAGGACAACATCCGAGTTCTGATTGCCGAGCGTTCCGCATTTCAAATCGCAATTCTTGCCCAAGTAACCCTGCTGACATTGGAGGGATAAATCGTAGGATAAACTGAAATGATTGATGATTTAGGTACGTTTTAAGAAGTTTTCCTTTAACTTTTGACCTAAAAACCTTCGATTAGAGAATTCTAGTCTCCTAGAAACTTTAGAAATAGCAAAACTCTAGTCCTGAGCTATCAGTCTAGTGGACTAGTGAGCTATCAATCTAGTCGACTAGTGAGCTATCAATCTAGTTGACTAGTGAGCTATCAATCTAGTCCACTAGTGAGCTATCAATCTAGTCGACTAGTAAGCTATCAATCTAGTTGACTAGTGAGCTATCAATCTAGTGGACTAGTGAACTTTTTTCGGAAACTTTGTTGTTAAATGTCTTTAGCTATTACAGTACAGCCATTACTGTGAAGATTTCTAAAATTTACGTGTTTCCTTGCTGAAGAGTGCTTCCAAGCTGAGTTGAAGAAACTCGACCGTTGCCCGAGGTTGGATCAATCTAAAAACACTCGTCTCCAGCAACCACGTTTAAAAATGGTGTTGATAACTACAGTAATTTAGAAATCGATAACATTCAATCAATAGAATCAATGAAATCGATCAATCAATCAATCAAATCGATCAATTGAATCAATAGAATCAATCAATCAATCAAACCAATCAATCAATCAATCAATCAACTCAATAAAATCAATCAATTGAATCAATTGAGTCAATAGAATCAATCAAATCAATCAATTGAATCAATAGAATCAATCAATCAATCAATCAACTCAATCAATTGAATCAATCAAACCAATCAAACCAATCAATCAAATCAATCAAAAAAAAAAAAAAAAAAAAAAAAAAAAAAAAAAAAAAAAAAAAAAAAAAAATAAAAAAAAAAACAACAATCAATCAATCAACTCAATCAACTCAATAAAATCGATGAATTCAATCAATTGAATCAACTCAATCAGATCAATCAGATCAATCAATCAATCACTCAATCTATCGAATACCTGCAACAATGGAATAGCAAAAGCGTCGACGAGTGTCAGCCGATTGTTGAAATAGAGCAATTGAGCGGTTTGTTTTCGGATGACCGCGCCGAGGTGTTGCACGAAGACATCGATTGCCGACTGAATGTGGGGAATTGAAAACCCGTTTATCTCCAGACTGTAGATTAGAGATGAGCGTTACAAACTACAAGATCAGATTTCAGACGCTTGTAGAAACGCGTAGAATGGTCGTTTTTAAAAACTGTTTTTACCAAAACATCGAGCCAACTTCGGGCTTTTGAATGGCATCAAGATATGCCCAAATTCACCATCGAGAACATACTATTTATAGCAGTTTGTAGTCCCACTACAGTTTGTTTGTAGTCTGTAGTCTGTAGTCTGTAGCCTAGGACTACAAGCATGGAAGAAACGTTATATTTCAGCGTAGAGATGATGGATTCGCCTGATTTTGGTGTCATTCAAAAGCCCAAAGTTGGCTCGATCTTTTGGCAAAAACAGTTTACAAAAATAGCCATTCTACGCGTTTCTACAAGCGTCTGAAGTCTGAGCTTGTAGTTTGTAGCGCTGTGCGGATGATGAATTCATTTACCGGCTTCGTTGGCACTTGCAGCGTGATCGCCGTCGTCCAATTGCCTTGGTTGATCGATTGGGAGAATGGATAGAAATCGCTTTGAATCATTTTCACCGTTTGGCTAAAATGCAAGGAAATAAAGCGAGTTTTGATGAGATTTGATTGGATTTTTAAATTTAGAGCCTCCTCTCTTCAGTACTGTTTTTAAAAACGCGAAAAAGCTATCGAAAGCTATCGAAAACTATCGAAAACATCGAAAACTCGTAAGTTTGTCTCTAATTCAACGAAATACATCTATTTTTGTATTTTTATCTTCCTTGAACCTTTAAAGTATCAGCAGATAGATTGAATGCATCAGATAGATTAAATAAAGTAAAGCCAACATCACTGTACACAGTAATTTGACACATTTTAGCCAGCTGACAGCTGAGGTTTGTTCGCTTCAGAGTGCAGCTTTGTTTAAACATGAAAACATAGCTTGTCTGGCGCACTGAGCTCTACATTTCTCTACATTTCCTCGCAATCTACAAATCTAGTGCGCCGTTTCAACAGCCATTTCAATATTTGAACCCAAAGCCAACTGGGATTCAATTTTGATACTCTAATGTCTTCAACTATCAAAATTTCTCTTGAAATTCCTTCACTAGGAAAGCGCATGGATTGCCCGCGAAGTTACGGCTAGTGACATAGCGCATTTTATTGGAAAAACTTAACTGATTCCGAATCTGCAATCAAAAACCACGAAAAGCTTTGTGAAAATCAGTTAAAAATGGCCTCAAAGTTGATGATTTTTGAAAGGTTTTTTGAATTTCTGGCACACCATTTGCGTCCAGCTTTTAATGCTCAATTACACCCTCTAACAAATCAATGGCAACATTGTTAATTGTCATATAAACTTAAATAATCATAAAATTATCATGCTTAAGAAAATTTGCAAAAAAAACAAAAAGAAAAGGCGGCACCCGGTATCGAACCAGGATTAAACCGGGCCGAGTGCAGGGACACTACCGACCACACCACCTAGTTGGTTGTTTGGAGTCGCGAGGAATCCATTTTAAGTCTGCGGACCCGATTTTTTGATAATTGCCAAAACTTCAAATGCGTTTTTACAAAGTTTAAAATATAGAAAAGTAAAAATAGAAAAACACTATAACTTTTCAAGGTGGTGTTTTGTAAATAGGTCATATACAGAATCGATCTAGGGATCGATTCCGAGTTCAAACAGTTCCCTTGAGCCTCGTAAGTGACTTGAGCCTCGTAAGTGACTTGAGCCTCGTAAGTGACTTGAGCCTCGTAAGTGACTTGAGCCTTGTAAGTGACTTGAGCCTTGTCTGTGTCTTGAGCCTTGTCTGTGTCTTGAGCCTCGTAAGTGACTTGAGCCTTGTAAGTGACTTGAGCCTTGTCTGTGTCTTGAGCCTTGTCTGTGTCTTGTGCCAATCAGTGCCCTGTAGCCTAGTGCTTAGTGTGGGCATCGATTAGTAAGGGTGTCATCATTTTTGACTTCCCTGCTTCGATACCGCTCACCGACAAACTTTTTTGTTAGTAAAATGATTAAAAACTATTTTCAAGACCCCTTCAAGACTTTTCAAGGCTTTCCTTTCAGGCTTTCAAGCTTTCAAGGCTTTCCTTTCAAGCTTTCAAGGCTTTTCAAGGCTAAAATTCTATTTGCTCATAGAAATCATGAAATAATTTGAAAGTTTAGAATAGCCAAAGAGTCGTTTTTGGGTTATTTATCGAAGAAATCATAAAATGCTAAAAATGCTTTTTGCAGTTTAGAGATACTGTTCAAAGCCTCAAAGCCTAGGTACTCATTATACATTTAATGTTATTTCTACGATTTCTATGAGTCAATCCATGCGTTTCCCTAGTCAGTTATTTTAGAATTCTTCCCCAAATACATATTTGTTTCGGCACAAGCAATCGATCGATTGGCTGGAGGAAAGGAGCGGAGTGCCATGCTATACAAATATTCTGTTCCCCAGTCTTTTCCCTTTTCTCCATTTCCCCTTTGAAGCTAGAGCTGACTCTTCTCGCCGTATATAGCCACAATCAGAAATTGAGAAGGAAAGAGAAAAAGAAAGAGAAAAGAAAGAGAAAAAGAAAGAGAATTTTGTCTTTCCTTTTCTTTTCTCTTTGAAATTCTTTCGATAAGATAGTGCGCTTCAATCGTTCAATTGAAAATCAGTGTTGGTGAGCTGTTTCTGGCAGAAACCGTGTTCAAAAATTTGCTTTTTTTTCATTCCAAACAATGCGTCATTGCTTGAAACATGATTCAAATTGAACTTCAAATAAACTAAAGTAAATTTGAGCTGAATTTTGAGTAAAAGGGAGTAAAAGCGATTAAGGGAAATCGCTTTAAACTTTCTAATAGCAAAATAGAATTGAACTGGTCAAAAAGCAAGGTCAATTGGTCAAAAAGCCAGGCCAACTGGTCAAAATGCCAGGTCAACTGGTCAAAAAGCAAGGTTACTACAAGGTTATGAAACAATTAATGGCTCCTTTCTTGAACAATTGAATGGATTTAGTGATTTCCTGGGGAAAAGTCTATACAAAATATTATAATGATAAACAAGATTTCAACTTTTGGCCTCACTGAGACTTTGAAGCTTTAAACTTTGAAACTTCCAATCGAAGTCTCCAATTCCAAAGTCTCCAATTCCGAAGTCTCCAATTCGTTAAGGGAAAGAAGAAAAAATACTGTTCTTACTGTCATGATCATATTCATTTTTCTGCGTCTTTTCAAAGCAACAAATTTAAAACAACAAATTCCAAAATGTTTCAGATTCTATTGCTAAATTAATCCATACCATTGGACTTATAAATTTCAGTTTATTTCGGATTCAAACAAATCGTAGTCGTAGCCGATTGTCGTAGCAAAAAAACCAAACCGACCGAAACGAAAACTGAGTTTAACGAATGACGAGAGTTGGTCAAAATAGTGCCCGCCAAAATAATGTGTTTGCGGTTAAGTTTATTTATGTTTTTCATCGGATATAGAAAAAAATTAGCTATCTCCTGAACATTTTAAGGCCGTTTAGAACAAATTTGAGTTGAGAAAAGGCCAAAAAAAACGAAAAAGGGCTTAAGAAAGAGGTTAACTGAGCTTTTCTCGACACTAATTCTGTTTTAAATGATCTCAAAGTAGATAATTTTATTCTAATAGGTTGATGCATAAGTGTTTTCGTTCCTTTTCGTCTGCCGTTTGAAGCCAACAAATGCACGAATTAAACTACGGTTGATTTCATTAGAAAAACGAATTATTTTTCTGCAAAATAACATTAAAACGGGTTTAAAAATATTGAATGCCTGGATTTTCTTGAGAGTATGAAGTCGGGTAGTCAAAAAGGGCTAACTCGATGATGCGGTTTAGACACCTTAGCTAAAGATAGCTAAAGAAAACCTATCTTCGTGTCAATAGATAAAAGATAGAGAAAAAAAACGTTTGATATTTCGCCAAAATTTCAGAGAAATTCATTCAGCCAATTTTTCCGTAGAGTTTTTTATAGATTTTTACGAAAAAGGCGTTTTTCACTCTCGAATTTGCTTCAAAGTGAACCGAAATTCATTTAAAAAGATGCAAATTCAACAAAAAAAACACTTTTTTTATAGAGCAAACTATAGATTAATTCGTGAATTTGTTACTTTTTAACAGAAGTACGAAAACAAACGAAAAGACTTATGCATCAACCTTCAACATTCAATCAGAATAAAAAACATATAGAAACTTAACCGCAGGGAGGCTATTTTTGCTGTGACGCTGTTTTGAGCAGCTATTGGATACAAGAGTAGATACACTCGACCATGTGCGAGTGTCGCCATGGCCGAGTGGTTAGCAGTCTTGGATCGGGTCACGAGTTCGATCTCAATTTGGGTTGTTCTTGCCATCTTGTCCCTTACGGTTCTCTTTTTAGGTTACGGGAGAGGCTGGGGGAGAGGCTGAGGCTGGGGGAGAGGCTGGGGGAGAGCCTGAGTGGAGGGGAAACTCACTCCGCTGACGAGATGACGACCATAAACGAGAACATGCAATTGTTCTGCTCATTTTGTCGAAGGAAATCACAATTGATTGTCGGACAAGCACAAGTTGTGTCCGCATCGAGGGAATTTTGTGGATTCGAGTATTGTCGGAGTTGGATTGTCACCAATGCACCAAGATCGGACGAATTTGTCTGGAAAGTTTCTGGTTTCAAAATAGCAAGTTAAAATAGCTAAAAGCTAAGATAGAAAGGCTAAAAAGGCAAGGGTAGAAGGTAAAGTTGAAAATTTGAGATTAAAATTGTCTGTGGGCCAAAATGGGCCAAAATGGGCCAAAAAAAGGCCAAAAACAAAACCTGTGGGCCAAAATTTATCGCAAAACCGAAGGGCTAGACTTGGGAAATTCGAAAAAGGCTTAAGATTTTGAAATCATTTTTGAAATGATGAAATCCCTAGTTCAGCTCTGTCTCTGGCTTCCATCAGAATCTATTCTTGAAGTTCTTCTCTTTAAACTAGTCATTAAAAAGGCTTAAACAATTCGGCTGGCATTCTCACCATTCTCAACGGATTCGTGCTCACTGCCGATCGGCTCATTTGTTGTCCATTCCCAAAAAATTGCGGATTTTGATTGTTCATATTTCCCTGTTGCTGATTTTGCATTCCATATTGTTGTTGTTGTTGTTGTTGTTGTTGTTGTTGTTGTTGTTGTTGTTGCGGTTGTTGATTAGGATTGTATTGATTTGATTGTTGTTGGTAGTTTTGCTGTGGTCTGAAAATGAATTTGATTATCCTTTTTTGTAGCTCTTTTTTCCTCTCTTCCCCTTTGTGTTTCCCTTTTTCTCTCCCCGGCCAAGCTAGCGGATGGCTCAGTGGTTAGAGGTTAAAGGTCGGCAAGCAGGGGGTCGAGGGTTCGATCCCCTTCACGGCTTTTTTCGGAAAATCCTTTTATTTTAAATCCAAAACCTCTATTTCATAGAATCAACCTCAGATTCGGATTTTGCTGATTCTGTTGGAGTTGTCTATTCTGCTGGAATTGATTGTTTTGATTGTTCGGGTACTGTTGTTGACCGGCTTGCTGTTGGTATGGACTCCTGAAAGTTCATTTCATTGAGCCAATCAGAATCAGCCAATCCTTTAAGCCCATTCATTAATCTATTTTCGAACGATAAAACATCAATTCATGAAAAAGTGACAAAAGTTATGCGTAGAATCGTCACAGTGACTTAACGATCAACTTTTCCACAAGAAGTACACGTATTGATGACACTTTTGCTAGAATGACACATAGAATAGCTTTAAAAATAGATGCCTTGCTTAGTAAGCAGAAGCTTATTGAGCCGCAGAAGCTTGCTTATTAAGCCGCAGACTTATTAAGCCGCAGAAGCTTATTAAGCTTTTGCTTTCACGTTTAATATGATTTATTATTGTTTTCTAGAAACTCATTTAACAATGAATACGCTCAAATTCGCTTTCACAGACCTCTGATTATTGTACTGTGCAGTGACGAGAAGAAATATTGCCGCGAGCGGAAGAATCCGCAACAACATTTTTGCTTTTTCTCAGGAATATGGATTTGAGTGTGTTGGGAATCTGGAATCTGGAAATTCTCAAAGTTAAAACTAAGCTACAAGAGCTAATGTCGAAAGCGACAAGAGCTAAGCTAAAACGAGAATCTTTCTCTAATAGAGTCAAAGAAAATGAAAAGAAAAGAAAAAGAAAAAGACAGAATCAATACAATTTGTAAGTTTGAAAAAAGCAAACTATAACAAATGAAAGGCACAGCAAAAAGCCTGATAGATTGTTATTCAAAAGTGATTTCAACTGGAAGAGATGAGTCAAGACTTTAGCCCAAAAAAGCGTGTGATTTTAAAATCCCACAACGTAACAAAGTCGATAACAAAAACTCGAAAATCGTGAGTCAATCGAGAAAATGCAAGACGATGTGTGCAGAAGAGAAGTGTTTAGGGAAATTGAAGAAGAGACAAGCCTTATCTTTGTATGAAATGGGTATGGAATCGAAAAGGAAAGAAGAAGAAGAAGGAGAAGAAGGAGAAGAAGAAGAAGAAGAAGAAGGAGAAGAAGAAGAAGAAGAAGAAGAGGAAGCAGAAGAAGGCAGAGATGGCGGTGGGCGGGGATGAGTCATGAGAAGAGAGTCACACACAACGATAATCACTGATATGAGCAATCTGTGGAAGAGGAAGAGGAAAGAAGACCGAAATTGTATAACAGAGCTGAACTGGAACGAATTTCGATGTTATAGAATAGCAAATATGATTGTGGAACATTTGAAACACGCTCCGCCCTTTTGCCGTTGGCAATCTAATTTTGAGCTCAAATTTCTTGGTGCTGAGCGGTCCAATTGAAATAGTTTTTGTACCAATCGATAGAGAAAGATTTGGTGGATCTAATGATACCAAGAATATTTAAATTGGACGCACCAACACCAAGAAACTTGAGCTCAAAGTTGGCTTGCCAATGGCGAAAGGGACGGGGCACGTATGTTCGATAATCAACAAATATTGAAGTAAGAAAGTCGCTTTGCAACCAGAAACCCTTCATAACAGGGTACAGGCCAGGGCCAGGCCGACCCTAACTCGTTTTTAGGCTTGGCTTTGGTCTGACCATGGATATACCGTTGGCCTAAGCTGGAGGCCTGGCTTTACTTGACCTAGCCCCTAGGTTTATAATAAAGTAAGGCGTTCTAGAAACTGAGATCTGTACGGTCAAAGATGGGCATGGAAATCGTATTTACCGATACCCCATTGCTTGAAAAGCACCCTTTAAAGCTTATCTTCGAAAACCCTCGTGAGCTTGCATAATGCAGAAGAACAGGCTTTGTCACCAGTCACCAAAAAGCTGCCGCAATCTAATAACAGACCAGAAATACCTTGCCGTACACAATGGCAGGTGGTCGAGGTGGTTAGCGTCCCGTCTACAAATCGACTGTCCCAAAGGAGTGCCGGGTTCGACCCCCGTCCGCTCCAAACTTTTTTACTTTTCAGGCAAATTTGAGTTGCCCCTTTAGCTCAAGGGATCAAGCTATGCGTTAGCCGCAAAGCAGTCAAAGGACTAGCCATTCGGCGAAAAGAAAGACCGAAAAGAAAGAAAAGAAGAAAAGAAAGAAAAGATAGAAAAGAAAGAAAAGATAGAAAAGAAAGAAAAAAAGTACACCTAAAAACTTTATTGATTACTTTATTGATCAATAAAGTGAATGATTCATTCAAAGAGCCAATAACCAATAAGAATTGGAAAAATGGTGAACCATATTGGCCATTTTTAAAGAATGTCCATGAAATGTCGATGAAAAACAATGAGTAACAAGGAAATGGATTGATCAATGGTCAAAAAAAAGACAACAGTTCAAGAGTATAACAATTGTTGCCAAGTGGGTTTCGAAGAGAAAGACGAAAAGAAAGACTCTCATACACCAAAAAAGGGAGAAAAGTGGGTAAACAGAATGTCTCACCTTGTTTTGTGTCACCACAAAAAAGGGATAGCTTTGAATGATGATTGAAAAGTGTTCAAAGAATGATTGAATGGTTGTTCAATCATTGAAAAGTGTTCAAAGAAATCGATTAAACTTTAGAAGGAATAGGCGAATCATTGTAAAAATCAAAGCTCGAAGCAATAAAGTGAAAGATTTCTGCTAAAGTTGATGCTGATGCTGAATTTGAAGAATTTGACTCTCTGATTGGCTTTTTGAACTAAAAGTGCTCAAGATTTGGAAAAAAAAGCTACATTAAATCTAAATTCTTGATTCAAAGCTTGATTTAAATCGATTTACTTACTGAAAATCGATCATTACTGAAAATTCCGGCAACGCATTGCTCTAGAATTGACTGGGGGTTTTAAAGGGTCACTCAATGGCTTTGAAAAACTTCTAACTTCGTTGAAAAACTTTAAATTCGTATACCGCAGTATACCGTCTTTTCTCTAATTGTCGTGCTCTCCTCCCCCGGACCTCTCCTTCTCCCTCGGCATTTTTCGACCCCGAACTGGTGAAATAGCTGAGAACTTTGATTTGAGATTTACTTATCTTATTATCTGGATACTGTAATGATACTTTAGTGAGACAGGATGAGTATAAATTTTCTTTTTTATAGGAAATAAAAAACATACCGTATTCTCTCTAATACTAGTGCACCCCGGAGAGCCGAGTTGATGACTATTTTACAGTTCCCAAGCTTTTGCAGAAGCTCAACACTAAAATCCCCCACTAGATCTCATCTTCAGCTACATTTTCCGACCCCACATCGATAGGTTCTGATAAGCGGTTCTCGAGATTTCGAGCAATTTAGGAAGGCTCAGGATGATTGGTTTAGCCCCCCGACGCTCGACTTTAGAGAATCTTCCTTTTTCTCTTTTTCCCCCCCCCCCCCCCCTTCCCCCGGGCGGCGTTCTGGATTTGAGCAATTTAGGCGACGCTCCTGAGCCTACCATTAGAGAAAATACGGTAATTAGAAGACTAGAAAGCTAGGAAAGAAAGAAAGAAAGAAAAAAGAAAGAAAAAGAAAGAAAAGAAAGAAAAGGAAAGAAAAGGAAAGAAAAGAAAGAAAAAGAAACGCCAAAGCACTAGAAGATTCTCTAAAATCGATTCCCAAATGGAAATCAGCACAATCAATTTGCATGAATCATGCCCGAGAAGGCGAGTGACACACGAAAATTAGCGATTCAGAAACGAATCGCAAAAAAACAACTTTACGAAAGATCGGTATGCAAAGGAAAATTTCCAATCAGACAGATTTCCTTTTCCCCACATTTTCTCAAAGCTTTCTTTTCACAAAAAGGAAAAATGCCCGAGCAAGAGCCGACATTTTAGTCAGCAAAGGGAATAGTTCTGCCAAAAACGGAAATATTTCTAAATAGTAGTGAAGCTGGCTTGAAAAACTCACATTTTCATTGATTTTCTAATCGTTTTGTATGCTGTGCATTGGGAAATGATAAAAAAAACTCTAGATTTGGCTTAGAGATGTTCTAGATGTTCTAGAGATGTTCTAGAGATGTTCTAGATGTTCTAGAGATGTTCTAGATGTTCTAGAGATGTTCTAGATCTTCTAGAGATGTTCTAGAGATGTTGTAGATGTTCTAGAGATGTTCTAGATGTTCTAGATGTTTTAGAGATGTTCTAGATGTTCTAGAGATGTTCTAGAGATGTTCTAGATCTTCTAGAGATGTTCTAGATCTTCTAGAGATGTTCTAGAGATGTTCTAGATGTTCTAGATGTTTTAGAGATGTTCTAGATCTTCTAGAACAAGCCAAGATCTGACTTTCTGGCTGGCTTTGACCAAAAAATGATTTTACCAATCGAATCTGGCTTATTCAGCAATATTCTATTGCAATACTTGGGTGACTTTTAAATGTAGATTTTTAGCCACTGAAACACAATTAGCATCTTGCCATGCATTGGATTATGAAAATAGCTTGGGGTTCAATGGATGAATTTCATTTTGAGTTTGAATTTCAATATTGTTAAGCAATACCTTAGTAAGAATTGAATGTTAGCTTTGAAGTTAGCTAGAAAATAAGACACAAATCAAAAGTACAGCTAAAGTACAGCTAAAGTACAGCTACAAAATAATCAAATAAAGAAATGAATGGTAAAGAATTTGTTACCAGGGGGGAACCCGATCTTGAACACGATCTTCTGCTTTTTGAACCCGATCTTTCTACAGATCTAGAGCTACCACTGAGCTATTGGAGCCTTCTTTTCCCAAGAAATAGGAAAGACAAGGAAGAGGAGGAAAGGAAGAGGAAGAAAGGAAGAGGAAGAAAGGGAGAGATGGATAAGCCTATTTTAACTTAAAGCTCTTATAGCCAGAGATGTGTCAACTAGACTCTAGAAGGCTCTAGCCTAGCTAGGGCTGGCTCCCTAGCTAGAGGCTGGCTCTAGCCTTCCAGCTCAGAATCCAGGAAAGGTTCTTCTTGGGGACTTCTTGTAAACCAGATCTGAAGCTGAACGAGGCAAGGCAAGGCAAGCCAGCCAGCCAAGGCAAGCCAGCCAAGGGCAAGCCAGCCAAGGCAGGCCAGCCATACCATGTCTGATCTTGAAAAGCTTTTAGAACAATCCTGGAATAGAAGAACAATAATTGTAAAACAATCCTGGAACCTAGATTTAATTCCCAACTTTTGGAACTGGTTTTAGAAGTGGTTGGAACTGGCTTTAGAAGTGGTTCTAGGTTTTAGAAGTGGTTGGAACTGGTTTTAGAAGTGGTTCTAGGTTTTAGAAGTGGTTGGAACTGGTTTTAGAAGTGGTTCGGTAAATCAAAAGTCCTTGCATCAACGATCTTCAAACAATCAAATAGAAAGAGAAATCAAAAACCACGAAACTGCAGAGATTTAAAGCGGCAAGTCAACAAAAATATTTATTTGAAAAAGAAGCAAAACGGGGAAAAGGATCGCTTTTTATTGTGTTGTTTATGAGTGATCTGTTTGTGAGGAAAAGAGAATGGGGAATCGATGGCTGATATCAGAATGGAGGGAGTGGAAGGAGTGGAGGGAGAAGAGCCATTCAAACAGCTCCCCTCACTTCATTGATAAGCTCCAATATACAACTTTGGCTTGTCCCTGGCTAGGGTTCTAAATAATTGCAAATATTGAGGGGGAAATTGTGAGTCAGAGGTTTTCTTGTTTGAAAAAAGGCTTGCCTGTTTGGAGTTGGAGGTTTGGAGGCTTGCCAGTGGGGAAAGTTGCAAAAGCAGGGGCCTGAAGCTATTTGGACAAGTTTTAGCTGGAGGAACTTGTAGTTTAGCTAGAAGAACTTGTAGTTTAGCTAGACGACAAGACTTGTACTCAAACAAATCTATTTCGAAAAAGATCGGATATCTAACTCTTTCAAGATCAACTTTCAAAACAAAATAGAGACTTTGCTGGATCTGATTTAGCTTTGCTAATGGCTTGGCTAAGCTCTGGAGGCTCTGAAAGCTCTGAAGGCTCTGAAAGCTTTGAAAGCTCTGAAAGCTCTGAAGGCTCTGAAGGCTCTGAAGACTCTGAAGGCTCTGAAAGCTCTGAAAGCTCTGAAAGCTCTGAAAGCTCTGAAGGCTCTGAAGGCTCTGAAGGCTCTGAAGACTCTGAAGGCTCTGAAAGCTCTGAAAAGCCACTAGAGCCAGTCAGAAACCAAGTCTGAAGTTGGCTAGCTTAGCATGGTTTTCAAAAAATCCATCTATTCACACGAATGGTACAAAACAATACACAAGCACAATCCCTAAGCCCTAAATGTCGGGAAAGAAAAACCCATATCTATGGAAAGAAAAGAACTAATTGCCTCCGGGATTGAACCTTTGAAGAAAAGCCTTCGAGATTGAACCCTTGACCTCCTGACTAAGATATCGGGCTCTTTGTCAGTCACAAGCAAGCGCTGAAAGCAAGCAAGCTCTAAAAAACACACTTCACAAATTTGCCTGTCATCCTTGCGGCCCTACTCATCATCTCTGTTTATCCGAATTTTAGTAGATGTTCATAAAAGCTTTTCTTAACAATTTTTAATAAAGAAAAACAGCCAAATGACCGATTCGATGTAGATGTCGACTAGCGCTCATTCAAGTGCTTGGAAAATGATTTGTAGAAGTCCAATCGGGAAACTTTTATTAAATAAATGTAGCCAAGATTCAGGGCTTCAATATTTCATATAACACTTAACACATTCGGGTTGAATTTTGAAGCTAATCTATCAAAAGAAGTCGTCCAAAAATACTGAACTTGAATTTGATTCGGTTCCGGTTAGTTAGTATTGACGATAGTATCGATTTCATCGAAACGATTTCTAGCCTCGTATAGCGAAAACGCGAAAGAAATCTCATCACTTTCGACTGCTAAAATTGAAAGAATGACTCATTGAGGTGAGTGTTCTGATTTCATTCAATTCATTCAACGAATTCAATCCCTTCTCAACTATTCCCCACGCATTGATGACAATTTCGCGGTTTACAATTTCGTGGTGGGGTAATTCTGATGCAAAAGAAGCTCTCCATTGACTCAAATAGTCTGATTTGGTGAGCTAAAAGTTCTAAAAACCTATTCAAAAAAGGATAAAGCGATTTTTTTTTAAAGCTCATCTTTTCCAAACTCGTTATTCAGTCTATTTTTGAGCTAAACCCAGTAAGATTTGTGTCATTTTTGTGTCATTTTTGAAAGCATTTTTCAAATAGATAAATCCAAAGGCAAAGTTTAATGAAAAAGAAGGAAATTTGGCAATTGTTGAATTGAAATAGGAATAAGCAGAGGATGAATTGAAATAGCAATGAGTCATGAGAACAATGAGACGGCAATGAGCAATGAGACGTCATAGCAATGAGCGGCAGTCATGAGCTCAAGAGAAAGTCAAAGAAAGAGTGAAAGAGTGAAATTATGAAAGAAATTGGTAAACACTTGTCAAATTAACACTCAAAAACATGAACACTTTAAAAGAATGTGCTGAATTCCTTTTTGACCCTTCACATCTCCAAAAGAAATGCCTATCGAAAGAGGTGTCTCTAATCTGTTTGCCTATTTGTCTTTGTTTGTCGTGTGCCCATTCCCCGATCCATTCCTCGATCTATTCCCCAATCCAATCCCCTTTTCCTTTCATCCACCTTTCTATCTTTGATCAGACCCATAAATTTTCCCTTTCCATCTCTCTTTTCTTTCTTTCTTTTCTTTTCCCATTCTTACAATTATTTATTTGATTTGCATCTCCACACAACTCATCTTTACTAGCTCGACGATAATAAACAAGTGGAATTGGAAAGAAAAGTAGATTTCAGGAGAGAGAATTGAACCCTCGACTCTTGATTGAATCCTTTTGCCTTGAGCAATTGCTCTAACCATTGGGGTATCCGGTCCCTTAACTTGTCAAGAGAAAGAGGGAGAGACAAGGTGGAAGAAGGAAGAAAGGAAGGAAGAAAGGAAGGAAGAAAGGAAGGAAGAAAGGAAGGAAGAAAGGAAGGAAGAAAGGAAGGAAGAAAGGAAGGAAGAAAGGAAGGAAGAAAGGAAGGAAGTCTCAAATATCATATTTCATTGTCCAGTACTGTAAATCTAAACCTAAATCAAAACCTAAATCGAAACCTAACCCTAAACCCAAACCTTTTCAAGTTTTCCTTTTCGTAAACTAAAAGGGAAACTCTTTAAATTCTTTGTCACATGTACAAATCATTGTTACTGATCGATATTGATCGATTCACATCACACACACACACACACAATCGTTTTCTTCAAGCACAAGTCATTTCATAAAGAACTAGCACACCAAAGTTTATTTCGACTTTTTTTTTGACACCGCAAAACGGATTAATAGTTGTTAAAACAAAGTTTTGTTAATTCTTTTTGTATAGATACTTTTATTCGCTTAATATTTCATCAAAAATCCGATTGAATCTGGAGATTTGGTGAAGAGAATTACTTAAAAAAAACTGTCTTAAAAAAAGAAGCTTAAAAAAGACATTGTTGTTGTCATAGTTTCGAGGAGAGAAATCATTTTATCGACAAATGATAAAACCATATAAAAAAAGGGGTAGATCTAGAGTGTTTTGCAAAATAAAAGTTGGGCATAAATTCAGGGTAAAGATTTTTGTGCGAGAGGAGCTGTAAGGATTAAGCTGTAAGCTGATTAAGCTTGAACAGAAAGGGGATTAAGCTGTAATCACAACCGGCATCAAGAAAGTCAAAGTGTTAGATCTATCTATCAATGATTCATCGTCGCAATGAAAATGATTAAAAAAGAATAAATTAATATCAAAAAAGAATATCA
Organism: Mesorhabditis belari; assembly: GCA_958450365.1. Taxonomy (NCBI): domain Eukaryota; kingdom Metazoa; phylum Nematoda; class Chromadorea; order Rhabditida; family Rhabditidae; genus Mesorhabditis; species Mesorhabditis belari. The sequence continues at coordinate 23,132 of CAUEEP010000741.1, read as the reverse complement.
AAGAATATCAAAGAAGTGTGTTCTTAGGCAACTTTTACATGATAAAGCTGTTTAGCTTATGTACAGTCAGCTGATCAGTCAGCTGATCATTGAGCTCTTCACAGCTTGTCATTCTCGGGATCGTGTTTTTCTGAAAACCTTTGAATATCTTGATTACAGGCACCTTTTATAGTAAGATCTTCAATCGACAAATTAAATCGATCTTCAATCGATTTAAAATATCAGCCTTCAATAGATTTGGGAACTAAAAAAGATTGATACGTCGATTTTAAAGATCTAAAAATATCGATACCTCGATCTAAAGTTTTCCACGCTTCCTTCTAACCTTTCTATTCTAACCACGCTTCCTGTCTCCTCTCAAACACGCTCAAAACTATCGTCATCCCACTTCATCAGTATTCTCTAAAGCGTGCCCCGACTACAGTAATCACGCTTAACTTCTATCATTGCATTTTTAGCTCTAAACTTTGCCTTTCCGCATAATATGTCTTAATTACTTGATGCTAATGTCCTTACAGGTTGGCTTGCCTTGGCTACGGTAACATCGATTCCGTTAATCAGAGCAACTAGTTGAAAAGAAGCTAGTTGAAGTTGAAGGCAAGTTGAAGCTTAGAATAAAAGTTTTGTCAAAAAGGAATCGAACTCGAGCAATAAACGCGGTGCTTGTTTCGTATGCAAGCGTTTTATCCACTAAACGATCAAGTCAAATTTGGGACCCGTGAGAGAACCCTATTCGGCATTATAAAGGCATCCCTATTCGGCTTAAAACTTTCGCATTTTCACCCTAAAACTTAAACACGTATAGCTTTTTATAGAAAGCGCACTCGCAAAAACGGAAAACACATTCAGAATCAGCGTGAAATTCTGCGTCGAATGGCTTGGCTTATCTCATTTGGCCATATCCTACTGTTGCTTTTCCCTTTGACCACATCCTACTGTTGCTTTAGTCACACGACTCACCGTTTGTTGTTTTCCCTTGCATATTCAACCAATCGGCCATCTCCGCTGCTTCCCTTTCACTAACGGACAACGATCGATCACCGGCTGCTTGTCGAATTCCCACCGAGGCTTGCGGTTCAGCATTGGCTCGGTAAGCTCTAAAACTTGGTGATTAACCAGTCTAGTTTAAATCTTGCTAAATCCATCACAACTCACTCTTCAATCACTGATGGTTGGTTGGTGGTTGAGGAGAGTTCTGAAAATGGAGGCCTTTAGATTAGGGATTTTTGATTGACTAGACTAACTTTCAACTTTCAACTCACTCAAAGCTTCCAATTGGTCGGCAACAGTTTGAGGAGCAGAAGGGACTTGCACATCGATCAACTCAACACTGCTCCCTCTTGGAGTCGGCTGCGTCGGACTGAAATTGTAGTTTCTTGGGCCTGCAATTAAATACGCTATTCACAATCATAATAGACATGAATGGGATTCTGATTTGGATCAGATCAGATCATCTTCATTATAGATTTAAACTTATCTGACCAGATATCCGATAAACTTTCATAGGAAAAATAAGGCCCAAAAATTGATTCACTACTATGTTACTAAACTTTTTGATAAGAAACCCTTAACAGTAAAATGCCACAAACAATTTTAGACCTTGAGCAGTCGGTGAATGACACCAGTGATTACCGTAAATACTTTAATATGTAGAAGCCCCGTATAGAAGCGTCGCGTAGTCGAAGTTTACTCTCAAACAAACGCTCATATCTCGACACCAGTACGCTTGTTTCTACGGGTTTTGGTATCAAATTAAAGTAGAGAATGGGTGATTTTTTTTAAACTATTAGATATATTTTTAGCATTAACCAGAGCTTAGAACAAAATGATTGAAAAATGATGAAAAATCGGCTTTTTTGCCACTTTTCAATCATTTTTTTTCTAAGCGCTCGTTAATGCTAAAATATTTGTTATATCTCAAAAAATCACCCATCCTTTTTACTTTAATTTGATACCCAAGCGTGCAGAAACAAACGTACTGGTGTAGAGATATGAGTGTTTGTTTGAAAGTAAACTTAGATTGCGCGACGCTTCTATAGGGGGCTTCTATTAGAGTATTTGCAGTAGGAAGTTTTGCTATTTCTGGAACTGGTTCACATTGTTAATTACCATTTATCATTTTGTTATTGTAAATTTCTGCATGTTTCAATTCAATACAGAAGCGTAACATCCATAAACACTCACCGGTTGCTCTGCATCTTTGTTCGACATGAAACGCTCGTATTTCTCAAATGCGCTGTTGAATTCGTCGTTCAACACGAGAAGCTCATCTGGAAAAATTTTCAATCTTTAGTTTCAACAGGGTTCAATCTGGACATATTATCTTTGTTATCTAAACTCACGTGTCACTTCATCATTCGACACTTGTCCAATCAATTCCAACACCCTTTGTTGCATTTGTCGACACGCTTGATTCAACTCCAGGATCAATTGCAATTCGTCTTGGGTAACTTTATTTGGGACAATCTCTGTGAGCATCTCTCGGAAAACCTAAAAACGTCCAGATTCAACCTAGTACATAGAACCTAGCTAAGCTCAACGATAATCGAAGTGTTACTAGGTCAAGATTTGTAATGAAAACTGTTCAAAAAACACACCTTCAAATTCGAGTTCACCATATCGATATCATTCCTCAGTTTCACCAATTGTTCGGAATTTGCTTGAACAGGCGTCTCAGAGACAGGAGCGACTTGGTAGGTCTAGAAAAGAGTCGTTTGAAAAGTCTAGACTCTTTATCGACTATTGCATTGAAAGTTTTTCATTTTCAAACTGAACTAACTACTTTAAACTTCAAATGAAACTTTACACAGCTTTGATAAAATTCCGTTTAAAGTTACTAAATCTTTCTAGTTCTTTAAAAAACTATTCACTCAACAAACACTACAGTACAAACAAAAGCTAACTGAAAGGAAACTAAAAGGAAATTCAATCTTTTTTTGTGATTTACCGTCGCTTGTGGTTGAACCATCGGAGCTTGTGGTTGCTGTTGTGGTGGTGGTTCCGTAAACACAGTCTACAAACACAATACTACAGATTTACACACAAAACAAAACGATTTGCATATCAAAAATCGATGGAAAGTGCGTGATTTGATAGGTTTACGAAACACGATAGCATCTTCACAAAAATGATAACAAACTCAATAATTTTTAATTCAAACCCACTCGTTTTGGTGTGATGATCGGTGCAAGGGTGTCCAAATCGGTGGCCGGGAATTCAACACCCTTTGCTTTGAGATCTTCATACACTTGAGCGGCTCCTTGAAGATCGGGAGCATTTCGGAAAGCGTCAGCCCATGACTAAAAATAATTTTGCAAAATAATCATTTTCACTTGAAAAACTAAAGCTACAGTAAGCCTCTTTAGCAATCTATCAACAAAGGGGCTTAGTGTAACTTTAAGAGAATTTGCTTACGATAAAATGCTAGGTAATGAAACTTCATCATATCATTTCCTCCCACAAACCTGAATCAACGTCAACACTCGTTCCTGGATAATCTGTGGTGCATCGAATTTCGGTCCAATCAACTTCACCAAATCCAAAATGAAATCCTTTTGACAAACAAAATGATGAAATCGATGATCGCAATTCTATTATTGATTTGTTTAAGTTTCTTTTACTATTTCAAACCTTAACACATGTCTCCAAAACGGTCAACGTGTACATGACAATCGTATTATTTTTGCCCATTTGACTGTGAAGTCGTTTTCGAATAGCTCGGATTGCATCCTTTGGACTAAAATGTTTTGGTTTATTCTAAAAATCAGCTGCTCATTTTTTTCTTACCCATCTTCATATCCATTGATGAAATCACAAATCTCCATATTCAGACCCCAATTTTCGGTGGCCAACAAATTAGAGTCGGTGGCAAGTTCTGCAAGGTTTATAACTAATTTCTAATGAATTTTAATAAATCTAGGTAGCAATAATATAGCATTATTTGTCAGTTACAGTTGTCAGAACAAAATATCCAATCGATACGACTGTTAGCTTTTAAATTATTTAGCTTCGAATACCATCCGCCATATTGCCGCGGGACAAAAGACCAAAAAGCTATTCCGATTTCAACAAACCTATTTTCTTGCCAACCGGTGTCGCGAACGGGTTTCCTTGGAAGAAATCGGAGACCTGTTCCCCCACCTAAACATTTAATTTATCACTTTAAACACTCCAATACGTATTTAGTGCCCAAAGTAATATTTTCAATACAAAAACACTTTAAACTACTCTTACGAAACTCACATTCTGTGCCACTTCTTTCGCCGATCCGACCACTTGAGAGACCTGCTCTTTCACGTTCGACATTTAATCTGAACTTTTTTTTATAAAATTTATCCAAAAAACCCAATTTGACATGGCACAAACTCTGAAAAAATGATCACAACTCTAGAAAAGGCACTCCCTAAAAAGCCCGAAAACTGCATGAGCAAATATAAAAATTTCACATGTGAAAACAACCCGAAATTACGAAAAATGGGAATAGAGCCTACTCATCGAAACACACAGAAAATTTACAATGGAGAGGTAGAAAAAAAACCAAAAAATAGGGTTAAAAGTCGATGGGATGAAAAGAGGTGAAAAGGGGAAAGCGGGGTTGTTTGCGAAATTTTGTGTCCAGAAAGCACCGATTCTTTTCCCTCTTTCTCTGTGCACATGACACACGCCATCCACGCAGAGTGAAAAGGGATGGGGTAAATAAACCGACAAAAAATGACTGCTGACCCCAATTTTGCTGATTAAGCTAAATGTTTGATGGAGTAAAGCCATTAAATGGTATGATGAGTAGCTACATCACCACAAAATTGCCTAAAATTTCGATGATTCGTTACAGATTGATTACATTTCAGCTGTCTCCCGTCATTTAAACAATATTTCAAGCAAAAATTCGCAAACTACTTCCCCTATCTCACAACTTTTCAGAGATAGATGATTCACAGATTCCAACAGAGGTACACCAACAGACCAATACTACAGGAAGCTACACAGAACTAACACTACAAAGAACTAACAACTTTGACCTAAAAGTTTTTCAAAGTGTCTCAAAAATTAAACCAGTGTTTGATAATTTTCCAACGATCAGCTGGTGGCGTCCCAAAAATAGTTCATCTGCAACTTGGAATAGCGTTTTTCAGGTGAACCGACATCTCGGAATCGTGAATCCATCCAGTGATAATTGAACAAATCCAGAGCTTCACGAGCTTCCTCGTCCGTCAGTGTAATCATTTGCGGTTTTGGCTCAACAAAATCATTTGGAACCTTAATTTCCTTGAAAAGAATCGCAAATCGAAAAGCAAAGTGGCCTCCATAGATTGGATGAAGTGAGAGACCGATGAATTTGCAATTCGGTGCCATTTCCTGCGCTGATGGCCAAATTTCCGACGCAAAAGTCTTTGGCTGATAATAGTAAGCGGCTCCAGCCACGTGTCCACACGTGCACATCACGATTTTTGGACGTCTATTTGGCCACATGGAATGATCGTGAAAGACTTCATAGCTTTGTCCATTCAATTGATCTTCAACGGTTTTCAATCGATGGTTAAGGAAATCGGCGATTGGATTCTTTACATCTTCTGTCAATGACTCGAGTGTTTCACTTTTTTGTCGCTTGTTCGGAGATCCATTCTTTGAAAGCCACGTCAAACATGTTCGGAGTCGAGAGCACAAGAAGTCCGAGTGAATCCGGAATCGTAGGACAAGTAAAACTCTTTGGTGACCGAAGCATTGTAGGCGCCAATTCTGAAGGGGTAAACCTCGAATCCTTGCTCGGCTGGAAGCAACGATTGCACCTTCTGCCGAACTTCCTCGAAATCCATCCGGAATCGTTACCTGGAAAAAAAATAAATTGTTGTTGAGCAAAAATAAGTTTACATAAAAATAGAGAGACGTTCACAAGGTTGAGAGTGTTAAAAATGCTTGTTTACTTCAGAAATTTTAGAAATTTAGGCCATGTGTCGATAAAAATAGGTCACAAAGAAATGTAGAAAAGATGTCTAATAGCAAGAGGAATAAGATATGATAAGACGTTATTTTTGTGCTAAAAAGTCCAAAAAATTAAATTGGTCCATCATAAAACGATCGAATTTGACAATTCGATCGTTTTTAGGATGATAAATTTAAGCAAAAGCAGATATAAAATTAATAAAACATTACGAAAACAAAAAAAACCCGTAAAAAGTATTTTATAAGACTATAATTTTTGTTGGGAAAAAGCTTTAGTCGAACGAATTACGGATAGATGAACAAAAATAATTATTTCTGCGTGTTTTCAGTGTTGGGAAATGAGGGCAAAAGAGAGAAGAAAGAACGAATCGATGGATGGGCGAGCGCTCTCTTTCTCTTTTATAATTTCTTTCTTCCTTTTCCACCTCTTCACACTACACTGTTCACTTGCATTTAGTGTGAACATAAAAAGAGGAAATTGCTTGGGTTCGTAAAATAATATAGAAAATTGATTAGAAAAGGAGGTGATAAAGTTTTAAAACGCTACTAGAGAAGTGTCACAGGGAAAGGGAAACAAGCACACCCTAGAGGAAAGGCAAGCTGGATTGCTTGAAATGAAATATGGCTGCAAAGCAAGTTATTTATACCAAGCTTATCAAAAGGTTGAAATATTCAATTGAAAAGCTTAATGTTTGGCAAACAATTAATGAAGATATTGATGAGAAACACTACTTTTCATTTCTCACTTTACTCGCTCAATTTGTTTCATTAGAGGTGGGTTTGTTTGTTTGTAATGGCTTCATATCAAACTGAATGAATCGCCAGGATAGGTAAATGGAGTTGTTAGAGAAGCTTCTAAAAAAACAAACAAAAGAGAAAACTTTAAAGATTTTAAGTTATGGGTGGATTAATTTTGTTTTATTTTGTAAAGGGTCCACTTTTAGCGTTGTTTTTGATGTTTCTGATTTTAGGAGAATTCGTCGAGGCGAAATGTTGAATCAAGTGCTTCGAATATTCGACAAGTTTTTTTGCTTCCTCGGAGGGATCGCTTTTGGACTCGCCTGTCTCTACCTTACTTGCAAGGTTAATAGTTTTGTTTTTGTAGTGTGATTTTGTCTTTAAAGGAACAATTACTAGTCTACCTAAATGCGTTTATCAATTATAAGCAGCATGTAGTTGCTTTACTAAACTTTGCCAATTATGTAATTTTAATTTTCAGGTGCTTTACTTTCTCCACTTCTTGTACAGATGCATTTTGATCAATTGGAAGAGTTGATAGTGGATTCGAGAAGAGTTTTAATCTTTTTTTGAGGGCTTTGATTTAATTCTCTTTTAGAAGCTTGTCTTGGTGTGCACTCAAATGATTATGTGCATCACGAATGTGTCACTCGCACAATAACGTTTCGTCTGAAAGCAAGGATGCCTCGATAGTTTGGATAGCTTCTCTTGCTAAAAATTTAACTTTTCGATTTTTGTTACGGGCTCGTTTCTCAATTGGGAGACGTTGTTGCCGATGAAAAGAAAGATGATTCTGATGAGTGGGTGCTTCGTGTTCAAGTAACGATTGGACATCACAAGTGAGTGAGTTTGTGAATTTGTACGTAGCAATAATATCAAGCTTTGAAAATACCTGTAGCACTGACATTATATTAATGTTTTGCTTCTTGTAAACGTATATTTGAAAGTTTATATCCTTTGTTTTTAGATACCGATTTGTGAAAGATGGTAGATGGACGGTCAGCGATGATAAGCGCATATGGGCCGATGAGAATGGTGACTGCATTTTTGTCTCATTAATTTTAAGTCGTTTTAGGTTATCTTCACAACGTGCTTCTCACGTCGAGCCAAGGAGTTAAATGGGGTGAAACTTGGTAAAAATAATCTCTTTCCCCCAGTGATCACGATTGTTTTAGCTCGAAAGACAAATTTCAGCGTGGACCAATAAGCGGACCAATAGCGTGAACCAAGCCGACTCCCGCTTCACGCAAAACACCTACGATCAAGCAACATTATGGAGTTCGGTGGAAAATTCAAAACATTTGTTTTTAGGGGTATTATTCTACTTGTCGACTTAATAAATATTTACCACTTTTATTTGATGTGTTCTAATGGTCAAACTAGAAAATGAAACCAAGAATCTACTTTTTCTAGTCAACCATAAACTTTGCAAGTTGTTTCTTTCCTTTTCCCGTTACGACGTGTTACTCCGTCCACTGACGAAATTTCTAGCAGCGCTTTTAAATAACCCATTCTTTTGATCTTTTTTAAATGTCTCTACCTTTTTATACTTTATTTTTACCTCATCTAATTTTAATTTCAGGGCATGAGGAATGCAAAGCACAACAAAATGCGTACTGATCAACAACAAGTACTTAACGTTGGGCGGTCACACTGTCGAGAGATGCGGGAATTGCTCAAATCGCTAGCATTTAAAGAGGTTTAGTTATTTCAGAGATTCCCTGATATTACAACTAGGTAAATGGCAGAAGTTTTTACTTTTTTATAAGACATGCATAGTGATTCGGATACAACTTTGGCCTAAATATTGTGTTCACATCTCGCTAAAGAGAAATTAATTGAAATTTTATTTGAAATCTTAGCATTATTATTTGCTTTATTTTAGAACGTCACTTGTCTGGAACTCGGCTGGGGCAAAAGTGTTCACCAACGACGAACACTCGAATCAAGCGAGATTTTCTTCATCCTGATTGTTTCTCGTGGTAAGTCAGCTCGTTTTCTGGCCTTTTTTATTGATTTAATAACGTACATAGATATCTATAGAGTATGTGGATAACTTAGCCAATGTCATAGTTTTCTTTTAGTTTCACCGTTAGAGCGGATCAAGTGGCTTTTCGTTGAAGCTACAATACTTGGTAAATTGATTTTGACATATTATAACGGATATACTTTAGGAATGTTTATCGATACTGGATAACAATTTTCGACGTTTCCAACTCATCTATGAAGGACGTGAGCGCCACTACACGTTTATGTCGAAGAAGATGGGGTTGTATTGAGGGGAAAAATTCCGACACTTGAAGAAAATTTTTGGTGAATTATTGAGCAATATTAAAGTCTAATTTAAGTGTCAGCTTAAACCCTATTTTAGAACAATCTCGAATTCGACCTTGGAAATCGATTATTGACGTCTTTATGAAGCCGGATATTCTCAAGGATCATGATACGAGTAAGTTGTTGGGGGGATTGTAATATCCTATTGCTGATTTAGGATTTGGATCCAAAATCGCAGCAATTCGCCATCAAATTCAGCCCGAAACGAATCGTTTTTAAGGAAGGTGAACTGGGAAAGCATACGTAAGTATTTGGTTTAACTATTAGGTTGGCAACTTAATAAGTGTGACGCGTTTATGTAACAAATCATTTATTTTAAAAAACACAAAAGAAGAGCTTTCAATTCAAAAGGTATTCTCCATTAGTATCTATGACTTCTCCCATCTTCTGCGCAAATCCCGGATCTACTCGAAGAACTTGGAGTTTTTGAGGTGAAGTAGTCATTCACTGCTTTTATGATCCGGAGCATGATCATCGAACTTTTTCTCCCTTCAAAAAGTGCTTCAGCGACCGAAACAAAAAAGTAATCTGAAGGAGCCAGATCAGGTGAATAAGACGCGTGGGGCAAAAACTTTCCAGCCAAGTTCCACGATTTTCTTATAAGTGATCTTTGCAGCGTGAGAGATTTTGTTTTCTCGCGTAAAAATCTGACTCTCTCGGTTTGAGCCCCAATTTCTTCAAAGACTCGTTAACTCTCATTAATTGCTTCGAATAAAGATCGGCATCGACGATTTGGTCAGGTTTAGCACTTCATAATGCACCAATCCCTTGAAGTTCCACCAGCAACAGAGCATTATCTGCTTCCCGGGATACTACGGTTTGGGAGTGGTTTGAGGGGTCTGCCCAACAGATAGCCATTGCTTTTTGCGTTTAATCGCTCTGTGAAGGTTGATCCACGTTTCGTCAGAAGTCAAACCCTGGAAAAAGCCGTTCGGATTTACATTTTGTAGCAAAATCTGAGGGCGACATTGACACGGGCCATTTTGTTGTTTGTCAATTCGGGTGAGGAACCCATTTCCCAACACGATTCTTTTTCCCAAGTGTGTAAATAGTTTTCGTGACGGTCGCGGATACTTAAATATTTCTGCCAACTCACGAACGGTGAGTGCTGGGCACCCTTCAATTAAGGAGAGCAAGTCATCGTCGACCACTTCTGAGGATGTCCTGGTGTGGTTTGGGTTCTACGAGGCTTTCATCGCCGCCTTGGAATCTTTGAAACCATCGTTGACACGGTCGAATGTGTGTATACTTTCCTCTCCAAAACAGTGATGATCAAAGTGCGATGAGATTCAGCTGGAGATTTTCCTTGGTTAAAATCGTAGAACAATACAGCCTGAATACGGAATCTTTTGTCCTCCATTTTACTAAAAAGCGAATGATGAAATTACAGCACTAAATGCTATTTATGCAGACATCTTTACTTTGTATATATGCGAAAAGAGGGAAGAAACGGTGCTTGAAATTACAAAAACATGTTAAGTAGTGACGCGTCATTATTAAGCTACCAACCTAATAATAGGTATAAAGTTTTAAAATAAGAGCTCTTAACAAACAATCCTAAAATTGCTTGCTCTAAAAATATTATCATGTTTAGACAGTGTTTCCGCACGACCGATGAGAATGAGCAATACGAATGCGATGCAAATGGGGGACTTCTCGTATCGAGCCGCTACAATCAAGCGACTGATGACAGCGTTACATCAAGCAACACGGGGTCAGTTAAATTTTTGGTGAAGAAATGTACCTAGCTGGATCAGATTTGGTGCTTTGAAGTCTTACGAATTTAATAGTTTTCTAATAAAAACTCAGATAATTGATAAAAATATATTTAAAAATTCACAAGTACGTCTAGAGTGTATAAATTCTGCTCATAAATATTGAACTGTTTTTTTAGGTGCGGATACAAATCGATAATCGCGGTGTACCGAACATACAACTGACAAGGGGAACTCACCGATGCTGTCGAACAACCGTTTATTGAATTTACGAGTGTTTGCTTTTATTTGTTATTGCGAACAGTTATAACAATAGGTCAGCTAGTAATTTATTCATTTTAGTGTCTTTGCCTAACAATTTGATGAGGAGCTACATAGAGGAGCCAAGAAAATGGTCAATGAAGTGCCTTAAATGTTTGAAAGTTTGACTTTTGTTTGTTTTAAGTTTTGATTCTATTTTTGGATACTGGTATCAGTTTAGTCGATAAATGTGCATTTAAATAAAATTATTGAGGTTTACGAAATAATGTTTGCTGGAGTACATATAACGTTTATTCAAGGACATAGAATAGTGGCAAGAGTACCCAGTATGTAAATATTGTCTGATTGTTGAGAATGGCTCAACCCAACCAAGGAAAATGTGTCGTTGAGAGATGGAAATAATTTTAAGAACTAAAATGATCATTTTAAGTTCAATTCGCTCTCAGCACTTTACTCATTGTAAACGCACAGCACCCGTAGGAGTATCCGTTCCATGACGACTTTTGACTTACCGCCAAATCGATCACCTGTTTTTCGATTTGTTGGCACTCCGGTGAATGAGCTGACTAGTCTTCTCCGAAAAGATTTTAGTTTTAAAATAGGGAAATTCTCAACGTACAGTTCAGTTTACAAATCCTCTTCCAGAAAATTTAGATTTCTTTTTCTTACCTCGCCAAATCATTGAGAAAGCCAAATCGACGTTGTGCCCAGTTTTCGCACTTGTCTCAATGTAGGGAATGCTGTAGGACTGAAATGGTTAAAATTTGTAATTGTCGACGTTTTATTCTGGATTGGATCTCACTTACAGCCGCCAATTGTCTCCCCTCTTCGATTTTCACTTTCGTTGTCCTGCTGGGATCACTTTTGTTGCCGACAATCGTCAATTGAACGGACTCCTGGCGTGCTCTTTGATTTGCGAGAGCCAGCTTCTAAAATTTGAGAAGCCTTGGGTTAAGGCTTAAGGCTTAAAGGCTTAAAGGCTAAAGGCTTAAAGGCTTAAAGGCTTAAGGCTTAAGGCTTAAAGGCTTAAAAGGCTTAAAAGGCTTAAGAGAAAAAAGGGAATCAATGCACTCACGCGAATATTCTCGAAACTTCTACTTGCAACATCAAATACAAGAAGAAGCGCATCTGCATCTCGGTAGTAAGAGCTAGTCACCGAGCGGAAACGCTCTTGCCCGGCTGTGTCCCAAATCTGGATTTTAGCGCTGAATTTAGTCGATTTTGAAAAGCCAAAGCCAGAAAAGCCAAAAGCTATTCAGCTATTCGCTATTCAGCTATTCAGCTTATTCAGCTATTCAGCTATTCACCTGCAGTCACCTTTGACTGATCGATTTGCACCAATTATTCTAGAAATTTTTGTTTACAAGAAAGATTTCTTTAGCGTCGATTACCCGGATAATCCGATTCCGACTGTGTGAAATGAAATTGTTGTTGAGAAAGTTCCATCTTGAATCGTATCAAGAGACATGTTTTCCCTGTGCACAAATCGTCACCGAGAAGCATCACCTAGAAAGTCGAAATGTTTGTGAGTGAATTTTTGAATTTGGATTTAGATTTGAATTCATTTTCTTGACCTCTCAACTCTACACTGTTTTCTCCCTCTCCACTTTCATCCAACTTCCCAAGTTTCATCAACTTTTCTCAAGAAACTCATCAAAATTCCGGGAAAGCTAGACTGGCTGGCTGTGAAAAGCTGAAAACTGGCTGAAAGTTTAGCCCTTTTTGGCAGGCTGTGTGTTGCCAGTTGCGCAAAGCCTTTTTTGGGATTTTTTGCTCTCTCTACATTTTTGGGAATTGTCAAAATGAAAAAGCCAAAGTTGATATCAAGAAATGAGCATGTCTCAAGAAGAACTTCAATGCAAAATCTGGAAGGAATCTTGAAGCAAAACTCGATTTCCCTTTTTGATTGAGAAGTGCGGAAAAATTGAGTTTACTTTGAATGACCTTTTGAGGGATTTGAGTAAGAATTGAGTAAGAATTGAGTGAGAAAGGGAAGATTTTGAGAATCGAGAATTGAGGATGGAGAATTGAGGAGGAGAATTGAGGATGGAGAGAATTGAGGATGGAGGAATTTGAGGGGATGGATTAGGTGCAGAAAAGGTGTTTGCATTCGAGATTTCCATGAAGAATCAGAGCTCGTATGCTACCCTTCGGGAAACGTTCCGGTGGCGTCTCTGATTCTCTGAGCGGCACCTTTGATCTTTCCGGTAAAATGCCTATAGAACGTGCTTTTCTTCTAGAGTTTCGGGTAAACTTTCCGCCATGAACTGGAAGCAACTTTCTGGTTAGCACACATCTTGGGAAAATTCATAACAGGTTTACCGAAAAGATCAAAGGTGTCGCCGAAGAGACGAAGGTATCGCTGATCTCAAAGGTGAGATCAGGGACGGCTATCATAAGCTAGCTCATAGCTCAAGACCCATAACAGCTCCGAAAAACTGAGCTAAACTTGAATGCCAGATATCTTTTGATACAGAGCTCATTGGGAAAACTAAAAGCAGATTCGGAATCCCCATTCAAAGCTCTATCAAATACACTAAATACGCACATCAAAAAAGCCCACCTTGACCTAATGCCTTTCCCTAGTAAGCTACCTCAATGTCATATTTGACCGTAAACTCAACCTTTGGCACACGCCGGAACTTTCCCGGAGCGTCGGGAAAAGTTAGAGGTGGATATGGGCTTGTTTGTGTTGGGAGATAGAAACGCTACCCCCTCTGGTGCACTAATTTCTTTTTAATAATGCAAACCACGAATGAACTGATCGGCTGATGAACAAAGGATAATTTATACGACTTGGATTCACACCACAAGTCTAGAAATGCTAGGAATGCAAGGGAAATGTGGGAGGTTTGGAAGGCTTGAATTCCGGAATGCTAGGAATGCTAGGAATGCTAGGAATGCCAGGAATGCCAGGAATGCCAGGAATGCTAGGAATGCTAGGAGATTTTATGTGAAGATCCAAGTACTGTTTATCTATTAGAACTTATCAATATTCTAATGCTTTCCTTTTTTTTTGTTGATGTCTGAATTCTTTTCGATTCCCATTCTCAATGTCCCAACTCGAGAGGCTCATTTGTCATGAAGGACTCTGAGGGTTCAGATCTTCAAGAGGCTCACAGGAAAAGGAAAAGGAAAAAGAAGAAAAAGGAAAAAGGAAAAAGAGAAGACCCATTTACCCAAAAGCAAAACGCTTGGAGGGGAAAGTCTGCGTCTGATGAATAGAAAAGGGAAAAGACTTCTTTGAGTTGAGAATACGTTACTGACGACTAGAGAGCTGGAGTACCTTGGCAAGTAGTAGCTCCAATCGACCTTCGGCAGTGAGTTTAAATCAATTCGATCCGAGTTCCAATTGAGATCCGATATGGTAATAAGTTTTCGAGTTTCTCTAAAAGTTTAAGGCAATTAACCCGAATTTCAATTGGCATCAATTCCAATAAAATAATAGCTCCAATCGATTGCCCGATCCCGAAAACTCCCGGGTACAAATTTAAAGCTGAATATCTTTTTTTTCCTCTTTCCTCGGCGAGCTGTTCTTTGTGCGGCCTGGCAATCGCTCACCATCTGGCAAAGCGTTCTCGGCATAGGATGCTTTCATTTGGAATCATTAACAAATGAGCCCCTCTTTCCTGGGCATGAGAATTTTCTAATCCGCTTAGTGACCAGGCTGATGTGTTCTTCTTTGTCGCGGCCGGGGAATCGCTCACCATCTGGCCAACTGTCCTGGCATAAGGTGCTTTCTTTTTGTAATGATTAACGAATGAGCCCTCTTTCCTGGGCATCAGCATGTTCAAATCCTTCTAATGACTGGCGAGGTGTTCTTTGTGTGGCCGGACAATCGCTCACCATCCGGCAAACCGTCCTGGGGTAAGGTGCTTTCTTTGGAATCGTTAATTAATGAGGCCTCTTTCCTCGGACGTCACCATTTTCCAACTCCCTTAGAGAAGATTCTGCACCAGATTTGACCATATTTTAATATTCTCATTGATTATTTATATTTATAGTATTTTTATTATCATTTAATATTTTTTATGATTTCTACCCAAATTGATTGTTTCTTTTTTCTTTCTGTAACCCTTTTGTATCGTGAAAGCGTGACGATGTTTGTAGGTAATCTTTAAGTATTCTTAGCATTCTTTAAACTCCCAAATCTCACTGATCCTCTTCTTTTTTCATTTTCTTTTTCCTTTTCTCAAATCTCTTTCTCCAATATATTGTTCTTCAATTTCCACACCCACTTTCCAGCCCCAAAAAAAATGCAAAGGAAGCAATTTGTATAGATATTGAGCCTGGGAATTCGCTTTTTTTTTTCCTTGAGAGGTGAAAGATCTCTAATAGCGTGGATCTAGTTCCCTGGATTCACGCTATTATAGAGATTTTGAGAAATCGTGGGAGAATTTATTTCTTTTGCGATTGAGTTTCAAAAACGATCTCAAGCTTATGAAAGTTGAAATCTTCTGGAGTTTTTGGCTACGATCAGCGCGGATTAGCCTAGCTTTTCAGTACTTCCTAAACTGCAAATTATTTTGGAAATAGATCTTGATCTTCTTAAATCTTAAAATCTTAAAGGATCTTAAAGATAAAGATTAAAGATAAAGATTAAAGATTTTTGAAAAAGATCTTGGTTAAGAGAACAAAGAAGCTACTCAAATCTACTGAGAATACGGTTCCAATATGGTTCGGATAGAGTTGGAATGAATATGAAATAACATTTCCAATAATAGTTCCAATATGGTTCGGATACGGTTCGGATACGGGTCCAATATGGTTCCAATATAGTTCCAATATGGTTCCGATATGGTTCAGATATGGTTCCAATATAGTTCCAATATGGTTCCAATATGGTTCCAATATGGTTCCAATATAGTTCCAATATGGTTCGGATACGGTTCCAATATGGCTCCAATATGGTTCCAATTTGGTTCCAATATGGTTCCAACATGGTTCGGATACGGTTCAAATATGGTTCCAATATGGTTCGGATACGGTTCCAATACGGTTCCAATATGGTCCAATGTGGTTCGGCTCATTGAGCCAGTAGATTTGTAGCTTCAAAAGTATGACAACATTTCACCAATCTATTTAAAACGAAACTCCAAAGCATGCTATTTCGAAGCTTTAAACGCCAAAACAGCAAAAAGAGTGTTGTCTAATGAAAAAATGGTGTTAGTGTTGTTTTTAGAAAATTAGAAAAAAGATATGATAGCTCAAAGATCAAAGGTCTGAGCTTTTAGATACTTATAAATGAAATATTTACAAAAATCTAACGTGATGCTCATAAATCTAACCTATCCAGAATACCAGCTAACCATTCATTTTCGAGATTTTGCCAAGCTACAATGTCTTGTTTTTTTCCGACTCAGAACCAGAAATTCCTTTTCCCCAGTTCATTTTACGCTCAAAAATCGTTTTCGCTAAGTGTTGCCATTGGTTGTCTCCACGTCTCGTTTTGCTTGCTTTGCATTGTTTTCCCTTTTTCTGAATTCTCTCAAAATGGGTCTATTTTCTCTCAAAACACTTGGGAAATAGATTAGAAAAAACGATTCAAATAAGACTTCCTGGAAGATAAATTACTCCTGGAAAAAGGTTAAGAATCGACAAAAATACTGAAAAAATTCTTTTACAAGGTAAATGGATTGTAAATTTTGAGCGAAGAGGGAAATTGGGGGATTTTTGTAGAAAAAAAGGGCTAAAAAACGTCTCGTAAGCTAAGGTAAACAGTGTTTTTGTTAAAAACTAACAAGGGAACTACATACACTTACCGACGCCGATTGCCCCCATTTGGTGGGGCCCCGATTGCCCCGATTGCCCCTGATTGCCAGGTCGACTCTGGGGAACAAAAATCCAGCTACAAAGCTCCAAGATCACTGTAGTTATAGTGTTTTTAATGTTTGGTAAGCTTTGGATGACAATGGGGTTCTCTCTATTAGGATATTAGGGCTAGCTAGCAAGGCACTTTTAAATACTGTGCTCAAAACTTTCAAAGTTAAACGCTTTTTTATATTTTTGGTTTTTCAAACGACTTAGATTGATACGTAAAGTAATGAGAATTGAAATTGATTTGAAATTGAATTGAAATTGAACAATGACAAGTGACAACTTTCGAAAACCAACCGTGAACGAGTAGTCAGCGTCCGCGAAAACACTCGAGCGCTTTCGGAGATTCGGTCGTTGAGATGCTTCGGTCATGGTCGGATCTCTTAATTTCTTAGTTTTTCTCGATTTTTACTCGAATAAAGCATAAGCTGTGAGTTTTAAATGAAGAAAGCAAGTTAAACTTTAAAAAAACAAGATGAGACTTTCAAAAAACATTCACAAGGATGCCCACAAGCTTTTGGTCCAAGCTTTTGGTCCAAGTTCCAAGTCCAGCTCTTTGTAAAATGTTAGAGAATTTAAAAGAGTAGCTTGTCCCTTGTCGCTTGTCCCTTGTCGCTTGTCCCTTGTCGCTTGTCCCTTGTCGCTTGTCCCTTGTCGCTTGTCCCTTGTCGCTTGTCCCTTGTCGCTTGTCCCTTGTCGCTTGTCGCTTGTCGCTTGTCGCTTGTCAAAAGTCTTTTTAAACCTTTTCTTTAACAATTTGTATACAATAGAAATTGAATATTTCCAAATTGCAATAGAAAAGAAGGAAATTTATAATTCAATTTTTTAATTAACATTTATGTTTTCTTTGAATCTAACGAGTTTCTCCGAAAAAGCGGTTGGAGATGAAAATTGCAGGTGCTTTTCATATTTAAAAGCTTTTCAAGGCAATCAAAAAATTCATTCAAAAGACAAAAATTTAATTTGAAAGCAGTTGGATCAGTCAAAAACGATTTCTGGCTTGTAAAAGGTTTTCAAAAAGCTTTTAACAGCTTTAACCTAATCTTGTGCTACTTTTAAACTTACAAAAACTTTATTTCGCAAAAAGCAAAAGAATTGGTGGCGAGGGGGTCGAACCAGCGATCTCTCTTTTCGCTCGTTTGAGAGACGCACGCGTTAACCACTCGGCTATGCTCAAGCGCAAGGAGCGCACTTGTCTCTAGCCCACACGATTCGGGACGGACAGGCAGACAGACGGGTAGACACAGCTCTTTTATATATCGACTAGCCGAAGAATCTGGATGTTTTGGGAATGGACAGCGTCAGAGTGAAGCAGTGGATAGCGCGGTGCGCTGGGTGCGGACTAGTAGTGCGCACAGACATACAGACGGACATAGCTCTTCTATATAGTAGATGCTCATAGGGACTTATAGGATCGCAATACTGTAAAAATCAGCCTAACAGAAACGTGGGATATCTGACATAGAAGTGAAATCTGTGGTTTCAAACGTTTCTTTCGTCAGACGTAGTTTGAGCTCTGAGCTTTGAGCTGAATTTGTTTCTGAAAACAGGAAAAGATTTCATGTGTGTACTTGAGGGATAAGCTGAGGTTTTTTGTTAGGATTAAGTAGTAGACAAAGTGATGGAAAAGAAAAGAATAGACAAGTAGACAAGTTTACTGCTACTTTATCTACTACTCTCTTTGACGAAGTAGTAGACAAAGTAGAAGACAAAGCAGTAGACAAAGTAGTAGGGAAAGTAGTAGGGAAGTAGGTAGGGAAAGTAGTAGGGAAAGTAGTGAGGGAACAAAGTAGCAGACAAAGTAGTAGACAAAGTAGTAGACAAAGTAGTAGACAAGGTAGACGTAGACGTATGTATTAAGGACATCACTAAGGAGCAAGATTCTTGATTTAAGATACTGAATGATTACAAAATTTGAAATAGAAGAAAGCAAAGGATATCTAGGGAAAAGTTTGGGTAAGAATATGTGTATTTTCGATGGGCTCACATCATTCAAAAGGGATGAAATTAAAGAAAATAAAGAAAAGAGAAGAAATAAAGGGAAAGAGAAGAAATAAAGGAAAAGAAAGAAAAGGAAAGGAAAGGGAAGGATTTTGGGGTGTGTGCTTGAGAAGGAGAGGGGAGGGCTAGAGACTCTGGGGGACTTAGGAGAGAGACCTAGAAGAGTGGCCTAGAAGAGAGATCTAGAAGAGGGCTCTAGAAGAGCGGCCTATAAGGACCCTCCTCTATGTGTCAAGAAAACAGAAGATGGGACTACTCGATTGAGAAAACGACACAAGCATTCATAAAAACTTGAGCTCATTCTTCGAATTAGTCCGATAGGACGAAAGATTTGACGATGAATTTGTCGAAGCCCGGGTAAAAAGTGTAAGCTCTTAGGAAAAACAGTTCACCGGCGGCACAGGCTTTGCAAAATAGGGGAATAATTCAGCTGTTTGTTGACAGCTGAATGTTGGGTGAAAGGCTGAATGAAAGGCTGAATTGTTTGTGGGTGATTGATTGTTTGAAGATTGAACACCACGAATACGACGAAGATTCTTTAGTGATTTATTAGGGAAATGGAACTTTTTTAAGCATAGTAAACACATCAGGAAATGCCTAATGACTATTTGAACATAAGCTAATGAATTACTAGTTGAATTTTGACGAAAACTCGACTCTTTTATCTGCTGAAATAAGTCTTTTCTTTGAAAAACGATCGACCCAACCTCAACACTTTTCTATTTTTTGCTTCTTTCTTTTTATTCAAAACGCCAAGAAACCAAAAAAAGCTGGAAAAATGGATACTCTTGTGTGAGGTTTTTGAGAAAGGTTTGATACAGAAATTAGAGAGTCTCCCTAAGAAACATCCCAGAGTCCTAAGAAGCATTCCAGAGTCCTAAGAAGCATCTCAGAGTCCTAAGAAGCATCCGAAAAAAATAATAAAATAAAAAAATTTCAGAGTCCTAAGAAACATCCCAGAGTCCTAAGAAACATCTCAGAGTCCTAAGAAACATCCCAGAGTCCTAATTATAAATTTAAAATTTTAAATTTAATTTAATTTAATTAAATTATTATTTATGGTTAAGAAACATCCCAGAGTCCTAAGAAACATCCCAGAGTCCTAAGAAACATCTCAGAGTCCTAAGAAACATCCCAGAGTCCTAAGAAACATCCCAGAGTCCTAAGAAACATTCCAGAGTCCAAGGAGGATCTCAGAGTTCTAAGATTTATCCAGCTCGTCTTAAGAAATTTCTAGAAATCGAATGTTCTAGAAAAGATTCGTTTCTATTTTTAAAGCACATTTGAAGCAATAAAGAAAAGCAAAGCTAGAAAATTTAACAAATTTTCCATTTATAAAAGTTTAATCAAAGAGTTTTTAATTGGAAAAGTAGAAATTTGAAAACTAAATTTAGAGAAAAGAAAAGAAAGAAAAGAAAGAACTTGTAATCCCTCAATCTATTCATTTTGCTTTCTTTTCTTTCTTTCTTTCTTTCTTTCTTTTCAAAAGATTTCTTTGTCGCTTTCAACAATGGGACACTGATTTTCGAGAGAATTTCCCTCGACTTTTTCCTTTGATTTTTTCTTTCTTTTATTTCGAAACTTTTCATGGCTTCATCAAAAATCGCTTCAATTCAAAGCTTCAATGAATTGAGGCGAAGAATGAATGGAGTTTAGCGATTTAAAATTGATTTAAGCTTTCATTTTTCAATGTTAAAGCTCTAAATTTGTCAATTCAAAGGCATGGTTTGGTGAAATTCTTGTAAAATTAGCTTAAGATTGATTCAAGAAAAATACAAAAATCAAGAAATCAAGAAAACAAGAAAACAAGAAGAAGAATCAAGAAAAGAACAAGAATATTCTTGAATTCTTGAATACAAGGATATTCTTCTTTGTGAATACAATTTGAGAATCAATCCAAACTCAAAACTAGCATTGAATTCAAGAAAATTCAAATCATTTCACTTCAAGAAAACCGGGAAACCCATTTTCGCAACAAGATTTAAACAGCAATTTAAACAGCAATTTAAACAGCTATTTTTCAAAAGCAATTAATCATTTAGCAAGATCTCTGGGGAAAATGGGACCTTGCTAAATGATTTAGATTTTAAAACAAAAATAGGTTTGAGACAATCTTTTCAAATCATCTTCTAGGAGTGAAGCTGAAATTATGAAATAAGATTGAGATCTTAAAAACGAAAGATTTTCAACCAATTCTACGTGATATTTTAAGAGATTCAACAAACAGCAAAAACAGAGATTCAACAATTCTAATTTTTCGATTAGATTTCAATTCAATCAATTAAATTCAAGTCAATCCAATTCAATTCAATTCATCGACTGTCAAGTCAATTCCATAATTCAATCCAAAAGTCAATCCAATTCAATCCGATTCAACCCAACCAACAAAACCACTCAATCCAAGTCAGTACAAGTTCAATCCTATTACAAAACAAACCAGTTCAGTCAATATCAAGTCAGTTGATCCAATCAGTCAATTCAATCCTGTTAATCTCAATTCAATTCAATCATCAATTCAATTCAGGTCAGATCCAGTGATCCAATCCAATTCAATCCATTATTCAATCCAATCCAATCCATTTCAATCCAATCCAAGTCAATTCAATTCAATCTCAATCGTTTCAATCTCAAGCCAATCCAATTCAATCCAATCACAATTAACTCAATTCAATCCAATCTAATCAATCAAGCAACCAACCAACCAACCAACCAATTCATAACCAACTAATTCAACCAACCAACCATTCAACCACCAACTAACAAGCAACCAATTCAACCTCAAGATCCAATTCCACCACCTCCCAACAAGTCAATTGATCATCCGATGATCAAGTCAATCTCAATTCAAGTCAATCCAATCCGATTCGATCCGGAGCGATTTCAGTTCAAGTGAAGAATAATCAATTCAATTCAATCCAATCCATCAATTCCGTCCAACACTGTTCAATCCAAAGAATGTGATAAAAAAGTGAAAGTAAATGCTAGAAACGATGCATTTCTATGTTCACGTACAAAGTTACAACGCGAAGTACTAGTTTTCTGTCTGAATTTAGAAGTTTCTAAACTTTCTGGAAGTTTCTAAACTTTCTAAAAGTCTCTGAAAGAGTGTAAAGATTTTCCTGAAAAGCTATACTCGTACGAAAAAGCATAAAAACATTTCCCGAATAAGCTGAATGACTTGTAATCCGTCAAATTAGAAAGATCTCCGGGAAAATATGAAAAAGGGAAAAGTTTTTTGAAATATGCAAAATGAGAGGTGAGATATTGGAGAGAAAAAAGAGATCTGGGGAAAGGAAATGGCCAATTAGTAGGCTCGAGAAGAAGGCAAGGAGAAGAGAGAGGGAGGGAAGAAGGGGGAGGAAGAAGGGGGAGGAAGAAGGGGAGAAAGAAGGGGAGAAAGAAGGGGAGAAAGAAGGGGAGAAAGAAGGGGAGAAAGAAGGGGAGAAAGAAGGGGAGAAAGAAGGGGAGAAAGAAGGGGAGAAAGAAGGGGAGCACGAGTGGGAGATCATTAGACGGGAGTGAAGGGGAGATACATGCCTTGAGACGCCCTAATTTATTTGGTTTGTGTTGTTATTTTTATAGGTGAAATGTGCGGGAATTCAGGAGAAAATCAGCTAGGATTTCTTTAAACAATCAAAAATCTTGGCTCATCAACTGAAATGATGTAATGTTTTCAAAAACCTCGGGAAAACTAGAGCTCAATTGAAGTTGATATGTGGTGGAGCAAGCTGCTAACGCGCTCTCTAAAGCTACGGTACTTTGGCTGCATTTTAGGAAAGCGTGGTAGACTAGACGGGACGTAGAGATGATTCTAGACTAGACTGGACGTAGACTGGATGATTCTAGACTAGACTGAACCATTCTGATCCAAAATTCAAGCCAATATAGAGAGGATAACGGGCGGGGAGATCATTTGAAGGGAATCCCTTGAGACATCTTAATATAAAGGTGAAATTTGGGGAAATGAAGGCGCAGATCAACAACAAAAGATAGCATTTCTTCAAGATGTTGTGACTAATTAGAGAGCAACTCTTGAAAAAGCTGCTCTTAAGCTCTTCTATTCATAGACTACTGTAGCTTTCCTACTGGCTACTGTAGACTACTGGAAGTTAAGTTTCCTTTACTGGACTCATTGACTGCGAAACTAGACTTGGGCTATCAAAGCTTCTCAAAACCAAAAGCAATCCCTTAAAAACTAAGAAACTTCTTCAAACCGAAAGCTGCTAAGCTGCTGTCAAAGGAATCAAACGAATTGAAAGCTATCAAACTTATTGAAAGCCATTAAACTTATGCGAACTCCAAATCAAAGTTATCAAGATCAAAACC